>JAHWGI010001187.1:0-316002 GCA_029379305.1 Frankliniella fusca
TACATATTCATTGCGGGGGAGGGCGAAAACAATAAGGAGATACTTACCGGAAGGGACCCACGATCTTGGATTAGCTTTGATCGACCTTAAAAATGATATTGCGAGTAGGCTCCAAGTGGAAGCGGACGAGGCGCGGGGCATCAAATGGAATATGGCCCTGTCAGTCGGCGCCTCAAGGGAGATAGAGAAGTCAGGTGAAATTCAGTGGGAACGAGAGTCCAAAACACTCGTGTCACAGCCACAGAGATTGCTTGCAGAAAATGATGGAGAGACATCACAGCAAGTGGAGACGGCTATATTAGAGGTTATGAACGGTGCCGAAAATTTAAGGTTGGCCGGCTCCAGCTGGGTCGTGAGTGACGTGTTTTACGTTGAGTTGCACGTGGCTGTGTACCGTCCTCTGAGGGGAGGCAGTTTCGTCCCAACGCCTGCGTGGTTAGGGCGTAAAAAAGTGGTGGTTAATGTCGCCACGCGTCGAAATCACGAGTGTTTTCGCTTGTCCATTTTGGCGCACCTGTACCCTGTGGCTGATCGCGGTCTTGAGAGTGATCCGCGGTCGTATACGGAACATTACCACTCATTGAATTTTGGGCGGTTGGACTCTGCAAATATGAAAGTGAAAGATATTGATAAATTTTTGGAGCTCAATCCCGGTTTCAGCCTGTCTGTGTTGGCCGCGGAAAAAAAGAATATATATCCCCTGTATTGTCCCAAAGAGAAAAAAGCAGAACACGTCGTGTTACTGTTACTGAGTAGGAGGGGGAAGCGACACTACACGCTCGTTCGTGATATGAATAGGCTTCTCTACAGCCAAACACGGCATAGGGCCCGCAAGTATTTCTGTGTGTATTGCCTGTGCCCGTTTCCTTCTAGTCAAAACTTGTCTTCTCACGAGAGGGACTGTGCTCCGTTTGGTGCGCAGAAAACGATCTACCCCCGTGACGATGAATACCTCAGTTTTGACTCCAGTTACATACGCAAGATGGGCCCCGTGGACCACATGATATTTTACGATGTTGAGACATATACGAGGGCGAACGAGTCTGTTGGTCCCTCTAAGAAAACTGTGGTCGAGGGGTATCACGAGGTGTATGCTTACTGCCTGCTCATCGTGGATGGGCAAGGCGTTCCCGTGAAAGAGCCCGTTGTGTATAGTGGGGAAAACACAGAGGAAGTCATGTCACACTTTCTAGACACTCTCTTCAGAGAGGAAGAGTACTTGTTTCACCATCGGGTGTCTTATCCTCGCATGCCGAGCGCAGAGCAGGCGGAGCAGTGCGAGTCGGCCACAGTGTGTCATATTTGCCGGCGGCCCTTTCGAGAGGGTGAAGTGCGTGTCGTAGACCACGACCACGCGAGGGCGCATTCTAACGTGCTCGGCGTTGCGCACGCCACGTGTAATATTCACAGGCAGAGGCCGGCGTTCATACCCGTCCTCGCTCACGCGAATTTCAAATTTGACATACACCCGCTCATTCTAGCGGCATCCCGTCATGAAAAATTTAGGGCATGTGACGTCAAAATCATACCGAAGACATTTGATCATTATCGTGGTCTTACCCTCGTGGTAGATAAAAAGAATCGGCGGGAACTGAGATTTCTGGATTCTTACCAGCACGTGTCGAGCCCCCTAGATCAGCTGGCGGCCAGTCTCGGACCGCGAGATCTGTACTTGCTTGACGCATTTATCCCAGATCCACTTCAGAATGCACTGATGAGGCGGAAGGGGGTATTTTGCTATGATTATGTGAAATCACTGCAGCAGATGAGGGGGGTCACCTCCCTGCCAGAGAGGGAGCACTTTTACAATAAGTTAAAGAGAGAGCCCGTCAAAGATGAGGATTATGAGCATGCGAGGAAGGTGTGGGCCGCCTTCCGCTGCGCCAACCTGGAGCAGTATGCATGTGTGTACTTGCTAGCTGACGTGCTGATCTTGGCGTCGTTTTTCCTAAAATACAGAGCCAGTTCAATGGAGAAATTTGGATACGAAGTGTGTCATTTCTGGAGTAGTCCTGCGCTGAGCCTGGCGTGCGCGTTGCGGTATAGCCAAAGCCGCATAAAATTACTAAGTGATCCGACGATGCACTTGTTTTTTGAAAAATCGATACGCGGCGGCACGTCGTACGCGGGGCTGCGCCACGCGCGGGCGAATCACCCCGATTTGCCTGATTATGACCCGTCAGAAAAAATGAGTCATTTGCTTATGACGGATGTCAACGCACTGTACAGCTACGCCTTACAGCAGCCGCTACCTGTCGATGACTTCCGTTGGCTCAACGGAGAGGAGGAATGTAGAGCATTTCTCGCTTCTCCGTCTTATCAGGATGGGGTCGAGTCCGCCTGCTTTGAATGTGATTTGAGCTATCACATCAGGCCAAATGAGACGTCCATTCATGAGTGCTGGCCTCTGGCGCCCGTACACTGCAAGGTGAAAAAAGCCTGGTTGTCACCCTATCAGCGCCGCCTTGCCGAGGCAGCTGGGCTGAGCGAGTCTCAATTCACGAGAAAGCTGCTCGCATTCATTGGGCCTCGACAGCACTACATACTGCATGCCTCATTACTGGAGCTGTACTGTGAGTTGGGAATGCGGGTGACGCGGTTCCACCGCGCTGTCGCCTTTCGACAGGAACCCGTGTTCAAAACCTACATTGATCATTTGATCCAAGAGCGTCAAAAGGCGCAACTCCCTTTCCTGAGTACCTATTTTAAAGGGCTGTGCAACCAACTCTACGGCTCACTCAACAAGAGAGTGAGAGACTACAGAAACATCGCGTTATGCACGAGTGAGAAGAAGTTTGAAAAATTGGTCGCCTCTCCGGCTTATAAGGCTTTCAGAATTTTCGGGGCGGACCTCACTGCCGTGGAGAGCATCCAAAAACAGGTGCGTTTGAATCAGCCTTTGTTTGCGGCCAGCGCCGTCTTAGATATCTCCAAAGCTCACATGACTCGGATGTTTTGGAGGTTAAAAAGCCACTTCATCAGTCAGCCGGGGAAAACCTGCACATTATTCCAGAGTGACACTGATTCTGCGGGAGTGTACATTCAATCTGACGACCTCGATGCTGATTTGAGGTCGCTCGGAGATATGTTTGATTTCTCGGGTCTGCCGAGGTGGCACCCGCTCTATGATGAGAGCAGGGCGCGAGTACCCGGGTTGTTGAAAATTGAATACGGTAGTTTTCTCATCCGTGAGATTGTCAGCTTGCGTTCCAAAATGTACGCGATGATCATGCAAAAACGAGTGCCGCCCGGGCAGGCGCAGGCGAGCGGTGAAGTCGAGACGCAGACTGTCAGGAAATGTAAAGGGGTCCCAAGCGCTGTGTTGTATGACACGGTCAGCATGGGAGACTACAAGCGCTGCGTATTCCAGTCTTTCAGTAAAGAAGTACAATGCCTTACCATTCGAACGGATGGGCTGCACCAACTACTCACACTCAGGCAGAGAAAGCAGTGCCTCTCTGCTTTCGATGATAAAAGAAAAATATTGGAGGATGGCATACGCACTATTCCTTATTGTTTGGATAGTGAGGGTAATGAGGTGGAGTGGCCGCAGGAAATGGTGCAACACTCGGATGATGATGATGAACAGCTCGGAGAGCTTGTACGCCTCATAGAACAATTAGAGAGAGGGGGAGAGATGGATGGAGCGAGTCAATAAATTGGGCGCGTTCATAGTAAAAACAGCGTTGCGTAACCGGTTCGATCATTTTACCCCGCGCCGCGAGGCGCCGCGCCGCCACGTGCATCATCGGCCCGGCCCGGCCCGGCCCGGGCCCGGCCCGCCCAGGCGGGCCCAGGCGGGCCCCCTGGCCCGCACCGCTGCCGGACCGCCCCGCGCCGCCCCGCGGTGCCCCGCGCCGCCCCGCGCCGCCGCCGGACCGCGCCGCCCCGCGCCGCCGCCGCCGCGCCGCCCCCCCGCGCCGCCCCCCGCGCCGCCCCGCGCCGCCGCCGCCGCCGCGCCGCCCCCCGCGCCGCCCCGCGCCGCCCCGCGCCGCCCCCCCCGCCCCGCGCCGCGTCGCGCCGGCTCGACCCGACCCGGGCCGGGCCGGGGCCGACCCGCGTCACACCGCACGTGACCGCTTAGGTGGACACACACACACACACACGCACCGGTGCAATAAGAAGGTGTGATGTGGATAATCATTAGTGCGCTTTGCATCGTGATCGGGGCGGTGCGTGGTCTAGAAATACACTGTTTCGATCATTCTGCTATCCTGCGCCATTTTGTGAGTGTATCGGAAGCCGTGGTGGCTGAGTTACAAAGCGAATATGCGCAATTTTGTTACAATGCGACTCGCCCATTCGACTCCGTGCAGTCTCTGTATGACGCATGGGCCAACACCACGTCGTTTCTCCCGTTGTCTACCTGCGACACGCGAAAAAATGCGACCAGTCGTATACTAGCGCCCGACGAGGTCGGATGGTGTACCCCGGGCCTGTGGCACGTGGTGTCCTTCTGCTGCTGTCTGTTGTGCATTCCCCCCTTGTGGCTGCTCACCTCCTCGTATTATGCGCGACGAGTAAAGTCACATGACCGCACCAGCCCGTGCGCCCGCCCTCTGCAGGACAACCCTCACATTTGAAACGCCCTGCACTATACTGATTTGCGGACCCAGTGATTCTGGTAACCACCCTCACCCTCACCCCTGTATTCTGTATTGTTGTTATTATCATTATTATTATTATTATTATTCATGCCCCCCTCCTCTCTCTCTCTCTCTCTCTCTCTCTCTCTCTCTCTCGCGCAGGCAAAACGACTCTGACGCTCGGGATTATCCAACATCAACAGCAGCTCTTTGATTCACGTTTTGATCACTTTATCTGGGCCTGTCAGGAAGGATCCAGAGTACCCGAGTCGATTGAAAAAGATTCTCGATTCGACATTGTTTACGGGCTACCCCAGAATAGCGCCATCCCGAAAAACTCGCTTGTCATCTTGGACGATCTTCAAAATTATTGGCAAAAGGAGACTCTACTGTTATTTACAGTATACAGCCATCATAACAATATCACAGTGATTGCACTCGCGCATAATCTGTACTCAAAAAATAAAGTCGCTCGTGACGTCACTCTCAGCACAAAGTACATCATTTTAAAGAGGTCTCCGCGAGATATAGCCCAATATCACCATTTTGCGAGGCAGGTAGCCGGCCACAAATCGAAGCAACTTGTGTCCGCTCTGCAAGACGCGTGTGCACTCCCATTCAGTTATTTGCTCGTCGATTTGACCCAAAGAGGCCACCCGGGGTTGAAATATCGATCTCAGATACTACCGTCCGACCCCACTGCGGTGATATACGCGACTGAGAGGGACGTTTCAGATCTGGTGCGAGTCGACCCGAATTATGAGCGATACAGAGATTAATAAGGCATTGATCCCCTTATTCCAAACGTTCGTTTCGGGCAATCTGAAAAGGAGGCGAGCGTTGATCAGCACTTTAAATAAGCCGGAAACGGAATTTTTGTGTGAAATCGTCTTAAACTCTATTTGTAATCGAGATATCAAGCTTCCCGAAAAGTGTTTAAAACAGTGTAGAAGACACAAGAAGCATATCCAAGCTCTCGCTTACGGTCGAAAACTATCTTGGAAAACGAAAAAGAAAATTATTCAGAACCAAGCGGGAAGGGGATTTTTCGTACCTCTGATCGCGACGGCGCTCGGTAGTCTGATACCCTCTTTATTCTCGCGATGACAGACGACTTGAAAAAATACATCATCATCAGCCCGGACCAACTCGCCCGCCTGATGGGTCGCGAGGCCAAACGCAGCCAAGAGCTGAATGACGCCAAAAACTCGGCTCTTACGACGGCAGAAAGACAGGCAGAAAAGATAGGCCCCCACTTGGCCTACAATTATTTTACAGGTGCACAGCGTCAATATTTGGAACACGAGGCGCGCGAGAGAACGACGCCTCTCACGTTCTACGCAGACGGAGCGGCCATGGGACCTCAGTCTGAGTCAGCCGCTCCCCCCTCTCACCCGCCCCCGGCCCCGTCGTCCCCGCCCCCGCCGGCCCCGCCGGCCCCGTTGGTCTCGGCCCCGCGCCGACGCGCCAGGCCCGCCGCGCCCCAGCAAAGGAAGAAGAAGAAGAGTCGCGCGCACATTGAAAAATTAAGACAAGATAAAGATACGGCAGAGGGCGCACTCACCCCACTAGGCGGCCCATTACGATCATGGCTGCGCCTTCACGACGTGGCTCGCCTCGTCCGAATGACGGAGTGACCCCGGCCCAGAGGCGCGAACTCGAGCGCATATGGACGACCCCCGGGCAGGAGTACGCGGCCTACGGCGGCCGATACCTTCTCAATAAAGCGACACGCGAGCGAAAAGAGAAATTACCAGTGGCTGAATTTTTGCAGAGTACCCGTGCGTACACGAGGACTTTTCCCGCCAAGAGAAGGACAAAACAGCCTTTTTATAGTTTTTCTCGGAAATGCTGGCTTATGGAATCCGATTTGGTGACCTGCACGCGAGTAGCAGAGCATAATGATGGGATCCATTACTTACTCTTATGCGTGGAGGGAACCACGCGAAAAATGTATGTGTACCCTTTAAAAAATAAAACCGCTTCGTGTGTGACGAATGGCTTCAAGTATCTTTTAGAGCACGAATTTGATTGTGTTCCGAAAACCGTGAGAACAGACGCTGGGTCCGAATACCGCTCCCATATGTTTAAAAACTTACTGAATAAATATGATATTCGTCAGCTTTTTGCTTCAAGTCTGTCGAAAGCTGCGCTCGCAGAGCGAGCCATTCAAACTCTGCAGCGCCGTATCTATCGTTTTTTGATTTTCAACAATACGTTTCGATTTATCGATGTTTTGCCCGATATCGTACAGTCCATCAACGGCAGCCCCCATGCCAGTTTGCTTGGTCTGGCACCCAACTCCATGGGCGACAAAGATATTTATCCGGTATGGGAACAATATTATTTGAAGCACACCACTGGGCAAGCACCCATCCGATTTAAGTTTGAGCCGGGTCAGCCCGTGAGAATCAGCATCGTTCAAAACGGCATGGACAAAGCTCACCGCGGCACTTACTCAGAGGAGATATACACCATTCATACTCGCATTCCTTCGAATCCGCCCGGTTATAAGCTTAGAGACTCCATGGGGCGCGATATTCAGGGTACATTTTACGAATCGGAGCTCATTAGCAGCCCCGATCACCCAGACACCGAGTACCGTGTGGATAAGATCCATGGAAAAAGAAAAGGTCCGGGAGGCAGGGAGCAGGTGCTAGTGAGCTTTGTAGGATGGCCGCCAGACAACCAGTCTTGGGTCGACAAGGCGAGCGTGCGGACCTAAGGGAGTGGCAATGGCGGATGATAGTGTCGTGGGCTTGCCCCTTACCTTTGTGTTACCTCTACTGAGTGATAGCTCAGCCGCGTATTTTGAAAATAATACGCTCAGTTCATTCCGAATTCTGTTAGAGACGCCCCTTAGACTTCCCGGAAAATGGGAGGTGGCCCTTGTTGAAATTATTTTAAATCCATTTAATGAAGAACAAGAAGAGGGATTTGCGTATTCTACATCCTATAGAGGACTGACGGACTTTGACGAATATCGCGTTGTCAGTCTACCCCAAGTACTGGACCGCATCGGACATGAGACGAGCGCGCCTCAGACGCCTTCTGACGGGACGGGGCGGGGGGCGTCGCCCTCGCCCACGCAAAACACGTCGGCGCGGACGACGTCGCCAGGGTTTGGCGAGACGCAACGTTCTGGCGTCCACGGCCCTGGCGAATTTCATCCCATAGTGCTGTGGACTCCTGATACTGTCATTGTTGGAGGAGGCGGCAAGCGACGCCCTGCCTCGCCCACCGGGCTGACGGCGTGGTCCTTACCTCGCCCCGCCCCGCCCCGCCCCACAGGCGGCAGTTTGCCCTCGCTCGCCGGCTCGGCAACACCGCGCTCTAGCCCGTCTGTGCCCGCCGCACCCCTCCCAGACCGTTCTCCTCCTCCTCCTCCTCCTCCTCCTCCTCCTCCTCCTCCTCCTCCTCCTCCTCCTCCTCCTCCTCCTCCTCCTTCCCCTCTCCCCCTCCTCCTCCTCCTCCTCCCCCTCCCCCACCTCCTCCTCCTCCTCCCCCTCCTCCTCCTCCTCCTCCTCCTCCTCCTCCTCCTCCTCCTCCTCCTCCTCCTCCTCCTCCTCCTCCCCTACCCCCCGCTCCAGCCCTAGCCCCGAGCCCACCGCCCGGTCATTATTTTTTCCCTAAGACCCTCCTGTTGGACGACTTTATTCAAATACTAAGAAATAGTGGGCTAGGCGAGGAGGCTGTGGCACGCCAGTTAAATGCCGTGCCGAATCCAGACTCTGTGAATAATACCATAGACGAGCTTTTTGAGCAAACGGCGTCTTTTCAGTTTGACGGCGAAATCATTCATTATTCGCATGTAGATAAGCCTGTAGTCCCGTCTGAATTTTTACAACACGTCGCTGGATTTGCGGAATCTTTCTCTCAAGTGTCTAGACTGTACAAAAGCGTGCGTGAGCGCTGGGCTCAGCCTCCAGCGAAACGAATTCGCAGAAGTGCGTCTCACCCGCCCCACCCTAAGGGACTTTCGCGCTGTTTTATATATTGCGATATTATAGCGCCAACTCGACTTTCCGATACAAGCGCACGCTGCCTTCGCATTGTACCCATTGACAATAGCACGCTTCATCAAATTTTCCTACACCCCTATTACTTTGAAGTGGATAAAAAAGTAGTGTCCGTCATCCAAATTGACATTACAGACAAATTTGGATCACTTTTTGATTTCAACGCGTCACCAAACCCGACCGTTGTAGTACTTCAATTTAGAAGAATCGGTTAATACGAAAGAGTAATTTAATTTAATTTAATTTAATTTAACCTTTTACATAAAATAGAACATGGAGCAAAATCCGTTTTATATTCATTATTTAAATCAGAGCGGTCGAGGAGCGACGTATTACAGGAGTGGGTTCCCCATTCAAACTGGGAGGGGGCTTTTCGGAACTTTGTGGTCATATCTCCGACCCTTAATTACTTCAGGCGTCCAGGGGCTCGCTACCCAGGCTCTGACCTCGGGGACAAATATAATTAAAGATGCCATTTCGAATAAGGATGGGCAGAGTATATCAGAGATAACTCGTAAGCATGCGGGAGAGGCAATTCGAACAATGGGAGACAAACTCGCGACGAGGGTACAGCAGGGGGGTAGGGGCGCCCGGCGGCGCCGTCGCGCGCCCACTAAGCCGGCGACGAAGCGGGCCAAACCAGGGCGCCAGAAGGGATCGAGCTGCCGGCGGAGTAACACGCGTTCGTACCCCGCGAACATTCGTGACGTATTCTCTCCCTAAGGCGATATGGACCCCAACAATGTCGTCTTATCGCTTAAATCCGAATTGGACTTCTTCGATAAGGAGCAGATCCAAGCGGGGATTCTTTCAAATCACACCGAGATAATACGACCGCTAACTGCTATGCAGGGGGCCGCCACATCTGTCATTGAATTCGTTGCACCAGGACGCCCGCTAGCTCTACTTAACCTCAAATCTATCGTTCTGAAAATGGAAGTGTATCTGAGGAAAAAAGACGGATCGAGGATTACTGACGCTGACAACAAGACCTCTGTTGTCAACTGCTTACTTCATTCATTTATCCGTCAGTGCGAACTTTTTTTGAATGAGAAAAATGTCTCGAGAAGCCCCTCAGACTTTCACTTGCGAGCCTATTTGCAAATATTAACTTCCACACACCCGGGAGCGCTGGGTGGCGCGCTCTCTACCATCCCGTTCACGAAGGATAACAATCCGCAGAGCCTGGCGATGAACGAGGGGTGGTCTAAGCGATTAGACATGTTTAAAAATTCACAGAAAGTTCAGTTGGTGGGGACTCTGAGAGATGATGTCGTTCAGTTTTTAAATCCAAATGTGTACCTTTTAGACAATGTAAATTTGCGCCTCAAATTGACACTGAATCCCCAAGAAATGTTTTTATGGTCTAAGGCCTCAGCGCCCAATAATGTCGAACTCGTGTTTGACTCAGCTCAACTGGAGTTGACATATTATCAAATATCTCCCGACTTGTCTCTCGCTATCGAGCGAATGTTGATGGACCGAAACGCAACTTATTTCTATCAGACTCGAGTTATCCGATCGCACTTGCATCCCGCAAACAGCTCCGTCATTGAAATAAATAATTTAGCATTCCATGCCATCCCTACATTTCTGCTGGTGTGCTTCCAAAAATGCACCGACTATACTCCAAACATTGAATCCAACCCATTTTGTTTTCCTGATTTCGGATTGCAAGAAATCAGTCTATTTGTTAACGGAAGAGAAAACAAAATAGAATGTAATACAGACCATGACATGGGCTGCACTTCTGTTTTGAGAAGTATACAGCAAACATTTGGATTTTTGGATGAATCCCGACCCGGGAATTTGTACGATCTTGCCAGTCTAAGAAATGGCACTTTCTGTGTTTCCTTTGATCTGACAGCGGACCGCTCTGCTTCCGCTAGTAGGCATAATCTCGAGTCGCACGGAACCCTCCGATTGTACGCTAAGTTAAAACAGCCACTGTCTCATCCCATCAACGTTTTATGTTATGCTGGTTACAGCTCCAAATTTGAAATAACGAGTTCACGTGAAGTTTTGTTATTGTAATTATTCCCTGTTTTAACAATATGAAATCCTATAAAAGTCCCCTTACCACAGTGGACTTACTAAGGATATGCCATCGTCACCCTAACCTCAAACTTGTCAACTGTGGAGTATATGCAAGAGATGAAATTATGTATTTCGAGCCTCCATTCCGACCCTGCCATTTAATTGTAAACATGTCGACGTCCCTCGAAGCAGGGAGTCATTGGATATCCATATTCCTAAATCGAGACTTTTCTGGAGAATTACTGGACAGCTTAGCCCTCCCCCCTCACCCAGACGTCCTCGGTTTTCTAAAACGTCATTGCACGACTTGTGTGACAAACGAATTTCGCCTACAAAGTTTTTTAAGCGCAACGTGCGGTATTTACTGCCTTTGGCATGGATCGGCGCGAGGCGGCGGCGAAACCCTCCCCCATTGGCTCGCCTCTTTTTCACGTTCTCCAATGAAAAACGACGCGAAAGCAAAATGCTATTTTGTCAGCCATTTTGCCCGCCCAACGGACTTCCGCCCGTTACCTACGCCAGCTAGCTGGAAGCGGCAGAGGCGCGAAGCTTGCGGCAGTTCCATTTGAGGCGTCAGCCCGAGAAGACACGTGATGTTGGGGGAAAATCCGTCAGTGTTTTGCGAGGTAGATGGCCAAAACTACCTCCTCAGCTCGCTGGGACTGGAAGACCTGCAGGCTGGACAATCCTTCGAGATCATGCCTCAAATAGATGTGAATTCGGGTAAGTTTATTGATGAATTTATTTATTTATTTATTTATTTATTTATTTTTCATATTCCTGTTTTCGTTTTATTGATAGGCCCTGCCGACACTGCGCCAAAGGCGACGCCGCGCCGCGGTAGGCCCAGACGGTCGCACACCGAAGCAAATGGTAAGCTAGTGAACGTATCGGACATTTTTTTTTGGAGTGTGTGTGTGTGTGTGTGTGTGTGTGTGTGTGTGTGTCTGCCTATCTTGCAAATGTCTAGCAATGTGTGTGTGTGTTCCACCCTCTTCCAGACAGTCAGACGCCCGTGTCATCAAGGGCGCCACCGCCGCATCCAGCACCCAGAAAAAGGAAGACGGCCAGTGAAAAATTGCCTACCCGACCTCGGCGCAAGCTCTTCCGTACCGATGAGGACATGGCTTCGCCGCCCGCCCCCGACCACGCCTCCGCCTCCGCCCCCATCCCCACCCCCAGCGCGGCCTCCGCCCCGCCTCTCTCGCACGATAGGGGCCACAGCAGCAAATGTGTGTCCCTCGAAAAAGTGATCACATGTCTCGAACTGCTACAATGCTCACATTGTAGGGAATAATTGCATTATGACTATTCATATCTTATTCTTATTCTTATTATTTTTATTATTATCCGTTTGCACGTCTGTAGAATAAGGATGATTGTGGTCATATAAAGGAAATATTTGTAAAATTGACATGCTTTGTTCATATGCACATGTAATATATTTGCACTTTGTATATAAACGGCTTGTATTTTATTTGTGACCCCTTCCTACAACGACATGCCAACGCCACTCACCCACTCCCACCAAGTTCAAGGGGACCTCCGCACTCTGCACATCGCTCCGGTCGAGGGTCGAGCCGTGAGCAGGCCGTCAACATACCCACGGTAAGTCCGAACGAGAATGCGCCGCGCGCTTCTGGGTGTCTGTGTGTGTGTGTGTGTGTGTGTGTGTGTGTGGTGTGCGGACAGCCGCCGCTGGCTGTAGGACACGGCGGCCGAGCTCCATAGCGGAGGGGAAGGGCTAATGGTGAGCCACCTGCCATACCACGAGCCCATGTGTGTGTGTGTGTGTGTGTGTGTGTGTGTGTGTGTGTGAGTGCGCGCGTGTGTTCATGTGATCGCGAATGAGTGGCGTCAAGCGTGCATTCTGAAGCGCGTAGGTAATGTTTTTTCTGCTTTTTTCTTTTCCTGATTATTTGTGCCGATTACAAGATGATCCACCCATGCCCACAGGAGGTACGTTGAACAGGTGGTCGAGGGGAACCGCTGAGGCGGAGGGAGTGAGAGGAGGGGGGCGGGGAGGGGGGGGGGCAGTCGATGCTGGACTAGGCCGGACGACGCGCGAATGGTAGGGCGGGGCGGGGTAGGGCGGGGAAGAACACGTGCTGCACGGGCCGGGCCGCGCCAAGCGGTAAGGTAAGGCGGAGTGGGTGGGGTATGGGGTAGGGTATGAGGTGAGGGGCGGAACAGGGCGGGGGGCAGGTGACGAGGAAGACGACCGCGGGAAGGGATCATGGCGGGGAGAGGTGAGGAATGATAGGGAAACAGACACTCAGGTAGCGTATATCAGTTTTCGAACTGTGTATTGATGCATTTTTCTTCTTTTATTTTTTCTTAGCAGGTTTTGTGCACGCACCACTGTGATGGACCTTCAGCCCCTCCGCCCGGTCACGACCCCTGGATACCCATTCTCCCCACCCCGTCAGGTCTCACCTCAGCCCCCTACCTCTGCCCTGCCCCGCCCAGCCCCGCCCCCCCGACAGCTGCATCACCTTGACTCGCTTCCTCCATCACTGACGCGTCCGTGGCTGATACACTGCGCGCAAAAAGACACGCCTTAATTTCGCTGATGACTATTGGCTGGGGTCTTTTGTCAGCCATCTGCATTGTGTTTACCGTCAGAAAAATTCAGGCAAGGCGTGCGCGACAACGACTAACAGATAAAGAATGAGATACAAGAATTAGGGCATTTAGCGATAGTTAATACACTTGTATTTTTATTTTTTCTTCGTTTTATTTTTTATTCTATTTTGTAAGTACATTCTTTTTATATTGTAAACACCTTACATTTAGCAATAGAATAAATTACCACTGAAAATCATTCGCACATTTGACTCGAAGAGCATGCACACTCTGCACCCTCCCCCTCTTCCTCCTCTCCCTCCTCCTCCTCCTCCTCTTCTCCCCCCTCCTCCCCCTCCTCCTCTTCATATACTGCATTCATATAATCAAAAAACATGTTTCCAAACTGCTCCCTATACTTAAACGTCAAGTCAAGCAAGAACTCTTGTTCAGCACTCAAAAATCTCGCAATTGCTGAAGCGCTGACCGAACACAGAAATAACGCGTTCCGCCTCTTTCTCCGTTTCCACAAGCACTTCCATTTCCCTGGCCAACACTCTCAGAGAATTCATACTGCTCAATACCCATTTCTCACTTTCCACAGCATACTGCTTTAATGTGTGAACACTGCATTGAATAGCGTCAGCCAACCCCAGCAGTGTCTTTGTGCTGATCTCCGCTAAAAGAACATAATTCAAACGCTCCACTCCTTTACGAGCGATTCTCAAGGAAGGTTCACCGTCCCGTAAAGTTGTGCAACGGAACTCAACATTTTCCAAAACCCGATTAGCCCCAGGAAATTTAGGGTGCGCAAAATGAGCAAACACAGAACCCATCCAGAGCGAGTCCAGCAGGGCCGCCAATTCCATCTCAGTCAGGGCAACGCCCCCGATCCCCGGACTTCCAGATATAAGAGCACAAACACCGATATTTTTATCCAAGCGAAGACCAACGGTAATCGTTTTGCTGTGCGAACGATTCAGCGCCCATGATTTCTCCAGTAGCAGACGGGGGCGACCCTCCTCACTGAGACGTCTCGTCACTTGCTTGAAATCCTTGCTTCTTGGAAGATTTTCTTCAGCCACGGTTGGCGCCACTAAGAGCAAACAACACCACCTAGTTAATAATCACATAAGATATTCCTACACAACTTGGTGAATGTTGTTTACTCACTATTTTCTCTGGAACTGACTCTTTCAACAATGTCACCGATGCCGATGCTACTCTCTTGACGCTTATCACAACTGCCCTTTCCTTACCACGCCTCGGGTCACACTGATGGCCTAGCGCGTGATGACCACTACCCCCAGCCGACACGCACACACCTGCTCACTCCATCCGCTCGGGGCGCTCGGGACACGCGCGCGCCGCTCATTCCCCCTCCCCCTTCTCCATACGAGCCTCCGTCAGGACGACCTCCTCCACTATACGTCATTTCCACCGCCGCCACAGTTTAGGGCCTACCTCACTCAGATACCGTCCGACCAGCAGCGGACCCGGTTCGCAAAAAGGGCACCGGCTCGCGCTCCCTCCCTCTCTCTCTCTCTCTCTCTCTCTCTCTCTCTCTCTCTCTCTCTCTCCACCCCACCTCTCTCCCCTGCCCACCCATCAGCTCGACCTACCGTGAATACACCTGCCGCCCGCCACCGCCCTAGGTGAGAGGGGCGCGGAAGAAAGGGGAACACTCGTTTTGATCGAGCCCCGCCAGGACGACCTCCTCCACTATGCTGAACGCCGAATACATTATTGCCGCCGCCAGGGCCTAACTCAAGATAAAAACACGTGACCGTATTGCGATACCCTCCGACCAGCAGCGGATCCCGTCCGCAGGAAGGGCACCGTCTCTCTCTCTCTCTCTCTCTCTCTCTCTCTCTCTCTCTCTCTTCCCCTCTCTCTCTCTCTCTCTCTCTCTCTCCCCCCCCCTCTCTCTCTCTCTCTCTCTCTCTCTCTCTCTCTCTCTCTCTCTCTCTCTCTCTTTCTCCACCCCACCTCCCTCTCCCCTCTCTTCTACCCACCCATCAGCTCGACCTACCGTTCAAACACCGGCCGCCATTTTCCCCTCTTATGGCCCGCTCGCCGCCGTCCTAGGTGAGAGGGGCGCGGATGAAGCGGGGGACTCTCATTTTGATCGAGCCCCGTATCTATCCTGCATGCCTACTCAGTCCACCTGGAACCGGTGCCCCACACTGTCGGGATAACCAAATCATCGGCCGTTGCCCAGTACCCGCTGACACGGACACACCTGCTCCGCCCGGGACACGCGCGAGCCGCGCATCCCCCCCTCTCCCCTCCACACACTTCACCGGTCACCTACGAGCCCCGCCAGGACGACCTCCTCCACTTTCCTGATCGCCGACCACATAATTCCCGCCGCCGCCACATTATAGGGCCTAACTCACGAAAAACGCGACCGTAAGGCGATACCGCCCGCCCATCAGCGCACCGCCTATGAGCCCCGCCAGGACGACCTCCTCCACTATGCCGAGCGTCTAATACATCATTGACACCGCCGCAACACCTTAGGGCCTAACTCACTCGAAATACAAATAAAAAACGCCACCGTAAGGCGATACTGTCCGACCAATAGCGGACCCGCGATGGGTTGCCTACCCAGCAGGCGCTACCGTACATCCGGCAGCTGACCCGTTGCCACGACTGACCTGGGGCGTCTCAGACGGAGCATGCCCCCATTTACATACACACATGCTCATTCGTTTGAATCTTCCTTACTAGTTGAGCCTGAGAATCCTTCTTGAGTTCTTCTTCAGTAGGGCCATCAACATTTGGTTGTTTATTGGTCTGTTGACGATAAAATTCAATTTAATGTTGTAATGTGAAACTGTTTTAGGGAAGAAGGTTAAGTTGTTGTACCTTTTTTGACATTGGCTGTTTTTCCACTTGAGTTCTTGTAGTCTCTGAATTTATAGTCTGTAAGATATTGTAGTATTGTCGCTATAACCTAACCAGGTTACACCCAAACAAGCAGAAGGCTCTCCGAAGCACGGCCACCAGTGATCACTGTTGGTAGCGACACCCTCTTATACATGCAGCCAGAACCCAACAATAGTTTTGTTTTACGATCGCCTTTGTTCTTCCTGTTGTTTTGCCAATCACCCAATAAAAGGGGCGCGAGCTTTGAGCTCGTCGCCAGTCTTCCCTCAGGTGAACTACGACTCACACTGATATCGGCTCCCCACAGAACCCACAATACAACATTGGTGGCAGCGGTGGGATAGGAGAAAAGGAAGGGCTTAGAACCGGCGAGACCTGCTAGAGTCAAACGCCCGGGATCTGCGAGACCTCTTAGTGTCAGACGCGGAAGGTTAGAAAAGGCTAGAGCCTCACGAGACCTATTAGTGTCACACGTGAGACTAGGAAAGGATCGGCGAGACCCTCTGGTGTCACACGCTGAAATTAGGAAAACCGGTGAGACCTTAATAGCGTCACACACTGGTCAGATAGGGACTCGCTCAGACCTTCTAGTGTCACATAGCGAGGCTAAGAGGTAGACAAACAGTTTGGTAGGAGGAATAGTATGCAAAGTAACGTATCTGAGCATTCCGATTCTCCTATACAACTAAGTACAGTCAGAGCCAAAAGCAGTTCAAAAGAATGGACGCTGAAACCGACACAGACGGTCTCAGCATCAACCAGAGCGAGGCGGAGTCCGAGCACGACCAGCCTGAGCTCCCGCCCGTCCAACCAGAGCTTGCCAACGTCGTCAACGTCGGACAGGCTGCGCCCAACATGCCGCACATCTTTAATAACATACGAGCAAGAGGACGAGGGCGTGGACGTGGCCGAGGACGTGGACGCGGACGAGGAGCAGGACGACTCATGGAGTACGTCATACAGGAGCATCCTATGGCTGAGCGTCGAGGCGTCGGACGAGGACGAGGAGGAAGAGGAAGGCCTCAAAGAGAAAGAAGACCTCCACGACGTCTTCTGGAAGGACAGGATGAACAACCCTGATGGAACTGCGGGATAGGATTAGGACACGACACCTATCCCAGACGTATCATCGCACGTCCTAGCTCCCCAACGGCATCCTCAACGTGTCCAATTCGAGTCCGGCATCCGGGCTATCCGCACACCATCCGGACAAGCAGCGTCCGGGCCACATACGCAGTGTGTCCGAGGGCTACCCGTGTCCCCAACGCATCCACTATGCGTCCGATATCCAGGCTGTCAGTCCACCATCACGACCAGCAGCATCCAGGTGACATGCGCACCATATCCAGAACTGTTTAGATGCATCCCGGACGCACACAGACGTCAGTAGTAGACGCGTCCCTGACAAGTCCAAGCGTTACCGGACATAAACCAATTAGCGTCAGCGTCCTGACATCTCCTAACGTATCCGGGGTGCCTCCTGACGTCTCCTACCGTATCCGGAATGCGTCCTCACTTTTCTCGCGTATCTGAAATGAGTCCTGACGTCTCCTGACGTATCCGAGGAGGTGCGTCCTGACGTCTCCTGACGTATCCGAAGTTCGTCCTGACGTCTCCTGACGTATCCGAAGTGCGTCCTGACGTCTCCTCACGTATCCGAAGTGCGTCCTGACGTCTCCTCACGTATCCGAAGTGCGTCCTGACGTCTCCTCACGTATTCGAAGTGCGTCCTGACGTCTCCTCACGTATCCGGGGTGCGTCCTGACGTCTCCTCACGTATCCGAAGTGCGTCCTGACGTCTCCTCACGTATCCGAAGTGCGTCCTGACGTCTCCTCACGTATCCGGGGTGCGTCCTGACGTCTCCTCACGTATCCGAAGTGCGTCCTGACGTCTCCTCACGTATCCGAAGTGCGTCCCGACGTCTCCTGACGTATCCGAAGTGCGTCCTGACGTCTCCTGACGTATCCGAAGTGCGTCCTGACGTCTCCTCACGTATCCGGGGTGCGTCCTGACGTCTCCTCACGTATCCGAAGTGCGTCCTGACGTCTCCTCACGTATCCGAAGTGCGTCCTGACGTCTCCTCACGTATCCGGGGTGCGTCCTGACGTCTCCTCACGTATCCGAAGTGCGTCCTGACGTCTCCTCACGTATCCGAAGTGCGTCCCGACGTCTCCTGACGTATCCGAAGTGCGTCCTGACGTCTCCTGACGTATCCGAAGTGCGTCCTGACGTCTCCTGACGTATCCGAAGTGCGTCCTGACGTCTCCTAACGTATCCGGGTTGAGTCCTGACGTCTCCTCACGTATCCGGGGTGCGTCCTGACGTATCCGGGCTGTGTCCTGACGTCTCCTAACGTATCCGGGGTGCCTCCTGACGTCTCCTCCCGTATCCGGGATGCGTCCTGACGTCTCCTCCCGTATCCGGGGTGCGTCCTGACGTATCCGGGATGCGTCCTGACGTCTCCTCACGTATCCGGGATGCGTCCTGACGTCTCCTCCCGTATCCGGGATGCGTCCTGACGTCTCCTCCCGTATCAGGGGTGCCTCCTGACGTCTCCTGGCGTATCCGGGGTGCGTCCTGACGTCTCCTTCCGTATCCGGGGTGCGTCCTGACGTATCCGGGGTGCGTCCTGACGTCTCCTAAGGCATACGGGGCGCGTCCTGACGTCTCCTCACGTATATGAGGTGCCTCCTGACGTCTCCTAACGTGGGGTGTATTTCTGCCCGCTCAGTCGTTTCATGAAAGCCGTAGATGAAGAGGGGGTGGGAGGACGGCTAAGCCTTAGGGGGAAACAACTGTGAATTTTGGTGTACACGTTTTGTGAATTTTCGTGAATTTTTGTAGAAGTTGTGCCAATTTTCACTTGCATTTTACCAAAACATTTCTTTTTTTTCCGAATTTGTGTGAATTTTTTTTGAATTTCTCGTAAGTTTACTGAATCCTTCTGAATTACGAGGTGAACAAAAAATTCAATATTGTATCACCCCCCTCCCCCACCGAACGTGGCCGGTTGCATCCAGAACTTTGTCCGGAGGTGTTCCCGATCGCCTCAAGACCCTTAACATCGCGTCCTTGTTTTCCTACAGGGGAACGGCCATGGACGCCGCTGGCGTGGGCCTAGGAGGTGTCTCGAATAAGGAAACCACTGTTTTTTACAGGGGCGTAGGAACGAATTTCAGTCAAGGGGAGGGGGGGGGGGGAGGAACATCTCAAGACTTTTGGCGCCCCTCCCCCTCTTCGTTTAAAAAAAAATCACTTCATCACAAAAAATTGTTCTAATGATAATAATAGAAAGAAACTGGATAGGATTAAACAAACGGAAGCACAAAAAGATGGCCTTGTGGCGAGTTTCGCATCAGTTTGTGTCGAAGAATATTGTGAGCGAGGCGAGCAAAAATACCCCTAAAGGCGCCCAAACGTGTCCCTAATAACGCCAAAATGCGGCCAGGGTGCATTTTATGGCCTTATTTGGACAGGTTTCGGCGCCCTTGCGGGCCGCGAATTTGGCCTGCGCTCGAGTAACCAGGCTCCTGGTGCGCGCCTTCGGGGCGCCGCCCTGCCCGTTGTTCGTGGCATGGTGCGCCCCATCGGAGCCCATTTTGTCGCCCCTCCGGAACGCAGTTTGGCGCCGCTACGAGGCGTTGAGGGGGGTTGCATTGCCCCCGTGCCCCAACTAGTTCCAACGCCCTTAGTTTTTTAGCCTTTTTTTTCTCGCGGATGGTAGCATTTCTGCCTGCTCATTCGTTTCATGAAAGCCGTAGAGGAAGAGGGGGTGGGAGGACGGCCAAGCCTTAGGGGGAAACAACTCTGAATTTTGGTGTACACGTTTTGTGAATTTTCGTGATTTTTTGTAGAATTTGTGCCAATTTTCACTTGCATTTTACCAAAATATTCCCTATTTTTTTTCGAATTTGTGTTAATTTTCGTGAATTTCTCGTAAGTTTACTGAATTCTTCTGAATTACGAGGTGAACAAAAAGGTTAGAGTTGCATCCTCTCCCCTACCGGCTAAGGGCTAAGCCCCCTATCCGTTCCTTCCCCTTAGTAAAGAAATCGTGTACTCGCTCCGCCCGTCAGGCGACATTCCCCTATTGGGAGTAGGCAACCTCGCAAACACCGGCCCGTGCTCAGCTTAGATCTGCTTAGATGCACTTTCTAACTCCCCTACTTCTTTCCTGTTCAGGTGCGCTGTCCCGGCATGCGCCGGGCACGGCAGAGATAGGAGAGACGGCTCATTGCGACCGACTAGCAGGACGAAAAACAGCTTGCCTGCTGCCTGACTGATCCCCCGCACTGCGCACGGTGCAGGCAGACAACGACGCACTCAGCAGGGAGGCGACGGACGCAACCTATCAGGGCCCTACTTCAGACGCCCACCCTGACGACCGACAGCGCACTCCAGCGCACTCTGGATTTTCCCTAGCGGCCGGTGATAGAAGCCGACAGCCGGGGTACTGCGGGCTTGCCTCCCACCCAGGCTCGAGGGGTGTGGTGGGTTGCCTACCCCTCACGGCGTCAGGCCCCCGATCCACGGGTGTGTGCGCCGGTGTGCGCAGACACCCATGAGAGGAACGAAGGATCTTCTTTACACGTACTGTGACAGACTCAGCAGATGACAATCTTGGGGAGAGAGGTGCCTGGTAGGTAGGCAACTACGTATTGTTCACCCACGTGTGTATGCTGGGCCGACCTATCCCACCCACAGGCAAGAGTAATCTAGTCCTAAGACTTTAGGGCGCGGGGGACCCATCCAGTACTTGTACTTCTTGAAATCAGACAAGTTATACATATTTGTTTGTCGTTTTTGTTTGATTTTTTAAACTTTCAACTTCAATAAAGAATCTTTAATAGTACCAGTTTTGATTTTTTTTTTACAAGCCCTTCTGAGGATTATCTAGATTTAACCTGTTAGGAGCCTGGCTCAGGCTCAGAGGTGAAGATCAGAGTGTAGTAACGTTTTCCACATCATCGTAAGTTTCTGGCTCAACAGCTAGAAGGCACCCATTCTTTAATAATGCTTGGTAAGTTATACAAATGGCAAAGCTGTAGATCTTAAAAATTATTATATTATTATTATGTGAAGAAATTATGAGAGAAAGGAGACACAGAGAAACAATTCACATCCTTGTTTGTTTTACAATTTTCATTCAAAGTGGGAATGAGAAAGAGACTTCCTAAAACTAAACACTTTGCAGTGAAACCATTTTTATAACAATAAAATTAATGTTAGTTCTTGAATAATTAAACGCTTTCAACTCTTCAGACTGATTATCACATATTGAGTCCACCTACAAGCAAGGGTTTTGGGGACAACATACATACTATTACAATGTTCGGTAAGTTAGGAGGTATTTCATACAACAAAGATCTAGATTTTAAGAAATATTAATCAGTTTTATGTGGAGAATTTATGAGATAAGGAAACACACAGGAACAATTAATTTTCTTGCATATATCTTTTTGACTTTCACTTTGAATTAATCGATTTCATTCAAATTTGCAAGGGGAATGAAAAAGAGACTTCCTAAAAGCGGGGCTTTTACCACAGGGGAACGAACTTGATCAATCCTTAAAAAGTGAAGTAAACCAACATTTTGAGGGTGCACTTCACATATTTGCTTTGCGATTGGAAACAATGGCGTTGGTCTTCTCACCATGACATGTTCAAGCACTAGCAAACCATGTACAGTTTCACCTTCCTGAGGGATTAGAGATACAAAATCTTGAATTGTGCAAAATGTATTTTGAAATGTGTAAATTGTAGAGTCATCAGATTTAGAATCTTCTTTTACGTAGTTTGCAGTTGTGTAAGTGACTCCTTTAATTATCATTTTCTTGAAGACCCTGAGTTGCACAGTATTATACCCCTCCTGCTGCAATACTCTCTGCTCTTCGTCAGTTGGGGGTCGTAGAGTACATCTGCCTAAAAAGTAAGAATGATCACCTACTTGCAAGGTGTTAGAACGCCGACGTTTGTGCAGAATTTCCTTCATCATATTCTTAATTTCTGGAGAGATGCGTTGGTCATCATTCATTGCGAGTTCTATGCTGAAACTTATGAGATGTCTATTGACAATCTGATTTATAGCTCCTTTGGGTGAAGTAATATTTTGCATAATTCTATGATTAAGACTCTCAAAGTTAAAAGTTGAGTAAGCCCAAATCGGTCCCCAGTTTCTGACTGAGGTGTGAGCATGTTGCAGAGTATGCACGTTCAACCTTGATTTTTCAAGTCTAAAATCATCAAACTCTTCTAGATACTTAATGGTCAAATCTCTTGCCATGTCAACGTGGTCTAGATGGATAACATCTTGAGACAGAAGGTAAGTGGCATATGAAAGATATTCTAGAGTTCGGATGAATCTTCCCGCTATCAACCCATGTAGACAAATTGGACCAAAGTATAGCAGCCAGTTGCGCCACTCTGTTCCATGCATTTGTGATCGATTCTTCATAGGACAAGTACCAGGTTTTCTTGCAATACGACTTGGTGTCTTGATATTTTCAAGCCGTGAGTCTATGGTATTAAGGAATATCTGCTCACCCATCCTAGGTTCAAGTTTAGGAAGATCTTTTATTACTATTTCCGTATGGTATTTTGTAGCACATTCATATGTGTTGTGTAAGTCATCAAACGCATTTCCCCTCTGTAAGTCAAAATACTTTAATGCCATCAAGGGTGTAAAGCCTTTGTGCCCTCTCACTGAAACATTCTGCTCACCTCTATTTACCTTCATTTGTGCTTCTATCATATCATGTTTCATACCATTGTGTGTGCGATCTTCATATGGAGGCAGATCTTGATGGAACATTGGATATCGCATTGTGTCAGAACTCACACCATAATAGGTGCAATAAGTGCATCCAAAGTGGGAATTATGTTTAGCCATATTATAAACTTGTGCACGTGCTTTGGCATCCACACACATACAGGTAGGCACAAACTTGCTGATTACTAATTGCGCATCTCGTGTCCATGAGATACCTCTTCTAGTAAGACTATTCATTTCTTTCACAAATGGGTGAAGAAGTGCAGTAAGATTGGGTTCCTTTACATCAACATAGCATGCAGCTAAAAACAGATATTTTTGGCGCAGCTGAGGAGAGAGTTCATTCATTCTCAAAAATAAAGGGTATATATTGGTCTTGGACCCTTTGCTGGGTTTGCAGCCATCAATGCTAAATGAATAGCTGAAATTATTGGAGCCTACCAACTTTTCTCCATCAATTTCAATATCCTTGTAGGCCTCTCCATCCAGAATGTCCTCGAAAGCATCTGCCAAGACCTTCAAGCGTTCTTCCCTGTAACGAAGGTGATTGGAAACTTCTGGAATCGACAAGAAATATTCAAGTTGTTTGCGAATACTTAATGTAACAAAATAGCTGGCTCTGGAAAGTGGTACGCTAAATTCACAATCAGGACATTCAGCATTTTGAACAAGCCTGCTTTTCCTGTTAATATAAGCTTCACACTTTGAACAATAAGCATGAAATTGAATTCCTGATCTGCTTCGCCCAAGAGCTTTCCATAGCTCTGTCTTTGACGTAGGGAAAAATTTAGAGCCATACAAGGCATTTTTTGTCTTGAAAGAGTCTATAAGATTTTCATAAGTCTGTTTGTGACGGATGGAGAGAGCAAGCTCAAGGTAAAGGCTTTCTCTGATAGTTCTAGAATGAGAGAAGTCAAGCTCACGATCTAACAACTGAAGATCAAAGTTAAAGTTTTGGCCATCATCAATGTTCATGTCATCATCATCTGAGTCTTCTGCACTTCCATCAGAGTCACTTAGATTTTGATTAATAATTAAGTCTTCCTCCTCCTCATTAAATAGATCAAAGTCATAATTTTCATCTCCTTCTTCAAAGGCGTTTTCATGTCCAATGGCTTCGCTCCAATCTGACTCCGATCCTGATTGGGTTTCAGTGCTAGCCTGAAAGTAGGGTTTAAAGTAAAATTAGTACTTCTTTCAAAAAATAGAGTGGGTCTTATATTGATTTAGGGGGTTTAAAGTGATAAAATTAATCTTATAAAATATTTGGATAAATATATGTTTCGTCCTCCTTCAGATGGGGATGGTCAGAGTGGGAATGCACTGTGTGTCCATATAAGTTACTGAACTAAGAAACATCAATATATTGTTCTTGTGAGGTCACTTGTTGGTCCCTGACATGAAGTTGTAGAGACAACATGATTGTTCTACTTAAGAGTCAGTGCCCATGATTCCTGCAGCAAAGTTGGACTTCAAAATCTGGAGTAAGGATATTTTGAATCAAACAACTATAGTTTGACTTGACACAGGGGTTTGCTAGTCCATGTAAGACACACAACAAATTGTTCATGAATTCATGACTCCATAAATTTAATTGATGTGAAACACAAATTTTTCATTAAGATCTCTACTCTATCTTTTTTTTTAAAAGTATAATTCATGAACATTTTTTCTAAGAGATTAGACGTGAGGTGTTACTGAAAATTCTGTGTCTTACATAGAGTAGGAAAATCTCTGTTTCAAACTGTAGTTGTTTTAATTCTGATTTAAAATATCCTTACCTTATATTTCTAAGTCCAACTGAGCTGCAGAAATCATGGGCACAAACTTTTCAGTAAAGCAATCAAGTTCCCTTTATGCCTTTGTGTCTTGAACCAGTTAGAAGACTTTATATGAATATGAACAAAATATTGATGTTTCTTAGTTCAGTAGCCTTTAGGAACTCACAATGCATTCCCACTTTAACCACCCCCATTTATCCAATTATTTGTAGAAAATTAATTTTACCACTTTGAACCACCCTTCACTTGTACAGAACTTCCAAACTGGATGGAAAGAAAACTTCAAACTTAAATTATTTTATTCTAGAAAGTTCAACTCACATCAGAACTAGCATTTTGAAGTTCATCTTGTTGAGAATTTTCATCAAAACCTTCTTCACTGCCAGATGCACTGTGATCACCTTGATCATCAGCTTGGTCCACCTGATATAAAAGCATCAAAATAAAATAATAAAAGGTGAAACATGCATATTTTAAAACACAAATAAGTTTTGAAACATTAATCGAGGTGAGCTGGCGCCAGTATTGTAACGTAAGGATAGTTTGAATCAGAATCAAAACAACTATAGTTTGACACAGGGTTTTGCTATTCTAGGTAGGACATTAAAAAAAAATGTTCATGAATTCATGACTTCATTAATTTGATTAATATAAAACACAAATTTTTCATTAAGATCTCACCTGTATCTTCTTTCAAAAGTAGTTCATGAACATTTTTTCTAAGAGAATAGGTGAGAGGTGTTACTGAAAACTCTGTGTCTTACATAGAATTGCAAAATCCCAGTGTCAAACTATAGTTGTTTTGATTCTCATTCAAAATACCCTTACCTTAGATTTTGGCTGCAGAAATCATGGGCAGAAACTTTTCAGTAGAACAATCTAGTTTTCTTTATGCCTTAGTATCTTAAACTAGTAAGAAGACTTTATATGAATACGAACGATATATTGATGTAACTTATAGGGTGCTCCCACAATGACTTGTACATAGCTAGTTTTCTAGACAGATTTCTCAGAGACAAGGTGGAATTATTGTTAGGGCTCAAGATGTTCAGAAAGGAGGAGTGTAAAAGTATCTAATATAAACAAACTGACTTACAAATAATACGAGTATTTACTTTTAAAAAATGTAATGATAATATTAATCTTAATTTATGAATCAAAACTATAACTTGGCAATCCCAGCCAATCTAATTTGGATTATTTGGTTGTCATTTGAGTTCTATTAGATAGTATTACACTTCCCCTGCCCAAATAACTTGAACTCTAACAATAAATCTTCCTTGTCTCTGAGAATTCTGTCTAGAAAACCAGCTATGTACAAGGCATTGTGGGAGCACCCATAGGTACTCACAGTGCATTCCCACTTAAACTATCCCTTTTATCCGAATATTTGCAGAAAATTAATTTTACCACTTTGAAGCACCCTTCACTTGTACAGAATTGCCAAATTGCATGGAGATGAAGAAAACTTCAAACTTAAATTATTTTATTCTAGAAAGTTCAACTTACATCAGAACTAGCATTTTGAAGTTCATCTTGTTGAGAATTTTCATCAAAACCTTCTTCACTGCCAGATGCACTGTGATCACCTTGATCATCAGCTTGGTCCACCTGCTATAAAAGCATCAAAATAAAATAATAATAGGTGAAACATACATATTTTAGTACACAAATAAGTTTTGAAACATTGAGCGAGGTGAGCTGGCACTAGTGTTGGAATGTAATGATTCACTACACCAGCTTGAGGGCTTATAGTGATTCCCAACATTCTTTGAGGTACGTAACCTTTGCTTAAAAGAGCAAGTGCCCATCTCAGAATACTGAAAATATTTATGGTATAAATATTTGCCAGACATAAATGGAATCGGATGCAATATAGGGAAACCGGGCTGCAGACTTTCAAAATTAAATTATATGTCTCTTACCTCTAAACATTGCTCATTTTCTGGTTCTGGGTTGTCAGAAGGGTAAGGGAGTCTCTTTCGTTTTGGTCCAAAATGACGGTATTTGGTGCGCTCGCTTCTGAAGTCCTCATCATCAGATGACATGGTTAATGCAGTTTGAAGCAAAGTTCTTATCGGACAATAATTTAACAGACAGCATACGGACAAAATTCAACTGTGATGCTCCTGCATAAAGAACAAAAAATTAAACAACAAAAAACAACAACATAAGAATCAACCATTATTTAGCAGCTCTACATACAATGAAGTGTCGATAACAACATTAGAGAAAAGTATGCTTATCTTCTGATGATATGAGTAAAACAGTTCAGTGCAGCAATTAGGGATGGCAACCCCGGAAAAAAACCGGAAAAATACCAGGAAAAATACCGGTATTTTTCGTACTTTTAAAAGGCTAAAAATGGAAAAAAAACGGGAAAAAACGATTTTTTGCCCTTTTATGACTTATGGTACAATATAATCATTAAAATGCGTGTTTGGCACTCTAGAATCACGTTTGCTGGCGTTGGCAATTTGTTAGGGTTGTTAAATTATGGCAAACTAGGCTGAGCTGCCTGTTTAGGCAGCCCGCTGGCATGAGTGCTTGGCGGGCTAGCCTAGCCTACCCCTGGCTGCATGACATGACCGATAGGCTGCACCATCGCCAATCGCCTCGCCGTACCGTCTTCTCTCTCCCTCACCCTTATACCATTCTACCCTCTGCCCTATTTACCATACCAAGTAAGGCCCACCTAGATACAAAATACTTTTTTGAGAACTAACTAGTAAACACATTTAGGAAGGACTAAATTCTTATCTAAAAGGCCCCTTCTCTCCCTTGAACAATTAATAAGTATGAATGTGGTAATAATATAATATAATGGCACTCAAGTACTGTGTTTGAGTAGTTGAAGTTAGTGTGTGTCAAATTATTTTTTTAACAGCCATAGGTGTAAATATAGGGTGAAGATTGGAAAAATATGGTAAAAAGAGGAAATTTTGAGTGTGGAAAATTGATTTTAAGTTTATATAACTTGTTTGTTACAGTTCCACTATAGGAAATGGTTCCAGGATTCTATCTAGGGGTAGGTTGATGGGGTTTGAACTCAAAACTTGGTGCAAACTTTGCATAAATAAAGGCTAGAGGTGCTCAAAATTAATGAAATACTAAAATATAGTCGAAAAATCGTTTTTTTCCTCGATTTTGGTTTTTTTCAGAAAAAAACCGGAAAAAACAGGTTTTTTTCAGCCGTTTTAAAAATACCGGTATTTTTCCTTCCCTAGCAGCAATAGCTGTCCAATTTATCACACAGCACAAGAACAAAACACAATAGTGACTCTCCTGAAAAAAAAGAACAACAAATAAATACAGACAATACAATAATATCACCTACCATTCAGCAAATCGAATTACTTACTTACAATGAAGTGGGGAGAACAACATTCAATAAAAAATGCTTGACTTTGTAAGATTAGTGCAAAGTTCTTATCTGACAAAAATTGATCAAACAGCACACAGACAAAATACAACTTTGAAACTCCTGCAAAAAGGAGCACACATTTACACAAACAAAACCATTAAAAACACGTATCATTCGGCGGCTCGTTCATCTTCTTACAATTAATAAGGAGAAGAATATATAAGAGGAAAGTATGCATCACCCGATAATATGGTTAATACAGTATAGCTCAAATTTTTTATCTGACACCAATAATTTGTAAAACTGCACACCTCCAAAATACAACAGTGACTCTTCTGCAATAAGGACAAGAAATTAAAAGTGAGCCAATGTAATGCACTTCGCTCGCTAACCTATCACACGTAATTTGGCGACTAAGTCTACTTACAATAAGTGAGGATAACAGAAATAGAGAAAAGTATATGATAACTGATCAACATAAAAGTCATCTAGAAAATAGTAAACAGCAAACGAGGAAAAACCAGAACTCTGCTGAGTTTTGTTTGAGTTGTAGTGCACTTCCCATGCGAAAACTTGGAGGGAGAGAGAAAGCAGCAGAACAACAAGTTTTTTGACTGTTGATCTTTTCATGCCGGTAGAAACAACGACGAAACAATCGACAACTTGGCGCTTGGCGGTGGCCGCGAGAGAAGTGAAAAGCGGAAGAGCTGAAACGTTAGGAAAGATTAAATTTCTCACTTTTTTTATTATCACTCTTTATAAAGAATAATCTATTTCAGAGAACGGGGCTTTATCAAGGCAGAGATAACTACTAGTACCTATCTCTAATCAAGTTAAGGAAAAATAGACCCCCATTGGTGAAGTGAAGAACAAGGCGAAGAACAACAGACCGGAAACAGTTGCTTTTTAACACCCCAATGTGCCCAAAACACTCAAATAAAATGTAGGTCGTATCGTTTTGATATTGCTTACATTTTATTTAAGTTTTCATGAACGTTTGGGTTATAAAAAGCAACTGTTTCCGGAACCTCCGACTCTACCACCGATCCCTCAAACATTCAAGTATATGGAGGACTACTTTCTCTGAGTCGCACACGGCGGAGTCGCTATCGTGTTTTCGCGGTTTTCGGCTTATTTTACTTTGAAAATGTGCTTATTCAAACATGATAAAAATTGATAAATGCCGTTTTGTCATTTCCAAATCAAATTAAGATGTCGGGGTACCAGGGGTACCGGGGGTACCGGGGAACGTACCCCAGGGCACCGTTCCCGACCGAGGAACGTACCTCGGTTCCCCTGCTCCCCGGGGAGGGAGGGGACCGGGAGGGGAACGCCTCCCCCGAAAATATGTATCAAAATATTTTATAGACGATTCCAGGATAAGCTGGCAACGCTGCAATCCGCGTTTCTTTGCGTCGCTACATGCGAACAACTACTTCGTTTGACGAAAATCAGAGGTAAACTCACTATTCCTCAGGTACCCAAGATTAACGAGTTTCATCGTATTTCTCTTCAAACGATGCGGTTGTTCGTATGTAGCGGCGCAAAGAAATCGGGATAGCGGTGTTGCCAGCTTATCCTGGAATCGTCTATTAAACAGTATTTATGGCATCTCGTCCGAAAACCGCCTCCCCGTTCCCCTCCCAGATATACAAGTGGTCATTTGAATTCCACCGCGGCTGTACGGATGGTGACGTCACGATTCGCCGACCAATCAGATCGCGAAGACACAACTGGACACAACCTACAGTAGAACCTTGGGGGAGGGTGGGGGATGGGGGACAGATCGTCTTGCTTCCTTGCTCCACACGGTCGTATCAGCATACCTCATATTAATTAAAAAGAAAAAGACAAGATAGACATTTTCTTTAAAAGATCAAATCAAACTCGGGACACACACAATTTATTTAAAACATAACAAAACGGAAGTGACCCTTGTTACCAGTGCAAACAGCTAAAGAGATCATATCGTAACATAAAATGCAACAGTTTCAACATGAAAGAGAAATTAGGAATTCTTTACAATATTCAAACTTTGAATATATTTATTTTCCTTTAGAATAATCTAATTTGCGAGCATCTTCTGCATTTCCTCTTTTTGTTTCATCGTTGTCACGTTGGCGTACAGTTCTCTCTTTTCTGCGACAGACGGTTTGAACAGCCCCGGCCGCACTGTAACCGCCGTCAATTTTCGTGGTATGCTGTCGCGTCGCCGTTGCGGAGAACTGACGTTTCCATTCATTTTATATTAGTATTATCTCTAAAGTTGAAACGCGAGAAAATATGTCGCCTTCTCATGCTTTGTTGCGCCGGATAGGAGGAGAGGAGAAGTTTACTGCACCGATCGATAATCTATATGTTTTATCTAATTATGATTTGTCTGAGTTCAAGCCCAAGAGCCTTAAGAGCTTTTCAGCATCTCAGTTGTACGGTTTTAAAAAAGCTGATGAGAATGGGGTCCTTAAAATCATAAAATGTAAAATCATTTTGTTAGGAGGTAAGAGAATGAATCTGTCAAACTATGCAGTTATGGAATTTTGGTACTCATGAGGCACTTCTGTCTTCAGATAAGGTCTCAGAGCACCTCTTTCAATGCTCAGCGGCCATGTTTGTTTCCCTCGTACCTTTTATCTAGTAACTCCTAATTTTCTCAACTTTTGATTTCAGAAAGTGAACAAGCTATCTCTGATTTGATTTCAAAGGGTAAGCTACCTAAAATTGAGCCAGCACGCTTTGAGAGCTCTGTGATAGATACGGAGGATTTCAGTCTGTTTGAATTAAAGAAGGAGTCAAAATCTGTAAAATCGTCTTCTGTAAGTACTCCGTATAATTATTTATTATTAGCAAGTCATAACAGTTTATAAATGTTTTATAGCTTCCTCACTTATTTCTTATTTACTTTCCAGTCAAAACGTAATTCTAAGAAGCCAAGCAACAAAGCTCTTAGTAGCCTTTATGTAAAAAATGAAATTGATAATGATAAATCTCTTAACACTCCTCATGATGAGGTAATACTCATTTGATTAGGACTGATTACTTTACTGAGCGATTATTCTTATAAGAGATACATTTCTTAAAAGTTTAATGTTTTTCTTATGGATTGTTCAATTGCTTCCCAGATTCCTAAGTCAAACAAACCTAGCGGCAGCAAGGATTCTAAAAACTCACAGCAGAGTGATAAAAAGGCTTCCCAGATTCCAAAGTCAAACAAACGTAGCGGGAGCAGGAATTCTAAAAACTCACAGCAGAGTGATGAAAAGGCTTCCCAGATTCCTCAGTCAAACAAATCTAGCGGGAGCAGGGATTCTAAAGCCTCACAGCAAAGTGATGAAAAGGTAAAAGATAAATTTTATATTTTAAGAGCATTGGCATAACTATCTTTGTCTTTTTTATTATGGTAAAGTAAAATTTGTATGGTGAGGTTTTAAAAAATTATCCAAAATATTCAGCTTTCTGCTTGTTTGGAAATAGCGGTTCAAAGGGCTTTGATTAATTTTTCCCGTCAGAACTTTCAGTTGCAGGTACTTTTGAGATAGGGTATCAATAGGCTGTATTAGATTCATAACAAAATTTGTCATGTTTTTAGTTAGGAATTGTTATGATTATCTTCTCCTTTTTTTTCTCTTCTTTTTTTTTTCTTCTAAAGAAGCAAGACATAAAGAGTCAGAGTGGGGATAACAAGCGGAAGACAGTGGATTCAACAGCAGAGGTATCTCCCAAGGAGGAATTTGACCCCTGACTGTCAGCATGACGTCAAAATGGTCCCTTCATTTGACGTTATCCATGACTCTTCTTGATGTTATTTTGACACTAATTTGACTCAAAACATCAATTCACGGTTAAAATGACATCAAGACAAATCATGAAAGACGTCAAATTAAGGGACCATTTTGACGTCATGATGACTGTCAGGGCCAAAATTCTCCTTTGGGCTGTTAAAGTAAATGTAGATCATTCTTTGCTCGGTAGTTAAATATTTGGTTAAGTTATACAGTGTATTGTTTGCAGATTCCATCTAAGAAGAACAGAATTGATAACGGATCCCCCAAACTCCCAAACTCTCCAGATTGTGTGGGTGCAAAGATTTCTGACGAAGGTGGAATGAAAAAGACTCTTGAGAATTTATCAGCCACGGTAATTGTTAAATTTTCTCTCTCTTGCTTCACTGTAAGATATTTTATTAATACATCGATCTTCAATTTTGCAGATTACTTCAAAAAGTACAATTGAGGAGGAAACTGGTATTTCTCCAAATGATAGTATGAACAAGTCTTGCGTGAGGGGACTTTCTGCAATGTCTTTTAGTTGTAGTGAAGATGATGATGATGATGATGATGATGATAAAGAAGGGAATGGAATGAAAACAAGTGGAACTGAAACCACAGTTATTCTCAATAATGACTGTCAGAGCCATTCCATCAATCTAACAAGTACTAGCAACTTATTTGAGGTATGTTTTTTATACTACCTTTTCCTCAATTTACTTCTATATATTTAATTATTGAAAATTTCTCCTTCTTTACAGAATAAAAGTGCTAATATAAGTAATTCAAAGGCAACTTATGTCTGTTCACCATTGTGTGGAAGCTCTGCACTTTTGATCGAAATTAAAGAGGTAAGCCATCTTTGGATAAGTGAGTTATCCATGTCATGTATAATTATTTCATAAAAATAAAATCACATCTCATTTATAATTTTCTTTCTATTTCATTGTAGATTGTTCAAAGCCTTGAGGTAGAAATGCATGGGTTGAAGAAAATGAACCAGGTAAGTCTTCGATGCTGTATTTTATTTGACTTTCACAATTCGATTTAAATTATTTTTATCATGTTGGCCCTCAATGTAGGATTTGCAACAAATGATAGGTGATTTGAAGGAGCAGCCTTCCACTCAAGGTTTTCCCTCAGTTTCTCTTAACAGTTGTGACCCATCAGGAATGGTATGCTTTCAAGTAATTATGATATACGTTGCATTCACTTCTGCAACATAATCTAATCCTATTTTCAATATTTGAAGGTTGATCTTGGAGGAAATAATAAAATTGACAGAGAATGGGCAGAGAAAGTAGTGAGGGAAAAAATTCTAGGCCTCAAGTGGAAATTGTCCAAACTTCTTATGAAACTATTTGATAAGGAAACATTATACCACTTTTGGTTTGACAAATCATGCATTGTCGAGGAAGAGGGTGATCTTGAATTCCCAGATAGTTGTGTGGAGAAAATCCATGGTAGGTTCATACATGGTTGTAAGTTTACACCTATTCCATAGCTATTTTTCTGTTATTGTATCAACTTATTATATTGTTGTTTTTTTTTTTAGAGTTCTTCGACCTGGTCAATACAAAATGGTCAAAAATGGAAATCATAAAGCAGCAACAAAAAATTAGAGAGAGAACTACAGATCCAAATGAGTGTGCAAGATTGTGCGAGCAGGTTCATGCCAATATTATGCTACAAAATGGGTCGGTACAACGGCAAGAAATTAAAACACAAATAGGCAAGATCCTATATGATGTTAAGATCGAGTATCGCAAGGAGCACAATCTGCCTCCCAGAAAGCCCAGAAGAAAGTGTGATGACTAAGAAAGTTCAAGAATTCAAGTACCAATTTTAATCAAAATGTTTTTGTTTCTTTTTAATTGTTTTAGTGCAAAGTGTTAGCTTTTAGCAAGTCTCTTTCTCAGTCCCATCACCACTTTTACTGAAATTGATAATTCCAAGTGAAAGTTATTGTTAAAATAAAAACAAGGATGAGAACTGTTTCTCTGTGTTTCCTTTCTCTCATAATTTCTTCACATAATAATCACAGCATATTTTTTAAGATCTACAGCTTTACCGTATGGATAGCTTGCCAAACATTATTAAAGAATGTGTGTCTTTTAGTTGTGAATAGCCAGATTGTTATGATTATGTGAAAAACAAAATAATACTCTGACCATCACCTGTGTGCCTGAGCCAGGCCTGTAACAGGTTACATCTAGATAAAGTCTAAAAAGGGCTTTTGAAAAAATCAATACTAATATTTACATTAAGGTAAAGATAATGGCAAAAAAAAATAAAATAAAAAAAAATTGTCGGATGTCTTTGCTAGCGAGTTCCTTAAAGGCAATGCGGTAAGTCATGTAGTCCCCAAAACCCTTGCTTGTAGGTGGACTCAATATGTGATAATCAGTCTGAAGAGTTGAAAGCGTTTAATTATTCAAGAACTAACATTAATTTTATTGTTATAAAAATGGTTTCACTGCAAAGTGTTTAGTTTTAGGAAGTCTCTTTCTCATTCCCACTTTGAATGAAAATTGTAAAAAAAAACAAAAAAACAAAAAAAACAAACAAGGATGTGAATTGTTTCTCTGTGTCTCCTTTCTCTCATAATTTCTTCACATAATAATAATATAATAATTTTTAAGATCTACAGCTTTGCCATTTGTATAACTTACCAAGCATTATTAAAGAATGGGTGCCTTCTAGCTGTTGAGCCAGAAACTTACGATGATGTGGAAAACGTTACTACACTCTGATCTTCACCTCTGAGCCTGAGCCAGGCTCCTAACAGGTTAAATCTAGATAATTCTCAGAAGGGCTTGTAATCAAAACTGGTACTATTAAAGATTCTTTATTGAAGTTGAAAGTTTAAAAAATCAAACAAAAACGACAAACAAATATGTATAACTTGTCTGATTTCAAGAAGTACAAGTACTGGATGGGTCCCCCGCGCCCTAAAGTCTTAGGACTAGATTACTCTTGCCTGTGGGTGGGATAGGTCGGCCCAGCATACACACGTGGGTGAACAATACGTAGTTGCCTACCTACCAGGCACCTCTCTCCCCAAGATTGTCATCTGCTGAGTCTGTCACAGTACGTGTAAAGAAGATCCTTCGTTCCTCTCATGGGTGTCTGCGCACACCGGCGCACACACCCGTGGATCGGGGGCCTGACGCCGTGAGGGGTAGGCAACCCACCACACCCCTCGAGCCTGGGTGGGAGGCAAGCCCGCAGTACCCCGGCTGTCGGCTTCTATCACCGGCCGCTAGGGGAATCCAGAGTGCGCTGGAGTGCGCTGTCGGTCGTCAGGGTGGGCGTCTGAAGTAGGGCCCTGATAGGTTGCGTCCGTCGCCTCCCTGCTGAGTGCGTCGTTGTCTGCCTGCACCGTGCGCAGTGCGGGGGATCAGTCAGGCAGCAGGCAAGCTGTTTTTCGTCCTGCTAGTCGGTCGCACTGAGCCGTCTCTCCTATCTCTGCCGTGCCCGGCGCATGCCGGGACAGCGCACCTGAACAGGAAAGAAGTAGGGGAGTTAGAAAGTGCATCTAAGCAGATCTAAGCTGAGCACGGGCCGGTGTTTGCGAGGTTGCCTACTCCCAATAGGGGAATGTCGCCTGACGGGCGGAGCGAGTACACGATTTCTTTACTAAGGGGAAGGAACGGATAGGGGGCTTAGCCCTTAGCCGGTAGGGGAGGGGGGGGGGGAGGATGCAACTCTAAACTTTTTGTTCACCTCGTAATTCAGAAGAATTCAGTAAACTTACGAGAAATTCACGAAAATTAACACAAATTCGAAAAAAAATAGGGAATATTTTGGTAAAATGCAAGTGAAAATTGGCACAAATTCTACAAAAAATCAAGAAAATTCACAAAACGTGTACACCAAAATTCAGAGTTGTTTCCCCCTAAGGCTTGGCCGTCCTCCCACCCCCTCTTCCTCTACGGCTTTCATGAAACGAATGAGCAGGCAGAAATGCTACCATCCGCGAGAAAAACAAGCAGGCCTGCCCTTCCGCCAAACGTCGTTGCCAGCTCCGCTTTGCTACGCTAGCAACTCCGTTCGGCAGGGGGCGTGCCTGCTTGGCCTGCCGGCGGCGTTCGGTCGGGCCTTCGGCCCGACCCCTAAGTCACACAGATCGTCCTCTTCGCTTGTAAATGATCGGGCCTGCGGCCCGTAAAGGCATTCTCTTGGGCAGTTTGTAACGGTGAATCACCGAAACTACAGCCCTCCCTTCTGCTTTGAAAACGTGCCGATAGTGACTTAACGGTCAGTTATTCGGCAAAAAAGAGGAGTCGGAAATCTCGAAAAATGTCGAAATACGTGAGTTCGGCCTCAGATGGAACGGTCGAACTCGGACTTTATTTGGCAGCAGTTGGCAACTCTGAATTACGCTCGTCGAAACGATTTTAACGATATAGGCGTCGAGGGGTGTCGAAAATTTCAAAAATTGTCGAAATATGTCAAAAATTCTCGAAATATGTAAAAATTCGTCAAAAATGTCGAAAAATCTCGAAATTTCTTAAAAATGTTGAGATGTGTCGAAAAATATGGAAAATGTCGAAAAACATCGAAAAATGAAGGATAATGTCGAAAAATGTTGAAAAATATCAAAAATTGTCGAAAATCGTTAAAAATGTCGAAAAATATCAAAAAATTGTTGAAAATTATCGAAAATTATCGAAAATTATCGAAAATGTCGAAAAATATCGAAAAATATCGCAAATGTCGAACAATATCAAAAAATATCGAAAAACAACGAAAAATGTCGAAAATGTCGAAAAATATCGGAAAATATCGAAATGTTTGAGTTTTGACGATTGGCAACACTGGAAATTGAAAAATTCTAACGCTAACGCGTTAAACGGCCCCCTAGGTTTTAAAACTTGTCCCAAAATGAGAAAGAACTAACGTCAGAACTATCAAGAGTATTGAGAACTTGCAATAAACACGCAGGAGATACTTTTACATTTTGCCTTAAATCGCACTCATGGAGTATTATCAAACTCCCAAAACTCACCTTTAATTTATTGAGAAAATTTTAGACTACAGAAAAATAGACACAAGGTCGTGCTTAGGGCATTGTTTAAAGTAAATGCTTTCCAAAGCTTTGAGTTGAGAAATGAGCGAACCAAAATAATACTGTATATATGAAGCGGGGTGCATGGCCGCTGCTGCTAGCTCCGCCCAGGCGGCGAGGGTATTGTTGCCTAGCTACACATTCTGCGCATTGAAATGGAAATTATTCAGATCTGGTAAGACAGTTGAGGATCAGACCTAGCTTCAAAATTTTCTAATTTTTTGATTTATTTTTCATGATAATTTTATTAGAATGTCTTCGGTAGAATTGGCTGTGCTCATGAAAATCCATTGTTGAGAAAAATAAAAAAAACTTTCTGGCGAAATGAAGAAGGCCCCCCTATGGGGGGCCTAAAAACGGTTGGCACCACTGAATTGCGCTCGAAAAGACGGTTCTAGAGAGGTGCGGGTCGATGGGGCTCGTAAAAGTTGAAAAGTGGGTCAATTTTTGGTGCTTTTAACAGTGTAGTCGCGAGTTGGGTCCTTTTTATCGAAAAACGGTGGGCGCCATTGAACTGGACGCGAAAAGACGATTCCGGGGAGGTGCAGCTCGATGGGGTTGAGAAAAGTTGAAAACTGGACCAATTACGGGTAATTTTTACAGTGTAGTCGCGAGCTGGGAACATTTTTTTCGTAAAACGGCGTGCACCATTGAACTAGACTCGAAGAGACGCTTCCGGAGAGGTACGGGTCGACGGGGTTGGAAAAAGTTAATTTTTTTTTATTCCGTGAAAACTTTAATATTTTTTTTCAGTGCCTTAATGAGGGTTCGCAGGATTTGCACCAGGCGTTTCGGTGTCCAGGAGTGACCCTTAAGTTACCCTAAAAATTTCAACTCTCTAGCTCAACTCCTTCGAGTGGAACAGACAGACAGACAGACAGACAAACAGACAGACAGACAGACACCAGATCGATTGCATAAGCCCGCTCTGAAGCTTTTTCAAAGCAAAAGGGCGGGCCAAAAAGGCTAAAAAACTAAGCGCGTTGGAACTAGTTGGGGCACGGGGGCAATGCAACCCCCCTCAACGCCTCGTAGCGGCGCCAAACTGCGTTCCGGAGGGGCGACAAAATGGGCTCCGATGGGGCGCACCATGCCACGAACAATGGGCAGGGCGGCGCCCCGAAGGCGCGCACCAGGAGCCTGGTTACTCGAGCGCAGGCCAAATTCGCGGCCCGCAAGGGCGCCGAAACCTGTCCAAATAAGGCCATAAAATGCACCCTGGCCGCATTTTGGCGTTATTAGGGACACGTTTGGGCGCCTTTAGGGGTATTTTTGCTCGCCTCGCTCACAATATTCTTCGACACAAACTGATGCGAAACTCGCCACAAGGCCATCTTTTTGTGCTTCTGTTTGTTTAATCCTATCCAGTTTCTTTCTATTATTATCATTTGAACAATTTTTTGTGATGAAGTGATTTTTTTTTAAACGAAGAGGGGGAGGGGCGCCAAAAGTCTTGAGATGTTCCTCCCCTCCCCCTGACTGAAATTCGTTCCTACGCCCCTGTAAAAAACAGTGGTTTCCTAATTCGAGACACCTCCTAGGCCCACGCCAGCGGCGTCCATGGCCGTTCCCCTGTAGGAAAACAAGGACGCGATGTTAAGGGTCTTGAGGCGCTCGGGAACACCTCCGGACAAAGTTCTGGATGCAACCGGCCACGTTCGAACGCACCAACCATACGCTAGGGGGCGTTCGGACGCAGCATGGATTCGTTGGGAGTCCGAACTGCGTCCGAACGCTTCCTTGCGTATGGTTGGTGCGTTCGAAAGTGGCCGGTTGCATCCAGAACTTTGTCCGGAGGTGTTCCCGAGAGCCGGACGCGACCTGGTTGCACTATAAGCCATCAGGAAGAACCTCGGATACATCAGGAGACGTCAGGACGTACCCCGGATAGTAAGGAGACGTCAGGACGCACCCCGGAAACGCAAAGAGACGTCAGGACGCACCCCGGATACGTAAGGAGACGTCAGGACGCAACCTGGATACGCCAGGAGACATCAGGAAGCAACCTGGATACGCCAGGAGACGTCAGGACGTAACCTGGATACGACAGGAGACGTCAGGACGCATCCCGGATACGGGCGGAGACGTCAGGAGGCACCCCGGATACGCCAGGAGACGTCAGGACGCAGCCCGGATACGTAAGGAGACGTCAGGACGCAACCTGGATACGCCAGGAGACATCAGGACGCAACCTGGATACGCCAGGAGACGTCAGGACGTAACCTGGATACGACAGGAGACGTCAGGACGCATCCCGGATACGGGCGGAGACGTCAGGAGGCACCCCGGATACGCCAAGAGACGTCAGGAGGCACCCCGGATACGTCAGGAGACGTCAGGACGCACCCCGGATACGGGAGGAGACGTCAGGATGCATCCCGGATACGTGAGGAGACGTCAGGATGCATCCCGGATACGTGAGGAGACGTCAGGACGCAGCCCGGATATGCAAGGAGACGTCAGGACGCACCCCGGATACGTAAGGAGACGTCAGGACGCAACCTGGATACACCAGGAGACGTCAGGACGTGCCCCGAATACGAAAGGATAGACGTCAGGACGAAGCCCGGATACGAAAGGAGACGCCAGGACGCAACCTGGATACGCCAGGAGACGTCAGGACGTACCCCGGATACGACAGGACGCAGTCAGGATGTCTGGAGACGACGTACAACGGATACGTCTTGATACCGGAGGACGCACCCCGGATAACTCTGGAGACGTGAGGACGCATCCCGGATGCGCCAAGACGCAGCCTGGATACGTGAGGAGAAGTCAGGACGTGATCTGGATGATCCCAGAGACAGCAATCAGCCGATACGTCTGGATAAGTCAGGGACGCACCGCGGACACCGCTGGAAGCGCCAGGACGCACTGCGGATGTCAGGACGTGAGGGAATATTCCGGGTACATCAGGACGCGGCCTGGATTCGTTAGGAGACGTCAGGACGCTGCCTGGATACGTCAGATACGCCAGGACGCGAACTGGATTATCCCGGATACGGCGCACAGCACGTCTGGATATGTCGGGACGCACCGCGGACATTTCTGGTTATTACTTTAGGACGCATTACGGATACTTCTGGATACGTTAGGATGCACCGCGGATAAGTTCGGATGCACCGCGGATACGTCTGGATAGGTCTGGACGCACTGCGGACACGTCTCGAGACGTCAGGACGCACCTAGGATGTTGGTCAGATTCCAGTCGGTCCTAGTTCTTGGTCTCCCGGATATATCCAAAATGGCAAAATTTGGACGGGATTCGGAAAAGGCTCGTCTCCTGATTCTGTCCGAGATTTCCATCAGGAAAGCACCACAAGTCCCGAGGCCGCTACAGGCGCCGCTGAACGAGAACCGAGTTCAGCATCCCAGAGTGCAGCATCCTGGAGCCCAGCAGCAACAGCAGCGGCAGCAAGAAGACCAGCAGTATGCGGAGCTGGACGAGGAAGAGCAATGGGAAGAAATGGACCTGGAAGAACCACCAGAAATTCCAGTTAATCGACATCCAAATCGAGTATGGATGCAGGAAGGTCGTCAGCCGGGTCGTAGGAGGCCAGTTCACGATTATGATGGGCGCCGCCAAGAATACTATGACGGCGAGGCAGATGATGAGCAGGAAGAGAGGCAAGAGAGGCCAGATCATCCTGCCACAAATCATTTCTTCATGAAATTACTGGAGAAGATGAACAGGCCTAAAAAGTATAATGAGGCCCCAAAGTATGACGGAGAGGCTGACTACTCCGTGTACCAGCTTCAGTTCCAAACAGTGGCAGAGGCAAACGATTGGGACGCCAAAGATAAAAAGACGGCATTGGTACAGGCGTTAACAGGAAACGCCACGGATGTTATAGCAAATTTGCAGCATCAGGAAGTACCAATAACGTTTAAGAGTCTGGATGAGGCACTTGCCAAAACATTCAGCAAGACAGCCTCCATGTGGGAGCGAAAGAAAGACTTTAACACTCTCACACAAGAAAAAGACCAGTCCATTCGGCAATTCGCCAGACAAGTGGAACGGTTGGGACGGTCCTACCTTCGAAATATGAAGGAAGCGGACATACAAGAAGCCTTGGTGGAAAGGTTCATTAAGGGCCTTGCTGACAGAAAAGCAGCAGCACGTCTAGCTTTCGCTGCCTTGCCCACCCTGGACGAGGCTATGAAAACGCTCAACAGAGGCCTTAGCCTAGAAATAGACGAACCTCCAGCTAAGAGAGTTCGAGTGGCAAGAGCAGAAGAGGATGAAGAAGAGACGGAGGGGAAGACCAAGCATAAGGATGCCAAGGTCAACATGGTATTTCCCTCTGAACCTTCCACAAGTACCCAGCAGGACGCGGACGTCTCCACACAGCGAGGTCGCGGTCGGGGACGTGGCCGCGGCAGAGGAAGCCGAGGCAGAGGCTTCAGTAGAGGCCGAGGCAGCTTCTCGGGAGGCTTCGATAATCCCGATAAAAACATGACATGTCGGTACTGTGGCAGGTTAGGTCACAGAATGGCTAATTGTAGAAACATGGCTAGAGACAATCAGCAGTCCACTTGTCATAAGTGTGGAAAAATGGGACATTCTATGAGGGATTGTAAAAGTAACAAAAATAAGGAGGACTTTTCAATGCCAAATATACCACCAGATTTATATAAGGCTACTATGCAGTGGTTTATTAAAAATGGCAATTTTGGTTTTAATAACAAAAAGCCACCTCATGTTCCTAAACCAGATGAGGAGCAGGAAAACTAGAGTCAACCTCCAATGGCACGGTGGCAATGGAGGTTGAGAGTGAAAAGACTGATAAAACAAGTACTAGTCTTAATGTAAAACCACCGGTGATGTCTCCAGACAAAGAATTGTCAAAGGAAAAGGAATGTTCCTTTCAGTCTGAGAATCATCGGGAGGTTCTAGAAGTTCCTTGTTTAGTATGCACAACTGTAAATACAGCACCCATGATAGATTGTAAAATCTTGAATGTAAATAAAAGTGGATGCATTGACACTGCAGCTGTCATTACGGTTATTCCAAGGACTAGAGACCTCCCAATTGCAAAACTCAAACTCAAAGGAGTTACATCACACAAAGCTAATCTGTACGGTCCAGCAATGACCGAATTCGAGATTGGAGGAAAAGTATTTAAACATAACACATATGAGGCAGATATTCATGAGAATATCTTGGGAATAGATTTCCTACACAAGTTTGATGCGGTGATAGGCATCAAAAGGCAAGTTCTAGAGATTTGTGAGGGGCTTGACAGGGTGCAAGTACCATTCACACTGGGAGAAACGAAAACTGCCAGAATTTACACAACAGACAGGGTTGCCTACACAATAAGAGCTGAAGGCAGCTTTAAATTAAGACCGTTTGTAGAGAGAGAAATACAGACAAAACTGGTAACAGATGCGGTAACTGATGAGCCAATGGGTGAAGGAATTGGCGCCTTTGAGAGCAGTGGAAACACTCAGGGTCTTGACGTGGGTGGACAGGGCCACACCCAGAGCAGGGTGGTCTTGGAAACTCAAGTGGCGGACCAAGCAGTGTTGTCAGGCTCCAAAGGAACTAGTGAAAAGGGATCCCTAAATAAGCGCGGCCAGTTTCCAGGAGAGACTAAGCTGGGATTGTTCATTTCCAATCCAGCATTCGGAAATAAAGTATCTAGGCTACCACTAGGAGTGATAGCACAGTCTGGAGTCATACCCTGTCTTACTGCACCAATCTCTATAACCATGCAAAACTTAGGGGACAAATGCGTTACAATTCCTAAGTATGCAGTGTTAGGAGAAGTTTTTATCCTACATCCGGAAAAATATGAGCAGGAGTTCAGCACAAATTTTCAGGAGGAGGAAGAGGTTGACGAAGACATTGATGAAGGCATGGACACAGATGAAACAGTCCAAGTCAATGTAATTAACCATGACACAACTCCGTTTTCTGATGCAGAAATAAACACCATTCCGAATCCTGCAGCAATTGGGGAGAATGAACCACTTCCAAAGGATTTGCAGGATTTGGTAGAGAGGTGTAAACAGTTATCTGAAACAGAAAAGCAGGAGTTAACTAATTTATTTCGGAAGCATCATGACGTTTTCGCAAAAGACAACACAACGTTTGGGAAGTGTCCCTGGATAAAGTTCCAAATAGACACTGGTGATCATCCACCCATAAAGCAGACAGCTAGGCCAATACCACTCCATTATAGACAGGCAGTAATGGAAACTATTAAAAAGTATTTGGATCAAGGTGCAATAAGGCCTAGTCAGTCAGCTTGGGCTTCACCCATCTTATGTGTTATGAAAAAGACTGGGGAAGTAAGGGTATGCATTGACTATCGTGCTCTTAATGCAGTCACTAGAGTACCAGCAATGCCGATACCAAGGGTGCAAGATTTACTACAGCACATGGGCGGAAAAAGGATGTACCATGCCTTTGATCTAGCACATGGATATCACAATCTGGAAATCCACCCGGAGGACCAACCCAAAACAGCTATAATTCTGCCAGAGGGCTTGGGATTGTCACACAGACAATTTGAATTTACAAGGTTAAGTTTTGGGCTATCCGCAGCACCAGGTGCCTTCCAGTACATAACAGACAGGGTAATCATGCCCGCAAAAGAGAAAACCCCTGAGAATGACTTAGGAGACACTGTGTCAGTATACCTGGATGACATCTGTATTGGAGGAGACAATTTTCCACAAATGCTTCAGAGGCTTGAGGCCTTATTCAACAGAATAAGAGCAGCAGGATTTCTGTTGAAGGCAAAGAAGTGTGAACTCTTCCAGTCAGAAGTCACATATCTGGGTCACAGGTTGTCTGAAAAAGGGATAAAAACGGATCAGGATAAAATAAGCAAAATCCTTAGCTAGCCAGCACCAACCAACGTAAAAGAAGTAAGGTCATGGTTAGGGCTGGTTCAGTACTACTCCAAGTATGTTCCCCACATGGCAACCATAGAAGCAAGGACAGAGTTTTGAGTGGAGCAATGAGTGTCAGGAGGCATTTGACAAAATAAAGAGCTTACTGACTACAGCACCAATATTAGGCACACCAGACATCACAAAAGGACCTTTCACCATCACAACTGATGCTAGTTTAACAGGTCTAGGGTGTGTTCTGAGTCAGGAGCAGGATGGAAAAGATGTTACCATCGCTTACTGGTCAAAGACACTCAATCCAGCTCAACGAAATTACTGTACAACACACAGGGAACTACTGGCAGTAGTAGAGTCAGTAAAAGCATTTCACCATTACCTGGCAGGAGCACCGTTTATAGTGAAGTCTGACCATGCAGCATTACAGTGGTTGAAAAACTTCAAAAACCCCACTGGAAAGCTGGCACGATGGTTGGAAAGACTTGCACCATACAAATTCCAGGTAGTGCATGTCAAAGGAAACAGCATTGGGCATGCAGATGCACTGTCAAGAAGACCTTGCGATGATTGCAAGAAATGTGATCGCCTGGAAGAAAGAGACAAAGCAGTATTAGTTTGCCACTGCAAAACAGAAGTGCACTGCGAAGAGACATGTCCGGATTGCTTATTTGAGCAAAGAAAAATTACCAGAATGACAAAGGACACCGTTGACGTTAACTGGACAAGAGTCATTCCTGATGGGTTAAGTCCAAAAGATATCAGAAAAGCACAGCTGCTTGATGCTGATATCATGCCCATCATGGTTGCAGTACAAGAGCAGAAGAAACCAGAATTCCAAGAAATTGCACAAAATGGCCACAAAACCAGGTCGCTTTGGTACCAGTTTAATTCACTGGTAGTAGAAGGAGGGATCCTCTATCGCAGGTTTCAGCATCCTAGTGGAATAAAAGAAAAGGAAGAATTACAACTAATTCTACCAGCCAAACTTGTAAAGTCAACAGTAAAAATATACCATGAACAGCTAGGAGCTGGAAATCATTTTGGTGTGTCCAAAACCTTGGCATACATAAAGAGATTCTTCTGGTGGCCTGGGATGTTCGAGGACACTTATGAAGTAATTTCCCAATGTGGAATTTGTGCCAAGTTCAAAGGGCCAACTCATCAGACAAAGGTGCCACTGAAGTTGTTCCAAGAAGGAGTTCTGCACGGACGCTGGCATGTGGATATCTGTGGACCTATAAATCCAAAAAGTAAAGAAGGATTTGAGTACATACTGGTCGCAGTTGAAGCCTTCTCTGGATGGCCAGTGGTGGTGCCGTTGTATAAGCAGACAGCGGATGAAGTGGCACAAGCACTTATCACCCATGTGTTTTCCATCTTTGGTGCGCCTCAATCCTTGTTGACAGATCAGGGAAAAGCTTTTGATTCCACACTGTTCCAGGAAATAATGGAACTTTACCAAATCAAAAAGCTTAGAACAACAGCGTTGCACCCTGCAACAAACGGAAAAGCAGAGAGATGGATTAAGACACTAAAACAACATCTCATGATCCTGGTGGAGCAAGACCGAGAAAATTGGCCAAAGTATTTGCCATTTATAGCACAGGCGTACAGAAACTTACCTCATTCTTCACATAAGTTCTCACCATATGAGGTTATGTTCGGGGCAGCCATGAGAAGCCCTTTGGATCTGGACAGAGGATCACCACCTCAGAATGAAGAGATGAACAAAATGTATCCCTTCTGGGTGAGAAAAACGATGCAGGACATCCATGAAGCAGTCGCACACATGAGCAAGAAGGCTGCGAAAAGAATGAAAGCCTATTATGATAGGAATGCAACACTATCACCATTCCTAGAGGGAGATTTGGTTTACCTGTACTATCCCAGAAGAGTGAAAGGAATCTCTGCTAAACTCATAACCAGATGGGAAGGACCTTACAGAATCGTAAACCTAATTAATGACTGTAATGCAAGAATTGAAAGGGTTGATAATCCCAGCAAAAAGCTGATAGTGCACATAGATCGGCTAGCAAGATGCCCGGCACCAGACACGGCTGTAAACAAACAAGATGATATGAGAAATGCGTGGCTACTTTTCATTGAATGAACAGCTGTGGGTGAAAGTGAAAGGCCGCGAGATTTAAATAATGAGTATCTATGATACCGACAATAAGGACCTAACGGGTTGCTAGAGACGCTAAGGAAGGCCAAACAACTAAAAGCGTCAGTTCATTCCGAACTTTGGACTGGATAGGAAGTGAGCAAAAAGAAATAATTCTACGATGGAGACAGTGGTGCTGGAAGACATTCCGGTAGTGCCAATACGCAAAATATCATTTAAGGATATTAGAATTGCACCAAGAAAGCAAGCAAATGGGAGGCAGATAATAAACGCCCACAAGGATTGCAAACCAACCGCGACACAACCGGCGGATCAAGAGAAGCTCCAGGGCATCGTACAGAGAATGAAGAGAAAAATGGAGCAAAAGAGAGAAGCTGATGAAAGCAAGAAAGCCAAAATTATCAGCAGCCCTCTGAAGATCAAGCAGAGAAGGAGGAGCCGGCCGCAGGTGACTGTCCCAGCCGGGCCGAGCCGGCCACCCAGCCGGCTGCCGCGCCACCAAGTCGGACCAGCCCGACTGGTCCAGCCCAGCGCGCCTACAACAGAAGAGTGGGAAGAGCTTCCAGTGCTGGAAGCAGACAGGAGTTTGGGGGCGTCCCTGCGGGAAGCGGAGGAGTCTCCAACCCTGAGCTTCCCTCCCCTCATCAAACTGCCTGGGCCATCCAAAAGGTTGAGTGAAACGATTTTACCAAGTTCCTTGCTTAAAGATCTAGAACTAAGTGATTCAGAGAGTGATTCAGAAACTGAGTTAATTGAAGTAAACGAGAAAAGATATGTGTCAGATTTGGCTGAGGAAATTGAAATGTTGGAGGTGGAAATTAATAAAGTAAGTGTGGAAGAGGATTGTGTGGAAAAGGAAAGGTTGAATGAAATTAACAGGCGTATGGAAATAGAAAAGCAAGCAATCCAGGAAATAGAAAATAAGTTGCAATCAGTGAAGTCGCAGAAAAATTGTGAGTGTGTGTGTGGAGGAGTTATGACAAATAACGAGTGGAAATTGTATCCCATAAGTGACTTACAAGTAGCTTGTGGTAGGAAAGAATGGTTGAAAGAACTGTACGAGCAGAGAGAACGGGAGAAAGGAGATTTAAAAGTTCATCCGAGTGATCCAAGGCAAAAGTTACGATGTAGAAAATGTAGGCAAAGATTTCATTCAGCTAAACAATGTACTAAGGATAAAGTCAGCCGAAAAGGAAAGTAGTAAGGTAAATTGAAAATAAATTATGGATCAGAATGTCAAAAAATATTGTGTGAATAAATAAATAAACAAGTCTACCGTTGCTAAGTTATTTACCCCAAGTAAAAAAAAAGAAGGAGGATAAGGAAGATAAAAGTTGCTTAACTAAAACACCAGGGTTAAGCAACAACATGTATTCAATAATAAAAAACAAAGAGTACATGCGGGGGAAAAGGTACATGGAAAAGGTACATGGAAAAGGTACATGCAAAGGTACATGCAAAACAAGGAGGATGCATAAATTTGAAACACAGGAAAATGCAAAATAAAAATAAAAAGGGACACTTAAGGAATGGCGGCCCCGGGCAGAGAAGGGACGACTCCTCCGGTGGTCCAGCAGTCCTCGAGGTCTTCCAAGAGTCCCGGTGCCGATGCCTTAAATCAAACCAAAGCGACACGTAAGTAAAAAGAGAGAGAGAGAGAGAAGAGGAACGGAAAGGAGGAAGAAAGCAAAGACTCACCTAGTCTTCCATGGTTAGGTCGACGTATTCAGGGTCAGCAATCAGGCCACCGGGATACTCGATGCCTGGAGGTGGAACCTGGGGAACCACCGGGGAGCCCTCGAAGTCTTCAGCCCGGAAACCGCCGTTCCGGAAAACGTCTGTCTGCAGGAGAATCTAAAAAGAAAGAAGGGAGACTCGTAAAAAAAAAAAATCACAACACGGCAGAGAAGTGGAAAAGAGATAAAAAAAAGGGAGATAGAAAACTCACATAGCATGGCTCGAGGCAGCACGAACAAGCGTAAAACCACTCCTCGGCGAGGAAAGCAGCAGGTATAAATTGTTCGAACTGAAAAAAGGACGGGTCCAACACGCTCCAGAACAGACTGTTGGACGCGGCTTGGATACATTGCAGGCATATTGTAGGGAAGTTATGTTATTTGTATTGGTAGGCCTGCTGATCATTCCCCGCGCATGCGTGCATCCCCTCCCTTATTGTTGGTTGGTAACCGAGCGTTGTTAGAGTCAGTCGGCAATAAACCTCTGAGCTGTGAGCACTGTCCTTGAGCCCTTCCCAAACCCTTACATTGGTGTCAGAAGTGCCCCGCCCCAGAATGCCCCGCCGTGACCGTGAGAGGAGGAGGGAGGAAGATGAGGATGACGACCATCCGCTGCATGCTGTGGAGGCCTCCATGCACGCCATGCAGGGCGTCCTGCGGCAGTGGGCCCAGGCCAGCACCATCGTCCAGCAGGAGAACCAGGGCGTCCTGCAGCGCATCTCGGACATCTGCCTCCAGCAACAGCAGCAACAAAATGGTGGACAGTCCAGGTTGGGCCCCGGCATAACTTTTGACGGCAGCAGCAGCTGGCCAGTTTTCCTTGCTCAGTTTGAAAGCGTTGCCAACGACCCGGGTCACGAGTGGGACGACGCCACCAAAGGCCGCCGTCTCCTCCAAGCTCTGCGTGGTGCCGCTGCGGACCTCGTCCAGACGCTGCCCCGGGCCAGTTATCTCTCCTACGCTGCCCTGCGTGCCCGCCTGGACGAGCATTTTGACCCTGCTCAGCGCGGCCCGCTGGCGGAAGCCGAGCTGGACCGCCGCACCCAGCGTCAGGGCGAGTCGGTGCGCGACTTCGGCGCGGACATCCTGAGGCTCACGCGGGTGGCCTACCCCGCCTGGCCCGAGCCGATGCTCCAGACAATGGCGCGAAAGGCTTTCATCGGGGGCCTCCAGAACGCCGAGCTCCGCCGCCAGTTGCGCATCCAGCGCACCGAGACATTCTCCGACGCCCTCACCAACGCCCTGCACATCGAGGCCGCCGACGAGCAGGAGCCCCCAAGTAAGCGCCCGCGCCTCAACAATGTGTCACAGATCGCGGTGGGTGAGGCTACCCCCTCCACCTCCGCCGCCGCCTCCTCCACCCCCGGCCCTGATGACGACAATGCTTCGGTGAGCCGCGTGGATGCTGGCGCCCGCCCCCGAGACACCTCCTCGCAGCGGCTGCAGGAGCTCGTCAACGAGCTCGGTTCCTTGGTGAAGGCCCTCGCCCCGGACAACTCTCCCCGGTGCTTTGAGTGCAACCAGCCCGGCCACATGGCTCGCCACTGCCCGAGTCGCCTGAGATACAAGCAGCAGGACCGGCGTGGCGGTCGTCGCACGGACCGACGGGGAGGTGATCGGCGTGACGACCAGCGGGACCGGAACGGCGGCAAGGACAACCGCCGTACTGACCGTCGTGATGACCACCGGGATGACAATCGCGGCGCGGGAAACGGCCGGTAGCCGCGCCGTTGGGCTCGGTCGTGGCTGCCTCCAAGAAAGCCCAGATACCTCCAACTCGTGTCTCCTGGCACATTGACGGGCAAATTTCGGGTAAGCCGTGTCGTTACCATTTCGATCCCGGTGCCGTGCTCACCATCCTGCGCAGGGGCTTTCTGCCGATGACCGACCCGCCGCTGCAGCCGAGTGGCCTTCGTGCCCGTGTCGCCATCATGTCCTGCAACGACTCCAGCGACCTCCTCGGGCCCCGCTTGGTGCGCCTGTCTCTTGGCGGCTCCTCCATCAACTTCCACGTCTTCGAGGCCGACACTCACGATGACTGCCTGTTGGGAGCCGACTTCGTTGCCGCTCACGTGCGCACCTTCGACGTCGCCAAGGACGAGCTCATCCTGCGGGACGGCCGGCGCATCCGGATGACGCGCTCTAGTGTCCCAGTCCCGCGGCAGCCTGTCAGCGTGCGCGTCGTGTCGGCGGAGCGAGTAGTGGTCCCGGCCGGCGCAGAGATCAGCGTGGCCGTGTCGGTTGTGGGTTGTGACGTCGTAGGGCGTGGTGTTGGCGTGGCCTCTGCTTCCTCTCGGTCTCACGGGCCCGAGGACGAGAGGAGGGTAGTCACACAACCCACTGCTCAGGCGTTCCCTCCGCACCTAGTCGGACTGGCAGTCGGGGAGGACAGCGTGAGAAGACGAGAGAGAGTACCCCCGCAACGATCAAACTCGTCGGATGCTCAGCTTCTTCTCGCTGGCATCTGCACCGTCTCAGGTATAGACTGTACGGCACACCGGGTACAACTACCACCAGGTCTTGAAGTGATGAGCTCGCTGATGGCTGGAGACAACGCGGCAGTCGTTGTCACCGTGCGCAACACCGGCACTCATCCCCGTGCTCTCCACCGAGGCCGCTGTGTCCTTCGCCTCCACATGGGAGCCTCTGCCTCTGCCAGCACGATGTCCGCCGCCCCAACGACCGGATGCACCGTCGGCCTGCCGCCCCCGCTCGAGGAGCTCCTCAACAACTGCACCGCCAACCTTACGGCCGCGGAGGCAATGCAGGTACGGAAGCTGGTCGTTGAGTTCCAGGACACCTTTTCGTGCGGAGGAGAGATCGGCCATTGTAAATTGGTGGAGCACATCATCGACACGGGAGATGCTCCCCCCGTTAAAGAAGCAGCGCGCCGCCTCGACTTCCATAAGCAGGAGAAAGCAGACAAGGCCATCAACGACATGCTGGGCAAGAAGGTCATCCGGCCTTCGCACTCACCCTGGGCATCCCCTGCGCTCCTGCTCACTAAGAAGGACGGGAGCATCAGGTTTGCCGTTGATTACCGTAAATTGAATTCTGTTACACGAAAGGACGCTTACCCGCTACCACGAATCGACGACACCCTCGACTCGCTCCGCGGTGCAGCCTGGTTCAGCTCCTTGGACCTGCGCTGGGGGTATTGGAATATTCCCCTCTCCGAGGAGTCCAAGTGCAAGACCGCCTTCTGTGTGCCCGGACATGGCCTGTACGAGTTCGAGAGGATGCCGTTCGGCCTCTGTAATGCTCCTGCGACATTCCAGCGCCTCATGGATAAGCTCATGCCCCGGCACTTGTCTCGAGTTTACCTCGATGACATCATCGTCCCGGGTAAGACTTTCAATGAGGCTCTGACAAACCTGCGTGAAGTGTTGCAGCGTGTGCGCCAGGCCAACTTCCTCCTCAACCCTTCGAAGTGCAGTCTTTTCGCCAAGCAGTTGACTTATTTGGGCCACATCGTCACGGGCGATGGTATCCGTACCGACCCGGAGAAGAACGACAAGGTGAAGTCCTGGCCGACCCCTTCTGGCCCCCAGGACAAGGCGCGTGCTTCACTCCAGAGCTTCCTTGGACTAGCTCAGTACTACGCCCACTTCATCCCGAACTTCGCTGGAATTGCTGCACCCCTGCACCGCCTGAAGGACAAGAACACCCCTTTCGAGTGGACCGCGGAAGCTCAGACGGCCTTTGACTCTCTCAAGAAGTCTCTGACGGAGCCTCCATTGCTCGCTTTCCCCGACCCAGATGGTGGCTCGTTTATTTTGGACTGTGATGCATCTAATTTTTCTATTGGTGCTGTTTTGAGTCAGGTCCAAAACGGAGAGGAGAAGGTCATCGAGTACCACAGCCGCGTGCTGTCCCGCCCGGAGCGCAACTACTGTGTGACTCGCCGGGAACTGCTAGCGGTTGTGGACTCCATTAGACATTTCCACCACTATCTCTCCGGCCGCCCATTCCTGGTCAGGACAGACCATGCCGCCCTCCAGTGGCTGAGGACTCTCAAGGACACTCTGAAGGACAAGAACACCCCTTTCGAGTGGACCGCGGAAGCTCAGACGGCCTTTGACTCTCTCAAGAAGTCTCTGACGGAGCCTCCATTGCTCGCTTTCCCCGACCCAGATGGTGGCTCGTTTATTTTGGACTGTGATGCATCTAATTTTTCTATTGGTGCTGTTTTGAGTCAGGTCCAAAACGGAGAGGAGAAGGTCATCGAGTACCACAGCCGCGTGCTGTCCCGCCCGGAGCGCAACTACTGTGTGACTCGCCGGGAACTGCTAGCGGTTGTGGACTCCATTAGACATTTCCACCACTATCTCTCCGGCCGCCCATTCCTGGTCAGGACAGACCATGCCGCCCTCCAGTGGCTGAGGACTCTCAAGGACACGGCGGAAGGTCAGCTCGCCCGTTGGCTCGAACGGCTCTGTTCGTATGACTTTTCTGTCCAACACAGGCCTGGGACGCAGCACGGCAACGCGGATGCGCTCTCACGTCGTCCCTGCGATGCTGAGTGCCGCCACTGTGTCCGCCGTGAGGTCGCCGTCAGCAGAACCCGGGTCGAGGACGCCGGCGGTCCTTCTCTGGCTGAGATCTGCTCCGCCCAGACTACGGACCTGGACATCGCTCCGATACTCCTTGGCCTACAGCGTGGCGAGCGCCCCTCGTCCGAGTCGATGGCGCATCGCGGCGAGCGCTCCAAGGCCCTGTGGCTTCAATGGAATTCCCTGGAGATCAAGAATGGTGCGGTGTACCGTCGCTTTGAGGACAGCTGGGGCCGGCACACCATTCTCCAGCTCGTGGTTCCCCACGCCCACGTCCCCAGTGTCCTGAGGCAATTCCACGACGCTCCCGGTTTCGGCGGTCACCTTGGCATCAATAAAACCCTCAAGAAGATCAGGTTCAAGTATTACTGGCCCGGTATGTATCAGGACACTAAACTTTGGTGTCTCTCTTGCGAGCGATGTCGCAGGAAAAAAGGACCAGGAACCTACGATAGGGCACCGATGCGTGTCCACACTGTGGGCGTTCCCTGGGAGAGGGTCGCCGTGGACATTGCTGGCCCCTTTCCCACCACCTCCAGCGGTCAGCGATATCTTCTTGTAGCTGTCGACTACTTCACCCGCTGGCCGGAGGCTATTCCCATTCCCAGCCTCCACGCCGAAGTCGTCGCTAAAGCACTGGTTACAAACATTTTCTCTCGATTTGGCTCTCCGTGTGAACTTCATTCAGATCAAGGTCGCTCCTTCGAGTCAGCCGTTTTCAAGTCTGTTTTAAATGTCATGGGAATTAGAAAGACTCGCACCACCCCAATGCGGCCCCAGTCAGATGGAGCCGCTGAGCGACTCGTCAAGTCCGTTGTAACTCAGCTGTCAATGTTCGTCAACACCAATGCTAATGACTGGGATTTACAGGTCCCCCTGGTGATGCTCAGCCTCCGAGTGTCCCCTCACGTGACGAACGGCGTGTCTCCGGCAATGATGCTCTTCGGGCGCGAGCTCAACGTGCCGCCCTCTTTGGCACGCGGGCTGCCGCCGGAGGCCCCGGACATCTCCTCCCGCCTCCAGTACCCGGTCTGGCTCCGTGACCGTCTCCATGGCCTCCATCACCATGTGCGGGACCGTGCGCTCGCTGCCTCACTACGGCACAAGGAGCGCTATGACATCCGGGCCAAGAGACCCACGTTCGCCGTCGGAGACCTCGTCTGGATGTTCCGTCCTGTTCGCCGCCTGGGGCAGTGTTCCAAGCTCCAGTGCTGGTGGACCGGCCCTTTCAAGATTACCCATCTTCTCAATGACGTCACCGCACGTGTCGTGCTGGTTTCTAACCCTAGAAAACGCCCTTGTGTTGTGCATGTTGATAAACTTTCTAAAGTAGTCACTAGATCCCGATAACCCTTCTTTTGTGAGGGGGGGTAATGTAGGGAAGTTATGTTATTTGTATTGGTAGGCCTGCTGATCATTCCCCGCGCATGCGTGCATCCCCTCCCTTATTGTTGGTTGGTAACCGAGCGTTGTTAGAGTCAGTCGGCAATAAACCTCTGAGCTGTGAGCACTGTCCTTGAGCCCTTCCCAAACCCTTACAATATCTAAAAGAAGGAGGAACGGGTCTCAGGACAGAAGGACGAGACGCACATCAGGGAAGTCCAAGGGGACGCACGGCGAGTAAAAGCCGAACACTCGGAATACTCACGCGGCGAAGCGTCGGGTCACCGATGATTCTTCCAACAAAGTGCTGAACGAGCACGCGGTGGACTTCCATGACGGCGACGGCGGAGCTTGCCTGGGAGATTCGGAGTTGAAACGGAAGAGGCAGCGACGCTTACGCGGCGAAGGCTGGCGGCAGAATGACGCCAAGCGACGCGGACCGACGCGTTTGTCCAGGGCGTAACAATACCGCGAAGTTTGACCAATCCCGGGGCTAGAGCAGTGTTGCGTGCGCGATCACGTGATCAAAAAGGAGTGGGGATAGCCCCCACGTGCCGGGGAACGACCGGAAGGAACGAAAAGGGGTCCTCAGCAAGGACTAGCGGAAATAAAACCGCGAGTTCGAGTAATCGGCCAAGCGAGTCGAGAAGAAAAGACGAACAAAAGTACAAACAACTGTGCTGCTGAAAGTAAACAAATAGCATACTCACAGTAGAAAAGAGAGTAATGAATTAAAATTGCAACATTCAAAAACGTCAAGACGAAGGAGAGACCACAGCAACGCAGACAAAGGAGACTCAACGCAGAAACAAGGAAAACAACGCTGGATCAGATACGCGCTCCATCAAGAATCCAAAGGCAAGTATGCATAACCTTCAAAAAGGTTAAGGGTTATGAGAGGTTTAGATTTTTAAGGTGTCACGTAGATAGGATTAGTTAGCCGAGTAGGAGACACCAAGGGCTAAGAATCTTACGCCCTAGGCAGTTGCTCAAATGTCAAACTTGTACTGTTCCCAGTGTTTTTGTGTGTTACAGGTTCTCTGTCACACTACAGGACATCAAGATGTCAAGATCTAATCACAAATTAAACTGGAACGGATCCCCGTGGTTGACGTCCTTGAAGGATTAAACTACTATTAAACAGGCTTGATAGTGGTCCGGAGAAGGAGTCATACTAGTGCATTGCTACATGCTAGGGGTGAAGTCAATTTCTTTTTGTTTGCACACTGAGTCAAGCTAGTAGGGTTGCGACCCGTAGGCTTGTACAAAGTGGAAGTCCACAGGATTAGTTAAGAATTTTAGTAAAGTTTGCAAAATAATTTATTGGAATTGTATAACGTTAACGTTAGAGCATTGAATTTTGAATTGTAAAACCAAAATGTGTAACGGAGACAAAGGCGAAAAAGTTAGGGAGTGACAAAACGAGGACTTTTGTCAAGGAGAGGGGTTCTAAAAAGAGGGAATAATGTAGTATTGTCGCTATAACCTAACCAGGTTACACCCAAACAAGCAGAAGGCTCTCCGAAGCACGGCCACCAGTGATCACTGTTGGTAGCAACACCCTCTTATACATGCAGCCAGAACCCAACAATAGTTTTGTTTTACGATCGCCTTTGTTCTTCCTGTTGTTTTGCCAATCACCCAATAAAAGAGGCGCGAGCTTTGAGCTCGTCGCCAGTCTTCCCTCAGGTGAACTACGACTCACACTGATATCGGCTCCCCACAGAACCCACAATACAACAATATTATTAAACTAGTTTTTATTTTTATATTTATCTGTTTTTTTTTTTTTTGAAATGTTTAGTGTATTACCTCATCTATAGACATGTCATCATCGGAACTGTTTGACTCATGGTCCGTTGCAGTTGCGGATTCTCCGTTTTTCTTCGGTTTTTCCCATTTGTTTGGTTTAAGTTCTGAAAGTCATTTTACAGTTTAGACTTAAAAATTATCTCTACAAGCTCGTGATTAGCTTTCGTTTTTGTTATCTATGTAGATGAAACTTACTTTGAGATTCTCAGGATTTCTTCGACGGTAAGGTTTATTGTCCTCTCTTTTGCGGTATGGGCGACTCACAAATCTTGTGTAATTAATACACTCATCCATAGTGCCCTCAAACATTATGATTTTTGGCATTTTTACTGTCAGTTTTCAATAAAATCTGCAGTTTCAAAAAAGAGCTTTTATTCTTCGTGACTTTGTTTGCTGACTGTTGCTATGGCAATTTTTTTTAAAAGTGTTTTTTATTTAAGTATGAGAACTTTTTGTCCTTTAAATATTAGAATGAAAAATGTTTCTAACTGCAGTAGTTTCAGTAAAAGTTTAGTAGGCTCAAAAATTGTATTTATTTGAAGTAAAACTGTATGAATTGGGCAAAGGTTATGTTATATAAAAAGACAGTAACAGTAATTTGCTTCTTTAAAATTCATTGTATCACTCCATTTGGAAAGTGGTCATGGAAAACCCTGGCTATTTTATGGGAGAAAACACATGACCAGTGATACATACAATTTTAAGTCTTCATTAGTTTGAAACAAATAAAGTTGGCGTAGAAATTCAGCTGCTTGTAGTTTTCAACAGTGGCATGCTGCTGTTGGGAAAAAATGTATCATTTTTAACCAAGTTCAATAAGAATTATGATCACAGTGAAGTGCTGTCAGCTTTTTGTATGCCTCTTTTGGTTACATTAATTGGCATTTACAATTGTGTGACCTTGAGTTGCCTCTTTTTGTTACATAAGTTGGCATTTACAATGAAATGTGTGTTTAGAACACACCACCCTCTTTCTGTTTACATGATGGGGTCAGATTTCAAGGATTGATCAGTTCAATCCATATTGGTTTGTGGTCACTTGTGACACTTTCAAATATGAAAGAATTTGTTTGTGGGTTTGTGCTAAAACACAAATCTATCAGAGAGTTGTGATCAGTTGATACTTTAGTTGCATCAAGTATCATCAAGCAGTTGTTCTGTATCATGAATTCATATAAATTTTTAAAGTTTGGGTCTGATACCTGATATTTAATGTTGAAGTCTCCCATGATAGCAATTTCATGGAAATTATTTTGTAATGAAGTATTTATTGCCTGTTGTAGTTGTTGTTGCAGTACCAGCCATTGACATTTTGGAGATTTGTACACCATGATGATAGTTTTGCTGCAAACTGTTAAAGCAACCACACCCTAGTAACACTGAACCGTCGAGCGAGACTTGCCTCCTTCTCGCCGCTCGGGAGCCCAATAGTCGCCCGCGCGTCGACCGCCTGACTCTTGCCCGACTCATGCCTTAGCAACTATCAGGTGTCGTCAATGGAACGTTAATGCCCAGTTAAATGTCGGGCGTTCACAAGAACGCATCCGACGCCACTCTAACGCCGTGGCGGTTCCCGATTCGCGGTTGATACGGCGAGAACGTTTCAATACTGTTCCTCAGTGAGCTGTTCGTTCCCGATTCGAGTTAATGCCTCGGCAATGCTAAAGCGGGTCTCGCTGCGGCGGGAGCGAGGCGGGTGTTGGTCGGTTAAGAGTTTCGTCAGCCGTAAGATTCACGCCACTTGTCAACCCCGCGTTGACGCCCAGGCGATTGTCTCGCATACGTCAACGCAGGGTGAATTTGGCGACAAATGTCGTGTATCGATTTTTTAGCACCGCCGCTTGTTGACTTCTCGTTATTGCTTCCCCGATTCTCTTAAGAACTGCAGCGCGGCGATTTCGTGGCGTTTACGTATCAACGCGCCCGAAAGCTTCTTGCCTGCGAACATCGCTGCTGTAGTGTTCGGGCAGCTCCTGAAAGCGCGGGAGCAGGGGGTGAACGGTGCGTTGTACGCAGGGCAGGCCTCGCTGCTCCGTTGATGCGGCGCGATTGGGCTGGCGCCACGCGCCCCGCTGATATCTTTTGGTCAACCGCGTGAGACCTCCGTCTCCACACCTGATCACGAGGGGACTGCACCGAGATCGCCGACATGCAATTTGGCGATCGCTAGCTGGTTTCGACGCCACAATGTCGCCCGGGCGGCAATTGCCGGGGCGTTAACCACACGACGGAGTAGAGGTGGATCGGGCCGAGAAACTTTGGGACTTAGAATATTTCTGGCTCTCGCTGATTGGCAAAGTGGAAGTGGTGAGCTGCCGTGCGCTGCAGCGCGGCGATCGTGGGGCGTTAAACCGGCCGCGACAACGAGTGACTCTCTGTCCCGAGTTAGATTAGGAACCGTACCGAACACCGTTCTTCCCATGAGAAGCGCTTAGCTCAGGCGGCAAGGGCGTGGAGTTGTACCACGAGTTGTCCGGGTTCTAATCCTGCATCTTTTCAATTTTTTTCGGTTTTAGTCTGTTGCCTAACGGTTGACGCCTCATTTTCGTCCCGCTAACGCCTGAACAACAGCCGCCCGGTCGACAATGTCACAACAGTTGTCCAGGTCCTTTGCTAGTCGCCTCACTGTTGCCGACAGTGCCACTCCGCATGTCGCCGCGTTACCGCCCGGCGTTACAGTATCAATGACGTATGGCGTTACTGTAGCGATAATGTTTGGCGTTGAATCCGCGCTGAAGTAAGGCGAGCCCGTGGCGGTAACGCCATTAGTGCCATTTCGTACAACGTCAGATCACACTGAGAGAAATGTTTAGTTGCAGGGACTAAAATTTTAGACCACAGCACTAAAAAATTTAGTGATCTCAGAGCGCACTAAACACTTTGGTTCAGGCGTCTAAAACGGTTTAAGCTCCGTCGTTTAGCTACAGGATCTAAATATGTGTGTTGTGGGGACAAAGTTGTTTTCCGATGCATCTAAATGAGGCCAGTGTCCTGAGTTAAATCCAGGTTGCTGCCATACGTCCAAACGCTCTAACACAAGAAGAAAAGTTGGGTCCGAACGGGACTCGAACCACGGACCGGACAGTCGGGGTCAGTGCCTCTACCGACTGAGCCATCGGCGCCACTTCTTATCTTCGGAAATAAAGCGCATCATTGTTCCGGTCACACACATGCGTCGCGTTGCGGCGCCAGCGGTGGCAACATTTCGAACTACAAGCAGTTATAAGCGACGCGACGCCGATGGCTCAGTTGGTAGAGGCACAGACCCACGACTGTACGGGCCGTGGATCGATTCTCGTTCGGGCCCAACTTTTCTTCTCAGTTCTCCCCCATCTTCTTGCTCTCTGACTAAACGTTAGCAATCAACTCCATTAATCGAAATTTAGAGACCGTTCCCAAAAATGTTACAGTCCACGACTAACCACGTTTGGATCCCGGATCTAAACAACTTTAGTGGTGAGCACCGTCCTATTAGAGGTGGTCACTAAACAGGCTTAGTTGTGGCGCTCCCGGCGCGCACTAAACGAAAGTTTAGACCATGACACTAAACATTTCTCTCAGTGCATCGCCGGCGTTAACGCCGCGTTAAATGTTAGTCGCCCGGCGGTAGTCAGGCGAGAGCCGCCCGATACATTTGTGTTACTAGGGCAGTGGAGTGATTGGTACCTGAAATTGATTCATTCTGAAACACAATATTGATGTGAGGTAAGAGCGCACTCTTAAAGTAAATTAAAGTTCCAAAAGCCTTTCTCTTGGTTGATGCGCAGTCTGTTCTGTACACAATAGTAAAGTTATCTATTTCATATCTGTCTGCAGGTTGAGACCAAGTTTCTGCCAACATGATTATGTCGCAAGCCAGCAATGTACGATTTCTACAAACATTTGGGAAATGTAGATTAAGAGACCGAACATTATGGAATAAAGCTATGATATTCCTGTCGTTTTTCACTTCTTCTGGAAAGGTGAGTGAAAACTGTAATTGAGCGTCACTTCTCATTCTAATCATTTCTCTTAGTGAAGGATCATTTTCAATAGTTGCTCTAATTGGCTTTTGATAAATTCCAGATATGCACTGTTAAAAAAATTGTCTGACAATTCAGACTAAATAGTCCAAAGTTTTTTTTCAGCTTTGTTGTCTGAATATTCAGAGTAAAGTTCGCTCGAAGAAATTTTACTTTAAAAAAATAAATTTTCGGTTATTAAAATTCTGAAAATTATGACTGACTTCTAGGTCTGAAAATTCAGACATAACAGTTAGCCGTTAAAATTATTGAACGCGATCATTTTCCTTTACACCGTCGTCATAGCAATGGTATGAGAACTTCCTATGTTCGGTGAAAGTCTTTTACCGTCGGGGTGATTTGAACCCAGTTCCTCAGGGTCACGAAGCAGCTGCGTTACCACTGCGCTACGCTGCCCGCCTGTAAAACTAAGTGCACTGCTGCGATGAGCCTCACCGCCCTCGTCTGTTCCCAGCCGTCAGGGCAGTCTGAAACTTCAGACTCTGACTTCAAAAATTCAGACTGCCTAGTCTGGATCCATGAAAAAGACTTCAAAGGTGACAATTGTCGGAACGACGAGTCTGATTATTCAGACGGAAGGTCTGAAGATTGATTTTCAGACAGCTAAGACCAAATTTTTACACCAGGCGTTCCAATATTTTGATAAGAGGTCTAAAATTTCAGTCTCATGTCTGAAAAGTCAATTAAGAGTGGCAAGTCTGAAAAAATCAGTCTGAATTTTCAGATTTTTTTTTACAGTGTGTGCAAGCCTTGCAGTGATTCTACTCCACTGAAAGCAGTATACAATAATTTGCGGCTCAAATTCTTGGTGATGAAAACTAGTATGTTTTTATAAGTGCAACTTTGTGAGCAGTGAATAGTTTGAGCGTTACTGGGAAGTAATGGAAGCTGATTCCTTGTTACCTGAATGTGAGTATTTTCGTTCAGGGAAAAACTCCTGCATATCCTTTGAATCGGAGTCCAAGTTTTGTCTGCTATTCCATCCGCTTGAATTATATTTTTCAGTTTCTGCCTAGTTTTCTCACCTGCTGTTTCTTTTTCAAATTGAACATAAGCTCTGATTGGTATTTGTTCTCTGTTTCCTTTTTCACAGAGTTGCCCATAAATTACTTTCTTCAGTATGCAGGGGGAACCATTAGAAATTCCATCTGGAACAGCTGTATTATGAGAGACAATATATTTTGTTTCTGTACATACTTTCAAAAGGTATTGCATATATTGTGTTTTTTTTATGCTGTAAGTTTTGTGCCTGAGTGAGCATTTTTGTTATGGTAGCTTTAGATTTGGTGCCTGAACAAGAATCTAATGCACGGGATACAACTTTCTCATTGGGGGAAGTTGCCAGGAAGAGATTATTGAATGCGTCAACATCATCATTGCGGTAGTACAATGTTATTACCTTTTGAATGATAGATGTGATATCAATCTCCAACCTATCAAGTTGACGGTTAGTAAACATTTCATCCTCTTCCTCAGTAGTCATTCCTAAAGCCAAATGATTTAAAGCATTTGCAAAATTGACGTCATTTCTTTGTCTCATTATTTCAGTGAGCTCAAACAACTGAAATAGGCTCCATAAATGAGCACCCAGCAACCTGCTGAAATCGTCAGAAGGAGTTTGGAATACATACGATCCAATTGGAGGGGAAAGCTGATTGAAATCTCCCACAGCTATGACAGATACACCACCAAATGGTTTGTTGTTTTCGAATACCTCTTGCAGTACACTGTTCATTGCCTGGAATTTGTAAAAGCTACACATGCTTATTTCATCTAGAATAATTAATTTGAGTTTATGTAGAGTACAAGCCAATGTATTTCTTGTATCAGAATTAAGCATTCTCCCTATGCGTAATTTTTCTTTTATATTGAAACCAAAGCCGAATGCTGAATCAATAGTTGTTCCATTAATTCCAATCGCTGCTTTACCTGTTGGGGCTATTGGTAAAATGTTAATATCATCAGGTTTATTGTTGGGTTGATGAATCCAAAATCTTTCAAGAACTTGCTTGATACTATTAATCAGTAAGCTTTTACCGACACCTGCACCTCCTGATATGAAGTGATAGAATGGTTCTGATGGATTTGTTTTAACTATATTAGTTAAATTTAAGAGATATTTTCTTTGTTTTTCATTCAAACACTTTATTAATGAAAGGAATTCACTTTCAGGTAATAAATTGGGCAGTGGAAAACGGGATGACTCTGTTGGAGAAGCAATTTTCTCAGTATGTGGGATTTCCAACTGAAAGTCTGATGGAGTTTCATTTAAATCAAGTATTTTAAACTGTGGAGCCACTACACTTTCCTCATCATTCTCTTCATCTTCATCCATTGAGTCTACATCTATATTATCAAAGGTGTTGTCATACTTACAGTAATTATTCCTGTTAGATTGTATAGTTTCTAACAATTGTGAAAATTGTACTGGTAAAGTGGGGTCCAGCAGTGAAGGCTCTGTTCTCCATGCAGTGAACAGCATCAAATTCTCTCTTTGGAAGTTTAATTTGTCCTCGTCTTCTCTATAGTTTCTAAATTGTATTACCAGTCGTTTGTATCTTCTAGTCAAAAATCCTGATTTGTTCTTCAGTTCATACACAGTTTTGTGTTTTGAATTCTCATTACAACTTTCTTCTGCAATAATTTCATCATCATTCACCTCCACATCAATGTCAGTTTCTTCAATCACTGAAGATTTCTTGTGGGGATGAGATTTATGAAATTTGTAGAGAGCAGCAAAGTCTGCCAAACATGCAGAATCTAAAACATCAGGTCTCTGAATGTAATGTTCGATCATTCCTGTTTCCTGAATATCCGTGCTGTCAGGATCAACTTCACAAATCTTTTGTAACTCTTGCTTTCCTTTTTTAAGAAAGACTCGTTGGTCTGGTGGGCAGGAATTTATGTAAATAGTTCCAATACTTGATTTTGACATCGGAATGCCCAATACATGAAGGGCAATTTCTTGTGCCGATACCTCACAATTGTTGGGGAAGGCATTCACAATCTTCCGTAATTTTTTAATGGTGGGTTCATCGCCTCTTGCAACTTTGTCAGCAACTTCTTTCAATAATTTAGACATACCTTTTTGTGACTTTGAAACGTATGAAACTATGTATTTCACACATCCATACGGCGAAACCACTAACTGCATGTCCATGTGAGCTTCCCACAATTGAAGCATTTCTCTGTTGTAGGCATTTACTCTTCTTTCATTCAAGTTACGTTTCAAGAAAACTGTTGGTCTTTTGAGTTTTGATCTCAAGGCCATCAGGTATGATTGCTCATCTATATTGAGATAAGCTAGATACTCGTCAAAAGTACAATCTTCATGAGTTCTAGTGATAACTTCTGTTACCTCTTTGATTTCAGATTGTAATTTTTTAACTGAGACTTTGTCTTGTTCGTTCATTTCATTTGATAAAGGAAGGAGAATTTTTGTTTGCCTTATGGGAGGAAGCGGGTAATTAAATCTACAAGACGTGTTTCCTCTTGTATTCTTCTTGCATGTTCTCGTACACCTGTGATATTGCAAGTTCATGAGGTCTTCTAATGTTTCATCTTTTTTGCAGGTAACAAAACTGTCAATGAAGTCTTCACACTTTTGATATGATTCTGAATATTGAGGACCAAATTCTGGTGCGACTTTCAGCCAGACAATACAATGAAAATGAAGGGAACCTGTAAGGAAAGAAATGAAATTAGATTTGATAGCAGTTAAGAAACTCGTTAAAAATGCTTTCTGAAATTACCTCTGAATTGTAATTCTATTCTGAAGAAGTCGTTATCCACTTCATAAGGATGGAAAGGTCCATTTTTATCCCTGTACAAGTTTCTGAAAGCATCAAATCTGTTTACAATGTATCTAGCAACTGTTATGGGATCTTTTCGAATTAGATCCATTTTTTCTCTGGAGGGTAAGTTTTGTGCCTGTTCTTCAGTTATAGTTTCATTATTAAGAGTCTTATAAAGACACACTAAGAGGGGATTCCATCTTGTTTCTGCTGCAGAAAATGTCATGAAAATGGAAGGCGAACCAAACTGTCTAAGCATAGCCATTACTTTTTTTTTTGTTTTCCCTGCCAAAAAGCTGGAGAAGAACGATCGGTTGCTACAATTTTATAGCCATCGTTGTGTTGTATGATGGCAGTTAAATTATCATCATTAAGTATTTGCGAAACAGTAACTGCATTAGTTTTTACTTTTTTTCTCAAATTAATGTTGACTCTACTTTTAAGTTTATGAATTCTAGCTTTACAGAAGTTCATCATTACCTTAGGAATGTTAGTTGCAACGCGTCTATCATGACTTCTGGTCTCTGCTTTTGCCATTTCTACCGGAGTATACTTTACCTTGAATATTCTTTGCTTCCCCCCGTATGCTGTTGGGAAAGCTAGAACATCCATGTCTTCATCTAAAGTCAGAGACAAAGGAATGTTACCTTCACCAGGTGCAATTTTTATACCAGAATCTGCCACAAAGCCGCTGGTTAACAATGTTTCCTGTTGATCGGTCAGGTCATCTTCTTCATCTGCCTGTTGAATTGGGTTTTCTTCATTGCTAGAAGAAACTGAATCAGTAATTGCAACATTAGTTTGATCATGATATTGTTGCAACCAATTTTCATTAAGAGAAATTTTATGCTGTTTGTAGAGTTGAGTGTTAACTAAATATCTTGCTGCATTGAAAACTTTTTCCGGTCTTACATTTTCAAAAGCATAAGGAGTTTTGTCACTCATTCTCCTCATGAGCTGAACTAATAATGTGTCATCTTCAGAGTCCATTCTAGGCAAACATGTAACTGTTTTGTTAATATCAATTGGCACATTAACACAATTTCCTTTCAGGCCTAGTTGCTTTTGATAGCCTAACTCTCTAATTTGCATGAATGGAATTCTAGCAGAGACTAAACGTTCCTCTAAAGTTGTCAAACCAGTCAACTCTTCTGGCAGTGGTTCAAATAGTAATCCATTTACAACAGCGAAGTGAGGTACTTTACCTTTTTTTAAGTGGTTAGCACATGTTGAACATACATTACCACTTTCATTTTCTTGAAGATGACTTCTGTAGATGCATACATCTGAAATCCTTAAAGATGTATCAGTTTTTAAAGTAAGTTCATGAACTGTAGATTTTTTAAAAAAGAGTTGAGCACAGCAAGTGCATATTATAGTAGGCATTTCTTTTTTTTTGTTCGTTAAACCTCTCTTGTAAGGAAATTTTTGTTTTTTTAGAAGCATGGTATAAATTTTGATAATTTAGTTTTCTCTTAGTTCCTTGTAAAGATTGATAGGAATTTTTAACATTACTTAGTAATTTATTATGATAATTGGTATCACTTTGATACTTTTGCTTCATATTTGTGTTATGACTGATTTTAAATGGATCATTTGTGTTATATTTTTCCTTCATTTTTTCTTGCATTTTTTTACTATGACTGATTTTGAAGGACTCATCTGTGTTATATTTTTCCCGCATTTTTTCTTGCATTATTTTACTTTGACTGAGTTTCAAGCATTCATCTGTGTTATATTTTTCATGCATTTTTTCTTTCATTTTTTTACCGTGTGATTCTTTAAAAGATCTATCATTTTGATATTTTTCTCTTACTTGTTTAACTTTAGTTTCTTTTATTTTGTCATCAGTGTTGTATCTTTTACATATTTGCTCAACATTTTTTGCTCTCATTTCTGGAGTTCTCTCATACTTTACCTGAGTTGAGCGTATTCTGAGGTCATAAATTTTATCAATAAGTTGTTCTGTTGATGAAGATGGAATTTCATTGTCCACTATTATTTGTTTTCTTGCAGGCACTTTCTTGTTGTTCTAAAGAAGTTTGTTAGCTTTTTTATTTTTATTTTTTGCATTTCTAGCTAGTTCAAGCTGCGATACTCCTTTGTTACTGACATTTGAAGTTTCAATAGCACTACTTAGGGCATGGCAAGTTATATTCGTGACACTATTAATTAGCAATGGGCTTATTGAAAATTGACAACTATCACATACAGCTGTTGGAGCAGAGCAACATCTACTGCACTTGTACAAAGCTTTTAAATGAATTATTAGCTCGTTGATGTCTGTAAAGCATACTAGCACAGCTGTACCATTTGCACCATCACGTAAACCATTCTTACACCTTTTATGGGAATCGAAGACATAATATTCATTATCTACTTTCATTACAGCTATACTTTCTACTTGACAAGTAAATATACCATATTGAAAATTATGGAAGAAGCATAAAATTGCATCATGAAGACAATAGTTTGTTGGTCCATCATTGCTTATCGTGGCAATGCTATTTATTGATGTTCCATCAAAAACTTCATTGATTTCAACCTGGAATGTAATCTAGAAACAAAAATAAAATTATTTTATTTTAAAGTTGTATTGCTAACTAAACTTAAGAATATTTCAAGCTTACCTCATTTTCTGGAAATGATAGCGTTGAATACAATTCATCAGGGCGTAAGTATAAGTGATTAAAAGTACTAGGTAATAGTTCGTAAGACAATTCAAACAGTCTGTTCCCGGTCATTAGACATTCATCAATGGTTTGAGATGTCCAAAGTCTGGGGTTTACCGCACTAGCTTTACAAGCTCCTGCAACTGCATTAGCTGTGCATTGTCTTCCAAAGTATTTTGAAAATCTAATGAAGTCAGATTGGTCAAAAGTACCACTTAACACTCGCATGATTATGATAAAATATACAAATTATCACAGACAAGTAGTAGGGAAAACCTGGAAAGCCAAAGGATTTCACAATAGTCAGACGACAGTCTGATCTGACGGCATCACAAATCTGAACATTCAACTGATATTGTGAGGTTGAATTTCTAAATTTTATATTATAAAACTATATTTTCATGATCATACAATCATTATGGTTTTAGCAACATTGTTTTTTAAAATTTTATTACCACGTCTGTCTACAATAATAATAGTGTTCAGTAAATAATTTTGTTATAGGTTGGTAGCTACTCGGACTCGGTCCGGCCTGCCAGCTCGGCTCGTCATAACCATAGAAACGCATAATGCAAACTCGTTTTATTCAAAAACTGACAGACAGCTTGTCATCGGACATACCTCAAAAATTTTCTAATTATTCGTAGTATTTTTCATCAGAATTTGGTGAGAATTGCTTCGACAGGATCGACTGCGCCCATAAGGGGCCATCGTCAAGAATAAATAAATAAATAAAAAAACTCACGGGCGTGAGCAATAGGCACACCTAACGGGGGCCTAAAAATAGCTCATTTTTTGGGACTTCTGTTTAGCGGATGAAATTCGTGATGTGATTCTCACAAATAGTTCTGACTTAAGTTCTTTCTCATTCTGTGGCTAGTTTTAAAACCTAAGGGGCCGTTTAACGCGTTAGCGTTAGAATTTTTATTTATTTATTCTTGACGATGGCCCCTTATGGCCGCGGCCAATCGTGTCGAGCCAATTAGTACAAAATTACAAAGAAAAATACTATGAAAAATTAGAAAATTTTTGAGGTATGTGCGATGACAAGCTGTCTGCCAGTTTTTGTAAGACACGCGTTTGCATCCCGTGTTTCTATGGGAATTGCGAGCCGAGCACCCTGTGCCGAGCCGGGTCGCTATTGTTGGAGCTCGAGGCCTCGGCGCGCCGGGGAAGAGAGGTGTGGCTGGGGAGGGAGGGGGGACCTGTTGATTCAACTCATGCACAGTAGTTCAAAATCTAAAAATTAGAAGAACACGTTGGAGCAAAAATGTCAATTCAGTGCTCGAATGATCATTGCACAATGAGCCTACAGTTCAAAATTCAAGCTGATCGGACAAGTGTCTACTGAAAATTAAGCTAATTTCTAAATCGTTGATCTACAAGGATGAAATTTGTCATGTGACTTAAACTAATGACACTGATCAAACACTGAGGCTAAACATATTGAGTTACTTAACCAAAAAGGTAAAAACTTTGTAGATCATGTGGATAGACCATCCGCGAAAGTATTTTATGAAACCAAAACATGAATTAACTTCGAGCGCACCAGAATTTCCTAAAATCGTATTTTTTTTTAATTGTTAATTTGTTTTGCATCTTTGGTTTTTATGGTGATAGCCCGCGGCGTGGCAGCGTTGTCGATAGCTAGCCCGCCGTGCGACATTTTGAGTAGCAAAAGAGAGGCAGATAAAATTTACGATTTGTTTTCAGAGAGCGTTGTGACTGAATATGATTAAAGTCTTTTTAATTCTCAAGAAAATGTTAGAACCTAGGGGGCCGTTTAACGCGTTAGCGTTAGAATTTTTTTTCTGACGTCATCCTCACCCAAGCGCCCGCAACAATACACCGCGGTCGGCGCGTCAGTTGAGCCCCAGTCCTCCTCTAGTGCAGACATGGCCCTACGCTCCCGCCGTGCCACCGTGGTGGACTTCCTCCGCGGTACGGTTACCACGGTGGAGGAGAATTACGAGGACCCGGCGCCGCCGGCGCCACCGTCACCCCCGCAGTGCAGCACGCGCAGGCCGCGGAACTCCGTCCCGCCTGCCTCCTGCTTCGACTGCGGGTCGTACGGACACCTCCGGGCGTCCTGCCCGCAGTCACAGCGGCGCGTCGCGGCCCCGCGACCCCGGCCATCCGGACAGCGGCGCCCTGGACCGCCCTCTCGCCCCGCGGCCCCGCCCTCGACCACGCCTGTGGCCGCGCGGCTGTATATGGCGGCGCGCGCCGGACTACCGGCCCCCGCCCCTGCCCCCCGGCGGCGTTATGGACGGGCCTTCGGCCCGTCCTCGGAGTCACAGGTTAAAAATAAATTACTTTAAAAAGCGGGCCTTCGGCCCGCTTACTTATTGACGCAGTCGTACAAAACAATTCGAGCCTTCGGCCCGATGATACTTTTCATTTCTTTTTTTTTTTTTTTAAATTTTATTTTATTTTTAGATGTAAACTACTGCTTTGCTGAATAACGGGCCTTCGGCCTGCTAACCTATAGTCGCCTCTCGCGGTCATAGGGTACATTTTGGCCTTGGGTCTGATCATCCTTTTAATTATTTTTACAGACTATGCCTGTTTATTTTTTACATACCAGTGTAGTGGGTTTGCCTATCCTAGTAGTTACGGCGCCTTACGTGCAGATCGGGTAGGCAAACCCGCAACAGTGGTGTGTATTTCACTTGACAGAACACAGTGTTATTTAATATTACAAACGATTTTTAATATGTTCGTTCATCATGAGTATATACATGAACAAAGGAGTACATTTCCAGTAACCATTTGAACGACATGCAAAGCTTTGGTAAGCGGAGAAAAAGTACTATAAATTAGTTTTAAACGCACAGTATTTAAGGCGTGAAAATATTTGAGGTAGCGGTGTATCACCGTGACTGCAGCCCACCCTTCTGCTTTGAAACGCAGTGGTTATGTGTCTATTGGTTGCGCCTATATCATAATTTCTGTGACAGGATACCCAACATGACGCTTTCGGATGTTTGGGTCTTCGATGTGGCTGTGGCCCCGAAACTGTAAGAGATGTAGCGAAACCGACGAAACTTTGGTCTTTAGGATCGCAACATTACGCAAAACCCATGAAACGATACCCAGCATGATGTTTTAGGATATTTGCGTCGTCGATGTGGCTGTAGCACCGAAACGGTAAAGGATAGAGCGAAACGGACGAAATTTTGGCGCAGAGGACCACAAAATGACGCAAAACCCACGTCACGACACCCAACATGATGTTTTATGATATTTGGGTCTTTTGTGTGGCTGTAGCGCCAAAACGGTAAGAGGTAGAGCGAAACGGACGATATTTTGGTCCAGAGGGTCGCAATTCGTCGAGATACCCCTTTGGAAACCATACAATTTTATGTAACAAATTATTTTTTTTTATTCTGTGAAAACTTTAATAATTTTTTTCAGTACCTTAGTGAGGGTTGGCAGGATTTGCACCAGGCGTTTCGATGTCCAGGAGTGACCCTGAAGTTACCTTAAAAATTTCAACTCTCTAGCTCAACTCCTTCGAGTGGAACAGACAGACAGACAGACAGACAGACAGACAGACAGACAGACAGACAGACAGACACCAGATCGATTGCATAAGCCCGCTCTGAAGCTTTTTCAAAGCAGAAGGGCGGGCTAAAAACAGACCACGCGACCGTGACCAAAAAGTTCCGGAGCGCCGGAACTTGAAAGCAGATGATACGTGTGGTAGATGTCCCTACGCGTCGCAGGCTGCAGGGAAGCGGAGCGTGCTGTCGCGCTGGGCTAGGAGGGGGAAGGCGCGGGGCGGGAGGGGGCACCGGCCCGGCGGCGGCCCATGGTCCCGAGAGGCGGCGCGGCGTGGAGTGGCGGGGCGCGCGCCGCGCGCCGCCGCGCGAAATTTTCCCCCCTGTATAATATTATGCCACACTGGCTGCTCGCTCTGCCGGTTGCTCTCTGCTGGCTGAGTTGCTCTCTGCATACTGCTCGCTGTATGACAGTACAAGCTGGCTGATACCTTCGTATCATCTGCTAAAAACAGACCACGCGACGGTGACCAAAAAGTTCCGGAGTGCTGGAACTTGAAAGCAGATGATTGGCTGAGCCACCGATACGGAATAGAATAGAAGAAGAAAAGTAATTGAGGCGAAGCCGAAGGGGTCGACGTCGAGGGGGGCTGGCTGGAACCCGGACCAAATCGCGGTCCCTTCCGGGCTGACCAACACCACAAACACAACAAGCAGGCCCGCCCTTCCGCCAAACGTCGTTGCCAGCTCCGCTTTGCTACGCAGGCAACTCCGTTCGGCAGGGGGCGTGCCTGCTTGGCCTGCCGGCGGCGTTCGGTCGGGCCTTCGGCCCGACCCCTAAGTCACACAGAACGTCCTCTTAGCATGTAAATGATCGGGCCTGCGGCCCGTAAAGGCATTATCTTCGGAAAGAGGCAGTTTGTAACGGTGAACCACCGAAACTACAGCCCTCCCTTCTGCTTTGAAAACGTGCCGATAGTGACTAAACGGTCAGTTACTCGGCAAAAAAGGGGAGTCGGAAATCTCGAAAAAATGTCGAAATACGTGAGTTCGGCCTCAGATGGAACGGCCGAACTCGGACTTTATTTGGCAGCAGTTGGCAACACTGAATTACGCTCGTCGAACCAATTTTAATGGTATAGGCGTCGAGGGGTGTCGAAAATTTCAAAAATTGTCGAGATATGTCGAAAATTGTCGAAATATGTAGGAATTCGTAAAAAATGTCGCAAAATCTCGAAATATCTCAAAAATGTTGAGATCTATCGAAAAATATGGATAATGTCGAAAAACATCGAAAAATGAGGGATAATGTCGAAAAATGTCGAAGAATATCAAAAATTGTCAAAAATGTTTACAAATATCGAAATATGTCGGAATATGTCAAAAATGTCGCAAAATATCAAAAAACATCGAAAATTATCAAAAATGTCAAAAAATATCAAAAATTATCGAAAATTATCGAAAAATATCGAAAATTATCGAAAATGTCGAAAAATATCGAAAATGTCGAATTATATCAAAAAATATCGAAAAACAACGAAAAATGTCGAAAATATCGGAAAATATCGAGAAATGTCGAAAATAATCGAAATGTTTGAGTTTTGACGATTGGCAACACTGGAAATTGAAAAACGGTTGGCACCACTGAATTGCGCTCGAAAAGACGGTTCTAGAGAGGTGCGGGTCGATGGGGTTCGTAAAAGTTAAAAAGTGGGTCAATTTTGGGTGCTTTTTACAGTGTAGTCGCGAGTTGGGTCCTTTTTATCGAAAAAACGGTGGGCGCCATCGAACTGGACGCGAAAAGACGCTTCCGGGAAGGTGCAGCTCGATGGAGTTGAGAAAAGTTGAAAACTGGACCAATTACGGGTGCTTTTTACAGTGTAGTCGCGAGCTGGGTCCATTTTTTCGTAAAACGGCGTGCACCATTGAACTAGACGCGAAAAGACGCTTCCGGAGAGGTACGGGTCGACGGGGTTGGAAAAAGTTGAATAATTCCGTGAAAACTTTCATAATTTTTTTCAGTGCCTTAATGAGGGTTGGCAGGATTTGCCGTAGGCGTTTCGTTGTCTAGGAGTAAAACTGTAGACACCCTGAAAATTTCAAGTCTCTAGCTCATCTCCTTCTAGTGGAACAGACAGACAGACACACAGACAGACAGACAGACAGACACGAGGTCGTTTGCATAAGCCCGCTTTTATGCTTTTTCAAAGCAGAAGGGCGGGCTAAAAACAACGAAAAATGTCGAAAATATCGAAAAATATCGAGAAATGTCGAAAATCCCAAAGAGAAATTTTGGTGGACGTAACGTTGATTCAACGTTGAACTGTCACGTGGAATCCACGTGGATGATCCACGTGGAAGCGACGTTAATTTGACACTTCGTTCCACCACTTTTCAACGTTGATGTAACGTGGAATCAACGTGTTTGCCTATGCTCAAATTTCACTTTCTTTTTGGTATTGTTGTCAGAAATCATAAAAATATTCCTTGAGTGATATTACTTTCCCTTGTGTGACACGGTTTTTCTTACTTACAATCTTACTCATTTATTTTATTTACCTTACTTGGAGTTGAACCCGGGATCTTAGAGTTGGAAGTCTCGTACCATACCCGTTAGCCTACGGCGCCACTGATGAGAAAGAAGCGTCAGCAACCGATCCCACTGTAAGAGTCAACCCACACAGCTCCTTCGCTTGACCTCAGCGATTTGTGCGTTAAGTACGTCGAAATTCGATTCCTTTTGTTTGCGACAAATTTTAAATAATATTTTATAAGGACAAGACAGTTTTCAGGCATCTATAAAAAATAAAGATGTGACTAAATTCTGAATGTTGAACTATGAACATTGTACCGTGGATTCCACGTGGATTCTACGTTATTTCCACAAAGTCCCACTCAACATGGAAAAAATTCATAAATTGCCCTTCTTTCTATGAATCAGGAACAGGAAAGTCGCTAACACAGAAACAACGAGGGGATTAGTAAGTAGTTGAAATATGGTGGATGTATCCACGGAGGAGGAAAACACGTTGATTCCACGTTATTTCAACGTATTCTCATTAACTTCATAAAGAAATCATAAAGCGTCTTTTATCTCATGAATCATGGAAACGAATGGAGAACAGTCGACAACACAGGAAAACCAGATGAAATAGTTGAAACATGGTGGATCAGTCCACGGTGGACAAAATAACGTCCATTCCACGTTTTTTCAACGGGAAGTCGCAAGTTCAGCTGCCAAGCAGTTTTTTCACTACTTACAATGTTTGAGCACCCCAGTTTCTTGCAAACATAAATTTATGATGATATTTTGTAAAAGGGAAATTAGTTGAATTTTGGTGGATTCATCCACGTCCACGATACATCAACGCATCCACGTGGAATCCACGTTGAATCCACGTCACGCTTCTCTTTGGGAATGTCGGAAATAATCAAAATGTTTGAGTTTTGACGATTGGCAACACTGGAAATTGAAAAACGGTTGGCTCCAATGAATTGCGCTCGAAAAGACGGTTCTAGAGAGGTGCGGGTCGATGGGGTTCGTAAAAGTTGAAAAGTGGGTCAATTTTGGGTGCTTTTTACAGTGTAGTCGCGAGTTGGGTCCTTTTTATCGAAAAACGGTGGGCGCCATTGAACTGGACGCGAAAAGACGCTTCCGGGGAGGTGCAGCTCGATGGGGTTGAGAAAAGTTGAAAACTGGACCAATTTCGGGTGCTTTTTACAGTGTAGTCGCGAGTTGGGTCCATTTTTTCGTAAAACGGTGTGCACCATTGAACTAGACGCGAAAAGACGCTTCCGGAGAGGTACGGGTCGACGGGGTTGGAAAAAAGTTGAAAAATTTTATTTTTTTTTATTCCTGAAAACTTTAATAATTTTTTTCAGTGCCTTAATGAGGGTTGGCAGGATTTGCACCAGGCGTTTCGGTGTCCAGGAGTGACCCTTAAGATACCCTAAAAATTTCAACTCTCTAGCTCAACTCCTTCGAGTGGAACAGACAGACAGACAAACAGACAAACAGACAGACAGACAGACACCAGATCGATTGCATAAGCCCGCTCTGAAGCTTTTTCAAAGCAGAAGGGCGGGCTAAAAACCAGTAACAAAAAAGTATCGATAAAACTGGAGTTTTCGCAAGTTTACGCGGAAAATAGAATAAACCATTCGGGAATATAACATGTTTTCGTATTAACTTTACGAAAAACAGTTACATTGACTAAATAATCTCATAATATTCACTTAATTTTGTGTCCCGTGTTGCCGGACTGTTTGTTTATCCCTTATGTTTGAATCGCGTTGGGCGCGCTGCGGGCTTACTGTTATTGTAGTCGAAAACAATGCGGGATGTCTAGATTTTTTTCCTACAATTCACTTTGCTTGACACACGATGCATCCTAGCAACATATGTTACCACGGGTGAGATATGATGTTGATTTATGAAGTATGATAAAATTTGTGGTAAATATTAAATTTGCTCCAATAAAACATCAGGTTGCCTCAGGATCCTGAAGTTTCAGAGAAATGGGTAGAATTCATCATAAATCAAAATAAATGTGGTGAGGTTACTGCCCATAGCACTACTTACCCGTGTAGTGATCATTTCAAGAATTAATTTAAAGGATTACGAAAGTTAAAGAACGGAGGCATTCATTTATCATTCCTTTATCCAAAAGTGATGTTCGTGAAACTCAAAGCCCCTACTAAATGAAGCTACTACAGTTTGTGATTTAAATTTGACTTGCGTCAACAAAGTTTTACCAGTCAGGACGGGGGAGAAACATATTTCCAGAACTTTCAAGTTTTATGCCTGTCGCTGCCCAAAATGGTTACTCCCCTCAGCACTACTACTACAGTTTGTGCTTCAAATTCATATGATATTATTTAAATGAATACACTTCAGTGACTAAAATTTCAACTCAATCATTTCAAGAAAATGAAGCTCCTACAGTTTGCCGTTCAAATTTGAACGACATTGTTTCAGATACGCATACTTCATTGACTGCCTTTTCAAATATTTTTGCATATGAGTTCTCCTCATACCTAGAAGTAAACATCAGTTCTCTGACAAATCAGAATCGTCAGAATCAGGAAAAGTTGCAGTCATAGACATTAGACATTTATTTTCCATCCATAAATTTCCATTCAGCATAGTGAACATCCACCTAGCTGACCACAAACCGCCACAAAAACAGTACCACATAACAACAGCACTTTGAAAATTCAAATTTAATTCAATTATTTTAACATTGTTCAATTAATTCATTCAAATGAATAAAGCCAGCGAAGCCAACACGATCTTTCAGATCCACCTAGTACGTATGGTAGATGTCCCTACGCGTCGCAGGCTGCAGGAGGGGGGAAGCGCGGGGCGGGAGGGGGCACCGGCCGGGCCGCCCGGCGGCCCAGCGTCCAGCGTCCCGAGAGGTGGCGTGGAGTGGCGGGGCGCGCGCCGCGCGAAATTTTCCCCCCTGTATAATATTATGCCACACTGACTGCTCGCTCTGCCGGTTGCTCTCTGCTGGCTGCGCTGCTGCTCTCTGCATACTGCTCGCTGTATGACAGTACAAGCAGGCTGATACCTTCCTATCATCTGCTAAAAATAAATAATGAAAAGTATCATCGGGCCGAAGGCTCGAATTGTTTCGTACGACTGCGACAATAAGTAAGCGGGCCGAAGGCCCGCTTTTTAAAGTAATTTTTTGATAACCTGTGAAGGCCCGTCCATAACGCCACCGGCAGGCCAAGCTAGGCTGCCCTCGGCCGAACGGCGTTGCCAGCGAAGCGGAGCTGGCAACGACGTTTGGCGGAAGGGCGGGTCTAGCCTGTTTTTTTTTTCTTTTTTTTTTCTTTTTTTTAATGCAGAAGAGTTTTGCGGATTTGCCTACCCCATTCGCCCGAAAGGCGTCATGGCCCCTGCAGCGCAGGTGAGTATGCAATCCCGCAACACTGCTACGCATTCAAAGAAACACCCGGTACAACTGATTAATCAGCAATCATTCCAATGTACGCTGATTAATCAGCAAACATTCCAATGTACACTGATTTGTCAGCAAGCATCCATGTACACTCATTCCCTTATGAAAAGAAATCATTCCGAAACAAGCCCGGGACTGTTCCAACCCAGTGGGGAATGAAACGTTTCGGATTTAACCAGGATTAATTCAAGATAAGTTTCAGTTGGACTATCTAATTTATTCGTGCCAGAAACCTTTCTTAAACGTCTCGCTGAAATTAATCTCGATCGGACGGATCGCAAATTATTTTTTGGTCGGTGCCCGCGAAACGTTCTACCGCGATCGATTTCGAAATGATTGCGAAATGTTTTCCATTCATTAATCATAGTAGGACGTATAATGTTTTAATCGTTTCGAACCATATCCGAAAGGAATTTGGGAAACATTTTATGAGCTCTCCCGAATCTACGTACGAACTTTAAAGTAATTCCGCTGGCCTCGGACAGTTCCGTTTTCGATCCCGGACTGTCCGTCTGCAGTCCGAGTCCGAAGCGGACCGACCCGAAATGAGCCCGCACTACCCAGTGCAGTCCGAAATAAGTCCGGTGTCACCGGACAGTCCGGTGACTGTCCGATAACAAAATCTGGTAACGTCGGCGCTGAGGGCGACTTGGTTCGTTTTCAGGTCGTCGTGATGTGCCCGGGCCAGGGTCCGGCAGGGTATTTCCCTTCCCGGAATTGCATCGGCCGGCGCACTGGGCGGGCGGAGGTGGGGAGCGGAGGGGAGTCTGGGGGTATTCCGACACTGATTCCGGGTGCCCGCTTCCCTCTGGACCAGAGGGGGCGAACAGGATAGGCTCGTAAGGCGCAGGCCTTGTTCTTGTTTTTGCTGTTGTTGTGACGTCACTACCTCAGATGTCGTCGGGCCACTACACCAACAATGAAGTTTCACTGTCCTCCGCATTTTCCCTGCACAATATTTTAAAGTGATACAAGCTGTCGGACATAGCGTTTGGAGTGATACCCATGGCTGTTCTTGTGATTTAGTGTATTTGTTTGGAATCTAAAAAGTAATAGGACCAGGTAACAGGCTAGATTCTGGTGACCGTGAGAGAAATGCGGGCATCTCGAGGTTGGTAGTGACAGTTTGTTTATTTGTTGGCCGGCCGGCTGGGCCGTGTGGGCTGACGGCGAAATCTGGAAGTTTATTTTGCTCCTGTTTAATTTCGAGATTTTTTCAAGAGTAATGTGAGCCAAGTGCATTTTATAATTTTGGATCGTTGGCATATGTATGACGTATCGTTCTTTGCTTGTCAAGGAACACAAACGTAAAATGTGATGTGTTTGTGCACCGTCCCTAATGGTATGTATCTCAGGTTATTATGATAAAAATACCTAATTCCTTTAGAGTTTGTAATAGAGCGAGTGCTTATCTATCCTTGGTGTATTTTGTTTATGTTTTAGATCGTTGCCGTAAAGACATTTCAAGTGATCCTAACCCTACTAACAGTGGTAAATATTGTGAGATCATAACTGCAGCAATGGAAGAGATTTAGAGAAAACTGATAAAGAGAGAGGTCAGAGCTCATCGTGAGAATGTAATTTGATGAAATCAATAGACTAGTAATTACTTATTAGCACAAGTCAATTGGAAAATAGACTACTGAGAGCTCTAGAAAAAACCATATCAAAATTTGACTAGTACATAAATACTAGGACAAGTCATACTTAAAAACAGACTAGAACAAAATAGTGACTTGAGTGACTACTAGTGACAACTAAGAAATATTAAGTGCATGTCATTAATGACAACTAGGACTAGTGAGAGCACTTGAGAAAGAAATATAGAATTACACAATAGTGTGACTTGTCACAAAAACAAACATGAAAAATAGTTTTGTGAGAGCTTCAGAAAAATATGACTAGTAAATTGTAATCAATAGTAACAAGGATAGTCAGTGAATAATAACACTAGTAAATAACAACTAGGATAGTCAAAGAACGGTGAAACTAGCCAATAATATCTAGGGAAATTATGAACCATAACGTCACTGGTAAATAATAACTAGGACAATGAAATAAAAATCTACTATTTACATTTACAGGTGAGCAACACGCTGCAGTTTCCTACATGGCTTCTGAGGAGCATGTGATGGACCCGGACCAGGGACAGTTGCGGCAGGGCCTACATTTTTAGGAGTTCTTGAGCACTTCTCTTTTATCTCCTGGTTCATCTTCTCGAGTAGATCTTGAATGGCTTTCTTGCAAAAGGCCTTAATGAGGTGAGTTTTAATTTCTTGATGCTGCTCACAGAGATTTAAATTACTTACTTCAGGTATTGAACTGACTTTAGCTTCCAGATGCCTAAGAACACCATGTCTTGGTAGATTTGACAGGGCAACAATATTCTGCAAACGTCCTACTGCCTCATAAATTCTACTGACTACTGTTGAAACCTGGGAGTTTGGCAACAGAGTGTCCATTTCTGCCGCTGAAGCAGACATTGTGTGGGGGAGATGAAGTGGAAACTGCGGCTGTGTAACCAGCGCATCACTGCACTCCCCGCACTTTAATTTTGCCAGCTGCTTCAACACTATTGGGGCAGCGACTTTGGCACTGGCAATGCTTCGCACCCAGTCATCACCACTGCTACCCTCTTCCAAGTCATCTTCTTCTTCTTGAATTTCAAGGTGAGTAGGTTCAGTGGGTTCAGATGCCACATTTCTCTTGAGAATGTCAATTAATTCTTCAAAGTCAAAGAGATTCACTGCCTCATCATCCCTGCAGTTTTTTCCCTTGGATTCCGTCGTCAAAAACTTCACAAAGGAACGCAGGAATGCTGACGGGACATCTGTAGCAGAAGGATTGAGCCGATGACCACCATTAAACCTCAAGCCAGAGAAGAAATTTTCTTCGCAGTCCTGGTTAACATGGCCAACAGGTAAGTAACAAAATCCACTAATTTTTAAACTGTCCCAAAGGTGGAGGAAGGCTACAACAGTCATTGTCCAGTTCCTGATGACTTTGACTCGGTCAGATCCAAGAATTTCCCACCGCTGCATGTCATTGATCATTTCAATCCAAAACTCGCGGTGAGAAGTAAGATCACTCAGAGCACATGAAAAATCCATCGGCTGTGGATTTTCATCATAATTGATGCCTTGAAATGATTGGAAAAACTTGTAAATTTTCTCACAAAATTTTCCTGTTGCAGCAGCTTCTGGAGGGAGAGAACCACGAAGGATGTGAGTTTGAATGCCAGAGGAAACATCAGGATGGAAGAGTCTGACTGCCATGCCAACGTTCATCTTTTCAAAGTTGTTGGGATCAGCATGGCGCTGAGTGACCTTGGGGCAAGACGGGGGAACTCTTCGACATCAAGAAGGAGAAAGGCCTTGATGAACCTCACATCCACCATGGACCCATCAGCTAAACGAAGCAGGTAATTGACCGCTGCATTTCGCATACTCTTCATCATGTGAGGAGGATCAACAAGAGTCACAATTTTATGGCCGTTGATAAAAAAAATAAGGATCTTCATATGTTGCTCCCAACAGGTGTTCTGCAGCAATATTTTTCTGTAAACCATCAGTAACAATGGCCCTCACATCCAGGCCTACTTCCAGCAGTGCACGGATTGTCTCCTGGAAGATGTTGGAGAAATCAAGAGCAGTCATTTTTTTGTTGGTGTACCAAAATGAAAGAGGGTGTTTCCATACACCGAACACACTCCTAATCATGGCCACAAGTACATCTTCGGCAAGAACAGCTCTTCTGCCTAATGACCCTAAGTCAGCAAGACCCACGATATCATCCTCCTCTTCGAGGTAAGACAAACAAACCTTCAAGGACATTTCATCAAAAACCACGAAGCAAACTCTGTCTTCTGGACTCATTGCTGCTGCTTTGTTGCCAACCATTTCATAAATGGCCCTATTAATTCCAGGTTCCAGGTGCACCTTTTTAGTGAGGCCTTTCAGAGTCTTTCTAGTTGGTTTGGTGAAGGGAAGGCCACGGAAGCACCGTGGTCCACGCTGCCTCATGGACTCGAAGTCGGCGAGAACATCCTGCTCCCACCGTCTAGCCTGTGGCTTTCGCCTGAAGTTTTGCACCTCAGCAACAAGAAACTTGAAAAATCGAGGATTAACTTTATTTTGGAGAAAAGCAAGTGCCTCCTCTTCCTTATGAGTTTTTAACTCCTTTATCTCCTGGCACTTTCTAAGGTAATTGTCTCGTTGCTGTTTAGCTTCCCGTTTGTAAGCTACCGCACACTTCAAGAGATGGTCCTCGAGAGGTGTGCGGTTCTTCTTCGGAACAACTGGAATAGCTGGCATTTTTTTGCAGCGGTTGTAACCTCTCCTAACTAATTTTCTTGCAGGCCGCTTAGGTGTGGATGTTACAAAGCAAGAAGTCTTGGACTCAGTAGGTTGAGGACCTGCACAAAACAACACGAAATTAATTTCTGTTTTAGAAGGGAAGAAACTGATATGAGCATCTGGAAAATAATATGTACCCTCAGAACAGTCCATACTAAAGTAGTTGTGATCTGAGTTGCTTGTCGAAGCAGAGCCAAGAATCTCCTCTGATAATACTGAGTCTGTCACCAAACAAAAGTAGGTGAGTTAACTTACATGTGCAAGTAGTTTTTATTTCCATTCTTCTATTTTTTTTTCATTTATTTTGAACTAATCTTTTATTTTTAGAGGAACTCTTTACCTGCTATGGAAGTCACTGTGGAGCTGTTGCTGGCATCAATCGCTTCAGCCACCTGGTGACGCATATTCCCCACATTTGGTTCAACGCCATGTGAAGGAGAAAGAGCGTGCAAAGTACAGTCCTTTGAACCTGAACAGAAAAGGAAAAGGTCAGTGAAACAATATCACAAAGTTTTACGGTCAAGAGGGAATACATATTTTAACAAAGCTAGTGTATAAATTTTAATTATGGGGAAAAGTGACTTGTCTAGGGACTAAGATAAGTGAAATCTGTCATATTGGAAGTATAGCTTGCATACTAGATGCAATATTGCAAGTGTATTAAAATGTGGAATTAAGAAAACATTTTTTCCTCTGTTGACCCAGCTAAGGATGGATTTATAAAAATGAAGCCTGATTGACTCACCTGTAAGATCCACTGATAAACCAGAGTCATCAACATCAACCAGAGCAGCACTGCCTGCAAGATCTACAGCTACAGCAGGGTCATCAACCACAGCAGCACAGTCTGCAGAGGACTCCACATCTGGAATGCCATGCCATCAGCACTATGTTATGTGCGAAAATTTTCATTAATTATTCTGGTAATTTGTGTGCAAACAAACCTGGAACAACTGGAATGACATTGAAGCGGAGACTTGTGCACCTCTTACTATTGTAGCCATCCTGCGGTATGTGCTCTGAACAAACCACTCGGTTGTACAGCTGCTCAGGAGTGAGCTTTAGAAGTGCAGGGTTCCGTAAAGCCTCTACCCACTGTTTATAGCTGTAAACCAATAGTAGCTATTACATATAGAGATTTGTAACCACATAAAGTAACAGCAAGCATGTTATTATTTAGCATTGACACCACACTGTTATTCAATTACTGTGACGTCACATTCCTTTGAATATTAATGTCACATCCCTTTGAATGTGACAATAAAATTTAGCCCGCATATTCTGGACGATTCACGTTGAAAAGAATGTGACATTACATTTTAAACAGTGTGACACTTTTCACATGAAAAAGAACATGACGTCAAAGTATTTGAATTAAAGTGCATTATTCAGGAAAAAGGTGCTCATGCACATGTAGCCAAGCTAAAATAATTAATCACCAATGGGGATTAATCCTTTAAAGTGAGTCTACTTGAAGAAAAAGTTCATCCAACTTCTAACATTCCCTTACATTTGGGCCAAAAATTCAGTGTCATCCAAAGAAATGCCTTAAAATTACTGTAAAGGTTTAATCCCCACTTCAAAGCACATGTAGGTAATGGAATGGACAAGGAAAATCTGTATCTCTTGCACATGTCCAGAAGACAATGTACATGGTTGCACACAGTTTGAATCAGAAAGCATTTGACTATTAGCTAGATATCTCAATAGTTATGTTTCCTGTGTATTAAGAGAGATTTTCGGACTCACCTGCTCTTAGGAATTCTATGAAAATGCAGTTGAGGGGAATTCTTCTTGGTTCTTGTGCAGTTCAAGGCACAGCACCGGTTATTACCCATGATAAGAAAATCAAATTAAATTCTGAGAACTTAACAATCGGCATGCTACCACACGATAATCGGGGCTTCAAGAGAGATGGCTGCCGTCCAACAAAGGTAAAACCTTTACTATTCACGCCTCGTGCTGGCCTCGTGGCGAGCACCCGATGTGATGAAACGCAATGAAATGGGGCAGTTGTAGTGATCAAAACAGCAGGTGTGTGTCTGTCTGTGTGTGTGTCTGTGTGTCACGTGCGTCTGATAATCGACACTAGGTGGCGCATAGTGACATCCAGTAAAACCTGTCCGTGCCAAATCTCGCTACCTCAAGAAAATTGTACCTGATAAATGTTTGTTAATTTAGTTTCACACTTGTATACCACTGTACTGTGATCGTAACGCCTTTGCCACGAAGTATTTATTAAAAATGACATCCTGAAAAAACATCTTTTTATTTCGCAAACATATTTCGGCGCTGAAAGGGTCAGCAAGTGTCGCGGTTAATTCGAACGGGCGAGCGGGACCCGGGCCCGGGTGGTCCTCCCCCGCGAGCCCCGCGAGCCCCCGCCTGCCCCCGCCACCACCCCGCACCCTCATTCGTTGCCAACATCATGTCCTTTTTTCTGTTCGAAAAGGAATTTTTTTTCGAAAGCTGGATGCTAAAACTCCATAATTATGTGTTCTTGTACGAGTAATTAGTACGAAAACAGTATTCCTCGATAGTGTTGACATCAAAATAAGAAATAGTCGACATCTCGGAAAGCCCAAGATTTTGGTTTCGTGTAGTGGCCCGACAGCGTCTGAGGTAGTGACGTCAGAGCCCCTGGTAACTCGGCAACACCACACAACAAAGGCGCTGCGCCTTGTAGACCCGGTGGTTCACCCCCTCTGCTCTGGACCAGGAGTCTTCGGCTACCTGGCCGGTCATTGGTGCTCTGCGAGCACTGCTTGCCGCTCGCTCCGACTCCGAACTCCGAGTCCGAGGGACGAGGGACTCGTCGCTCGCCAGTCTGCTGGTGACAGCCGTGGTGCGCGGACGTACATGTGCTAAGCAGGAGACCACGGCACCACGCTCACTCTTTGCAGCTATCGCGGACGTGGCGTTGTGACCTCGAATAAGCGCAGTTCGGATGACAGCAGGTCGGCGGAAGAACGCCGCGACGGGCTGCCGGAGTTTGCTGGCAGGAAAGCTTCGCGGCTTGAACTAAAAAGCAGTTTACCTGAAATTCTTATCTTTTTGTTGTTTTTAACCATGTACTATTGTTTTTTTTTCATTTTTTCCCTAGCAGCTAAACCTTCGTTTAAATTTATATATTTTATTACATTGAATGTCTTAATATGTTTGACTCAGAGCATCTATATGAAATCTTTCTCTCCCCCCTCCTCACCCCAGTGGCAACCCTGCTGATCTTCGGGCGAGTTTCGGAATGATTTCTTTTCACAAGGGATAAAAATGAATTTTGAAATGTTTTTTAAATGATTTTATTAAACCTAATATTTTCTACTTATGACCTGAAACGGGAAGAGTGGTGGATTGAGTGGGGGGGGGACTAGGGGAAAGGGGTGAGAAGGGGGTGGGGCAGTAACATTCGGACGCTTTCCGGGCTGCCGGGACGAGACGCCCACAGTGCACTCGGACTTTACTCGGGCTCTCCGAGGCTCGGACTAGTCCGGTAGACGTCCGGCAACGGGCTTCGGACTAGTCCGAAATCTTTCTGATTTGACACATTTTCGGTACTGTTCTCGGCGTGGTCCGGGATTCGGTCTCGGACTGTCCGCACCGGACTGATTTCGGTACAATATATTTTTATAAGGGTTAATCAGTATACATTGTACTCTCTTTCATTATCAGAGGAGTCTGTGGCCATAAAACAGATTACGCGATAAGGAGAAGCAGGCGTGGAGGGCGTACAGCGCACGTGGGTGCCCAAATTAAGCGCAGCAGTGTTGTACGTTCGAGATTTACCCTACCGCACGTGTCCCAAACTCCCACGCTGTAAAAGCCTCTGGTACGGAGCTAACTACGGAGACCAAACGCCCTGGAAAAATGAGATTTCTCGATTAACGACGGTTTTTTCCGTACTTCGTTCCCACTGGAAAAACAAAGGTGCTATATAGCACCCTTTTGGGGGTGCTATTGAATTTTATGGGCGATACTGCACTAATGCCTTTGTAAAGGCACGAATAGGGCCGAAAATAGCACCTTTGGGGGGGCGATAGCGCCTTTCTAAAGGCACTATTTCACTAACGCCTTTGAAAGGCATTAGATAGCACCTTTGTTTTTCCAGTGCCGTACCTTGCCGTACCTTCAGGAAGAACCAGGCTTTTCTTATGGGCAAGATGTGGAACGAAGGTACTGATTCCGTACCGAAAATGGAAACCACCGGAAAAAAATTAACGGGAACTTTGGTAATTATCTACTTTTACGGCACCACGGCTTTGGTTGTGTGTGTTTTATATCGCGGGATTCAGCTAATCGAGCACTATTCAGTAGTGTTAAAATTATTTGGCGCTCTTGCCTGGTTTTCCGAGAAATTAAATAAATATGAGCGGCCTATAACCCCTCCAACCTCCCCTTTAACGCTCTAATTCACGCGCCGTCAGCCTCGCCGGCAACAATGAGACACTGCGACGGCTACACTGTTAAATGATTGTTTAAGTTTCGCGTCGTCAAACCGTCTCGAATACTTTTCGCTTCTATTTAAATAGAAGGGAAAATCATGTGGTCGGTAGAACTGTTCGGCCGCGACCCGCCGTCGTAGTTCATATTTCTCCCGCTAAGGTGCGCGCCGTGCGGCTGTCGTGTTCCACCGACCACATGTTTTTCCCTTCTATTTAAACACTGTGAAAAATATTTCTTTAGATGTACAATATATTTTGTAATTCACTATGTACAAAATATCTCGAACATGTACGACTTTACACGTTACTACTTTGTTGGCTCACCAATCGATTCTGAGTTGATACGCATAGTTATAAAAAGTTTACAATATGAATCGTAATTGTACAAGACCTCTCATGGAAAATTTTCCCGTACCGGTACAAGGATTTCTCACAGTGTAATAGAAGGGAAAATCATTCGAGACGGTCGACGCGAAACTAATCATTTGACAGTGTAGCCGTCGCAGTGTCTCATTGTTGCCGGCGAGGGGAGGTTGGAGGGGTTATGGGCCGCTCATGTTTATTTAATTTCTCGGAAAACCAGGCAAGAGCGCCAAATAATATTAAACACTACTGAATAGTGCTCGATTAGCTGAATCCAATGATATAAAACACACAACCAAAAGCCGTGGAGCCATGAAAGTAGATAATGACCGGAACTTTTCCGTACATTTCACCGTACCCCCAATGTTTTAACATGGAGTCTTCTGGGATAAGGTACGGAAACCAAGAGCGGAAGTGTCCGTAATCCAAAATTACGGCATTTTCCGCAGTAGAGACCGTGATTTTTTTTTTTTTTTTTTTTTTTTTACCAGTGCATCCCAGGGACGCGAACTGCAAGTCCTATTAAAAATAACTTCAACCTTATTCGATGGTGCAGCTATCCTTTATCCAGCACGATCGCGCATCTACACTTTTACAAAACATACCAGTTGTAATCTAGTCTCACCAACAGGCGCATTACGCGGATGACGTCGGCTAAACTCAAACCAAAACAACGCACGTTGACTCGCTACGAAGACCGAATACTGACTCCTATCAGTTTTCATTCAGGTATTGTCAGGTAGTTGAATGCTGGAGTCTCGTGAAGCCAGTGAAGTTGAAGCCGCTGCTTTCGATTGTTTTATATTATCTGATTGACTGGAACCAGCTTGAAGCCGCCTTCAAGGTGGGGCAGGGAACGTCTTGGGTACTTTAACAGGAACGTCTAGGTGCGTGTTGGGGCAAATAGCTACTAGAAACCAGTCTGTCCCGATTGGGGCAAGGGATAGCAACACCACTATGTGCCCGAAAGCGGCAGTCGGGTGAAGATATTGGGGCAAATAGCTACTTTTCATTAAGATGCCACAATTGTGGATATTGTCCTCTCTGCGACTATTTCCCCCAATCGGGCCAAATAGCTATCAGGCGGCTCATTGCCCCAATTGGTGACTGAACCTGTGCTCGGTTTATTTACGCCAGTTGGTGTAAGCTAGTGCAATAATTTCTGCACAAATTAGGGCACATCGAATTTTATCAAAACAAAAATAATTAAAAAGTTAAAAGAAATTGAAAGTCAAAAATTAAGTGTGCACATTTTGTGTGAGTAATCCACCCCTCGCGTCAACTGCTGTCACCAGTTTCAGTCACACTTTGCAAGCTAAATTTACGTCACTCCATGAAATCTTACTCCAGCTCTGGGATATGTATACACGGGAGTATACGACGGTATAAGTACATAGGAGGTTGCATCACAAACCTGACCAAAACAATGGTCCGAATTCATCGCGCGACCTCTCAAGGCGTCACACTTGCATGTGTAACGCATGTCACTGTGACATTAGTTTTTCCAGTGCAATTGAACCTAAAGCGAACGCCGTTTAGTGGCGGTTGACAGGGGGTGATGTCAATCGGCCCTAGATAGCCGCCTGGAAAGTAGGCAAATTGCACGACACAACTCCTGCATGTAGGCAACCTGAAGTGCTTCTACACCCCTTTTCAGACGGACTTAAAACCGCCACTGACGCCGTTCCCTTCGAGGAAAATAACACACAGTTCGCATAAAAGTTGAGTGAAGTTTGTCAAACGTACGTCGTATTTACCCACCCCGCATCAGGGGGGGGGGGGGCGATCGCCCCCATCGCCCCCCCCCTCCCCCAATTACGCGCCTGCCCCTAGGGTGATTTTTTTCCGCAAGAGTAAGGTGAAATTCCGGAGTACTCGGCGTTGAACGCGATCTGTTAGAGCTTTAAGCACATACAGGTGAACCCGTTGCGCCCTAAGTGCTTTTTGCTGTCGTAGGAGGACTTGTGAAAAATAAAGTCTTTTTTCTTCGCGCTCGCTTCGCGGATGGGCTCAATAGAGGTCTATTGTGGACCGTGCATATCATCGAACAGATCGCGCGAAGCACCCGACATGACTCGCTGTAATGAGCAGCTGTTAGTCAAATCCTTAATTTTTTGAAGACGAACTTTTAAAGCGACAGCAAAGTCAGTTTACGGTTCTAGAGACTGACAATCGGCTGGAAAATGTATGCGGTGTCTAGGGAAAAAACAAAGCAACAGCCCCCAAAAAATGAACATTTACCCCTGAAGGTAGGCACTTTGCCAAACATCGCCCCCCCCCCTTTACGACGCACCTAATTACGCCCCTGGAAAGGGGTAAGTTAAAGAAAAGGAGGTAGGTTTTTGGTCGAGGAGGTAGGTAGGTAGACTAGCAACCGCGGCTCAAAATGCGATGACCGCCACTGACGGCCAGGAGGGGGCACCGGCCCGGCCCGGCCGCCCGGCGGCGGCCTGAGAGGTGGCGTGGAGTAGTGGCGTAGTCGGGGCGCGCGCGGAGCCCGCTGCCACCGCCGCCACCGCGCAACATTTTCCCCCCTGTATAATATTATGCCACACTCTCGATCTGCCGTTTGCTGTCTGCCCGCTGCGCTGCTCTCTGCAGGCTGCTCGCTGAGAGACAGTACAAGCAGGCTGATACATTCGTATCAACTGCTAGAAAGACGGCAGTAAAGAGACAACCTCGAGAGCATGCCTGGCCCTGGCAAAGCCAAGGCGACTACACGAGTAAATACCCGCCCCGGGCCTCCCCGGGCAGCGCTGGCCCGCCCCGCGCCCGCAGTGCGAAGTTGTGTTTGCACGGGAGAGGAACAAAAACAAGATGCTAGGAGTCCCTGCATCCCCCGCAGGAGTATAAAAAGTCCCGGCGGGGCGTGGAGGAGTGTGGCCGTCCGTTGCAGAGAACGTGAACTCAAAGCCGGTAGCATGGCGACACGATTCTACCGCTTCATCATCCTTGCCGTTCTGGTATGTTTTGCCCCACACCACTCCGCCGCAGAGGAGAGGTCAGGCTCTTCCGAGGGGGGATACTACTCTGCAGACTCGTGAAAAAAAAAAAGTCAATTGAAAGTAATTGTGGGAGAATAGCCAACGGTTTGGAAAAAAGAAAATACCTTACTTAAAAACACCAAATCAATTTTGTGCTAAAACTTTACTGGAAAAACAAAGGCACTAAACACCACCTTTCCTGGGGCACTAAAGTCAAGTGCGCAGTTTAGTGCCTTTCCTAGGGCACTAAAGTTTAGTACCTTTGGGAAGGCACTAAACTTTTTTAGTGCCTTTTAAAGGTAGGGATTCGCACCTTTGTTTTTCCAGTGTGGTACTCGTTCTTCACTCAGCCAATTCCAGTCTGCACACAATACAATTCAAGGGACAATTTTGTTCCTAATTGAACACGAATTAGGGTTTAAAAAATTTAAGAAATTTATTTTTTACGTAAGAACTGTTAAAAAAATTCGTTGTAATTTTACAAACATTGTTGGCAATTATTTACACAATCCAATGTTTGTAAAATTACCAACTGAAACAATTGTAAAATATTTTGCAAACATGTTCTGAAAATTGGGAATCTACGATATTAAAAACGCAAACGTTGATATGAATTTTCAATGCAAGCTGGTTTGTAAATTTGCAAACAAATTTAAGAAATTTGGCCATAGAGACCTCAAAACCACCAAAAATAATGATATCTGTTGGTAAATTTCTCGGAGGTTGCTAAGCTACAACGCGCAGTTTCGAGAGAAGAACTCGAAACTGCTGCCTAAGCAGCATAAGATTATAAAAATCGTGTGATACGCACATCACTTCGGATGCACTGTCAACGGCCTGGGCGCCGGAGGGTCGATGTGCTCGCGTCATGAGTGGTCAGCGAGAACGGATTTAAAACTCATGCAAAATTTTTAATATTTTTAAAAGTTGAAAAGGAATACTACTCGCAAATCAAGAAAAGACCGTTCTATCCGATTATGAATATTTCCGAAGCGGAATATCAGAAATTTAGTGGATAATTAACATGTTAACGAAAATGTATCAGACACCCAGTCCATACGCCATCTGGTGGCAAACAAGGGAAAAACACTTCACTATGCAGGACATGAGCAAGATACTCCTTCTTGCGAAAATAACTCAGGTCTGGGATTGGCTAGTAGGGACGCGGCGGGAGAAGAATGCACCTTTAAAATGTGCGGCTTGCAAAATTCGAATAAGCACTGGGAAAATTGCGATCAGTTTTCAAATTTCTGATTGAGTGCTCATAATTTCACAACCTCGAGTCACAAAATTACAAATGTTTCATAATTTTCAGAACACAGTTTTAAATTTTCACAAAAAGAGTTATGAATTTTTATATTTAATTGTAAAATTAGTAATGTTATGAAATTTCACAACAACATTTACAATTTTACAACAGATTTTGATCTGAAATTTCAAAACATTTTTAACAGTAAAATATAGGTAAAACACCGTGCAATTAGGTAAAATTGGTAAAATTAAAGTTTTTTGAACTATTTTGGGATAGTTTAGTCTCTTTTCGCATTATTCCTCCTTCCTGGTCGGGTTTTTATGTAAGTCGCTTCTATCGCGTCGTTATTCTCATAAGCGCCTGATACTGAAACTAGATTTGATACCTAGCAAGAAGACGTGTGCATGTAAATTTTAAATTTCGCGCTAGACGAGTTTGGATCGCGGATTGTGATCATAGCATTACCAAATACTAAATAAGTATTATGTGTTTGTGATATTACTGTACTGAAAGTAATCATAATTTGTTTCATTGAAAGAAGTTGCCTTGCCTTTTATCATTTCTACACGTGCCTTTGGAAAGGCACTAAACCAAGCCCTTGACTTCAGTGCCCCAGGAAAGGTGTTGTTTAGTGTCTTTGTTTTTCCAGTGTAATTTTACATATTTTTCTTACAATTTTACATGTAAAATTACCGGACTTAAAACCCCTGGCACGAATCCGTGCAGACGCAACATGTGTACGATTTCTTTCCTAAATAAAGAAGTAAAAGTGCAATATTGTGCAGTTTTACTCCATTATTAGGAACGAAATCGTACATATGTTGCGTATGCACGGATTCATGCTCAATTAGGAACAAAATTTGTCCCTAGTGGTTTAGAGTGTAGTTGTTTTATATGTACCGGGTGTTTCAGAATGCGTAACAGTGCTGCAGGTTCGCTTACCCAACTCGCTTGTAAGGCGCCATGGCCCCTGTAGCGCTGGCGAGTATGCAGTCCCGCAACACTGTCACGCATTCAAAGAACATTCGGTACTCGAATGTAGAAAACGAGTGATACTTTAAAGAACCAATTTTCAACATGTGTCACTTTTCTTGCGTAATGCAGAACATGTATTATTGTAATGAAAAATGTACTATATGAAACTGGAAATGGTGATGGATTTATTGTCACTGACGACGCTATTATAGGTATTCCCTTCAGGTCACGAGAGCATTGTTGCAAAAGTCGGCGCTTTCAAAAAGATGCGCGTCAGTTTTCGAGTCGTTCCACGAAAATCAACACTGGAAAAACAAAGGCACTAAACAACACCTTTCCTGAGGCACTAAAGTCAAGGGCGCAGTTTAGTGCCTTTCCTGGGGCACTAAAGTTTAATGTCTTTCCAAAGGCACTAGACTTGTATGGAACTCTTCTGAAGCTAGCCAGCTAAAGGTGTGAAAAAGGACACATTTTTAGTGCCTTTTCAAAGGCACTACAGTTTAGTACCTTTTCAAAGGCACTAAAGTTAAGTACCTTTGGCACGGTGACCTTTGGGAAGGCACTAAACTTTGTTAGTGCCTTTTAAAGGTAGGGATTCGCACCTTTGTTTTTCCAGTGAATATTAATATGAATCTATAAATCCGCCAGTAGCCAGCCATTGTTTTACGGGTGGCTGCACTTTAGCAGCAGCAATGGCAGCGGGAAACGGGACTCAGACTGAAAACTTTTGAAATCTGTTACGAGTTCTCAAATTGTTACTATTAAACTTAAATAATTTTAAATGAAACCTGTAATACTAGTAGATGAAGTTTCGAATGGTAGTATTACCATGTGTGTACGTCGAGGGGAAAATTTTCGTGTCAGCCGGATTACGGATTACCCCGGATTACCTCTGATTACCTGTGGAGTGTCCTCCGGACAACGGTGATTTTTTCCTCGGACTACCCCGGATTACCCTAAAATTTCCCTGGACTACAACGGACTACTTCGAATTTCGCCGGATTACACCCTGCCGGATTACCTAACGGCTGTCAGCCGGATTACCTTTGTCGTTTCCCCCTCGTGGTACGTGCTTCGTGTTACGACGAGGGGGAGGGGGGGACATTTTTGGGAATCATGTGTACACAAGCCTGGGAATCATCATCATGAGAATTAAGTGAAAGCAATGAAAACCACTACAACAAAGCAGAAAACACCTTGGATCAGTTATAATTAGTCAAATTAGCGTTGTATGTCGCTAGAAACAGTTAGAAATGAAAAGATATGGGTAAGAATCACTGAGAATCAATCATTCCGGGAACCATGTGTATACAGTAAAGGGGAGTGGTGACACAATATGAAGATTCGTTGTGTGGCACGGCTTTATCAACTTCGAACGAAAACATACGAATTTTGTTACGATTTCTCAAACTTGATGTCAGGCTACTTCGTGCCTAAAAAGGTCCATTATTGGTCTTCTACCACCAAGTAGGAGGTGTTGGTGGTGGTCGTACAGAACGAGTAAAAAAAAAAAAAAAAAAAACGGTTCTTAATAGACCTCTTTGCCCACAACTATAGGCAACAGCGAACAGCGCAAGTCGGATTTTATGCTTGAGAAAAAACGTATTTAGACTGTCTATGTCATCAACTTTTCTTGTCTTTGTTAGATTCCTCACAAAATAGATTGTGTCCGAGTAATTTAAATACATTACATTTATACTTAAAATTGTGTACGCAATCTGCGCTGTTGCCAAGTTGTGGGCAAAGAGGTCTATTGATCGATACCCCACCCTTTATCAGGTGGATTGTTTTCAAAATTTTCTTTTAAATTTTTCAGGTTATTTTCAAAATTCTGATCGTCTAAACTTTAAACCTCTCGTCTTCCCTGGCCCTACTCTGGCCTCTTACCAGGTGCGTTTGCAACCGCCTCGCCACGTCCCCCTCTGCCGCAGGCGCTGGTGGTCGTGGAGGGCACCCTCCGCACAAAGCCGAGGATTCTCGTGCCCAAGAACCAAGAGCACCAGCTACTGGGAGAGAGCGGCAGACTCCTCTGGGCACCGCTCACCGCCGCCGACACCGCTCAGGACTGCAATGGCCAAGTCGCCTCCTGCATCGACTGCACCACCAGGCTGACCTGCATGAAGATAGCCAGCTCCTACCAGCCCGTCTCCACCTCCGAGTGCACTGGCAGGTAAATACCACGGGAAAAAAGAAAAGAACAATATGATTTCAGAATATCCTGGTATAGGCACGAAGTTCGGTAATGTTTTTGTTTCAATAAATACTTTGAAAAATAATGGTTTATGTAGACATTTACTTAAAAATTTCAAGCCTTATGGGTCATGTTATTGAATTTGTTTTATCTCAGGGTCACTAGTTCAGCGGGTGACATGCCAAATTTTAGCTTTCTAGCTCAATCGATTTATAAGTTAGTCTCTCAGTAAAAAATTGTTCGATCAGCTTGTTTTTTGATCTGTAGGCTCGTTTGAAGTAGGCATTCGCACACCACTTTTATATTTCTATTCTAACGTGTCGTTCTAAATTTTATTTTTTGAACTACTGTGCATGAGTTGAATCAATAAGTCCCCGGCCGTGGTCCTCCTCCCCTGCGCGCAGCGCCGAGGGCTCGGGCACCCGCAACAATGGCGACTCGGCTCGGCTCGGCTCGGCTCCCCTTTCCACGCTGCTTTCCCGTGACAAGTCGAGTATTGCCATAGAAACAGAGATTTTAGATCGAAATTTCTCAAAATTGGCCGCTTACTTTGGGCTGGCACTTCAGAAGTGAACAAGGAGATCGAGTTCTACCTGTCTGCCAAGTCTTAACAAAATCGCATAGAAAAATCTAGATTAAGGTAAGGGGCCGTGCTAATAAAAAAAAAAAATAGAAAAAATAAATAAAAAAAAAACGATTTCAGGAAATCCTGGTAGGCAAGAAGTTCGTTAATGTTTTTGTTTCACTAATTACTTCGGTAGATGATGGTATATGCAGAAATTTACTTTAAAAAGTGTAGCTTTATGGGTCATGTTATTGAATTTGTTTTATAACAGGGTCACTAGTTCAGCGGGTCGCAAGCCAAATTTTAGCTCTCTAGCTTAAACGATTTAGAAGTTAGTTTCTCAGTAAAAATTGTCCGATCAGCTTGATTTTTGAACGGTTGGCTCGTTGTGCAATGGGTATTCGGACTCAGCTTTTACATATTTATGGCAACGTGTTCTTCGGAATTTTATTGTTTGAACTTCTGGCCATGAGTTGAATCAACAGGTCTCACCCCCCCCCCCCCCCCCTCTTCCACCCAGCTACAGTCCTCCTCCCCCGCGCGCCGGGCAGAGGGGCCGAGCGGGCCTTGGGGCCGAGAACATGCGACAATGCCGGTTCGGCTTTGCTCGAATTCGGAGGAGCTGGGGGGCTGGGGGAGGCGTCGCCGCCTTACAGACAGAACGTAGCGCGTTTGAGGAAGAAGTGCCCAGTTCTGTATCTTCTAGTTCTAGGCTGCGACCTCCACTCAACAAAAGAAGGCTGGGGGAGGCTCTGCCGCCTTAGACAGAACGGAGCGCGTTTGAGGTGGGAGTGCCCAGTCCTATCCCTTTTATCGTTCTAGGCTGGGCTGGGACCTCCACTCAACAAAAGAAGGCCGATATGACTTGGCGGCTTACGCGTCCACCTCGCGACTTAACTCGCGTCCACTACCGAGATATGGCGCCACTAGCGCAAGAAGCGAATTTAACTATTTATTTTAGCTGACCGAAATGTTATACAGCCGAAATGATTGTGAAAACAGAGGTTTCAGACCAACGGAAATCGTTTCCCAAAGTTTCACGGAGGTTCAATAAGCAGGTAAAAATATGGATTTGTAAAATTATTTACGCAAATGTACATCATTTCAAGAATCCTACTCACCAGATTGAAGTCAAACTTACCTAAACGTTCTCTGTAGGTGCAAAAAGACTATTAACGCATTCAGTTCGCTATGTCAACGTTTTGATAACTTTATTCAATGATTTAAAGTCGCGAGGTGGGATTCTCAGCCCCCGGCCGTGGCGGCCATGGTTGAAAGAGGGCCGGCGGGGCCGGCCACACCTCAAACCAACCTAGAATATACCGGGTGTCCCAGAAAACACACGGCAGTGTTCTAGGATTGCATAATCGCCAGAGCTGCAGGGGCTTTGGCACCTTACGGCCGGAGTGGGTAGGCAGACCCGCAACACTGCCGTGTGTTCTCTGAGACACCCGGTATTTGGCAAGTTTTTAATTTAGTGACGACATTGTGATATTGCAGACCTTTCGCACACAGTTATGGGAGCCACAACACATTAACAGGGAACACAGAGGCAGACTAATTTTTATCTGTCTGGCACACATAATGTCGCCCAGCGGTCCAGCTGTCAACAACGTGCCTTGACAACCACTAAATCGAACCACCAGCCACGAAAAAAAAAGGGTTCTAGTTTCACATTTGCCACACACTTACCATCAAATGAAAATAGAAATTAAAAATATTAGGTCAGAACTCTCTGTGAGAACCCAAATCGTGAGTTTTATCCGCCTCACATTTCCAACACAAACATGAAGCCGAGCCGGCCAGCTATAAACAACGCCACGCCGCCTTGGTGTCCACTCAAACCAACCCAAAATATATTTTGCTATTTTAAGATTTAGTAACGACGTGAAATGATGTTGCAGGCCATTAACAAACAACTATAGAAGCCTCCACGCATTACCACGGAACACAAGGGTAGACTTATTTGTATCTTTTACTGAAAACATGAGCTGAGGACTGACTCTGAGGTTGACGTTATCATCACAAGCCCCGCCCACTTTCCAAGAAAATTACGAAAAGGCGGAATTGCAGTCCTAGCAAACAATCAGGAGGTGTGGCGGCCCGCTAGTGGTCACCTCGAAAACTGTCCTCGTGGTGCGTCCCTTTTCACGGCGCGAAACTGCAACGATTGTGACGTGACCACTCCGTGCTACGAAACTTTTGGACGTCGAGGTACAGAGCAACAGGTGAACTTTTTCATTGGTTGGAAAAACCCGCGAAATAATGTCATTAGTCAGAGCCGACTCGGCTAGCCGAGTCCCCTTTCCTCGTTTGCTCCCATGACGAGTTGATTATTACCATAGAGACAAAGATTTTAAATCGAAATTTCTCAAAATTGGCCGCTAACTTTGGCCTGGCATTTCAGCAGTGATATTAGGGAATAAAGCTGTACCACTCTGCCAAGTCTTATCAAAATCATAGAAAAAATCTGGATTCAGGCAAGGGGCCACACTGATTAAAAAAAAAAATACGATTTCAGGAAATCCTGGTAGGCACGAAGTTTGTTAATGTTTTTGTTTCACAAAATACTATAAATGATGATTTATGTAGAAATTAAATTTAAAATTTCTAGCCTAATGGGTCATGTTTTTGAATTTGCTTTATCTCAGAGTCACTAGTACAGCGGGTCACATGCCAAATTTTAGATCTCTGCCTCAAACGATTTCGAAGTTAGTCTCTCAGTAAAATTTTTTCGAAATATCAGCTTGTTTTTTGAACATTATCTTTATTCCATTGCCGTTTACCAATCTAAGTTCTGGGTTATCTTTCCCACAAATGTGTGAACGGCTCTGGTTGGAGGGCTAGGCAGCTATCTGATTTATTTTCTTTCACTTTATAGTTTACATTCATAACAGATTTTTTAAAATGTATATCTTTTGTTTTTTTACTACATTCTGGGAGTTGAATACAGTTGTCCGCTATTGAACGTCTTTAATCTTTAATTGGCTGAGCAATCTAATTTAATTTAAATTTAAACTTAATCTAATTTAATTTAATTAGCGAAGCCACACTGACAGGCGTGCCGTACTGATCCGAACGGCAAGCTTTTCTGGAGTTGACACTACACTGCCGCCAACCTCAACGAAATGAAACTAAATTTTGACTTAATGAATTTAGACTGTATTTGAAGTTCATTTATATTATTTTTGATTATTCTTTACAAATTAAACAAGTCGTGTTGAATTTAAGCAGTCAATTTAAACTTATTCGATCGAATCATGATCTCGTGTTTTGTCGTTGTAATGTTGGTTACGTATGTAATTTGAGTTAACGTACGCGGTCAAACGCTAATGGATGCCGGCTGCTGTGAACTGATTTGGAAGGTTAGAAATTGGAATTAGAAAGAAAAAAGAATTAATTGTAAAAGAATCTGAGTAAATATGACGCGTCGGTGTTTTGTGTGTCGGAAGGAAAAAGGACAGGTTAATCATTTATTCTCGTAAGTGTACTGATGAATGAGTAAATTGTTTTGGTTAGTTTAATCGCTGGATTGAAAATTTGTTATGTGACGTTTTATAATTTGGTGTAGGTTAATAATAAGAGAAAGCATAATAAGGGGAAGAAGAGTGTATGCCGGCAGTGGGTTTTTAGTGGTGCTGAGCAGGGCTCAAGGGTCATTCTCTGTCAGATCACCACAAGGTCCAAAATGATGGTTTTCGGATTGAGTTGGAAGTGGTTAAGTATCATTTGGGACCACCCCAAGGACCCATATGTCAAAGGAAATTTTTTTAAAAATTTTGGTTTGGGAGTTATAGGAGGTCAAAGTTTGGTGTTCGACCAATCCGTCTCAAGTTATGAATGATACCTAATATCCTATATGAAACACAATACCAACTCTAGTCATGGTGTTTTACATTCAGTTTTTTATACTGATTCAAATGATCCATGGTTGGATTGGATCGTGAAAAATTTTTCTTGGCTCTATTTAGTAAAATCCCGTTAAAATGTTGTATAATTTCACTGTTTCAACTCTAGCAGAAATACGTCATACGTACAAAAATTCCAAACCATGCTTTTTTTAAAAGCTAATGATGGGTCGAACACCCACACCAAGTGACATGTTGGCCCCGGAGAATTTAGTCCCTTCGCCTTAGACTTTAAGGTTTGGAACTACTATGAAAAGACCGTAAAGAGTGACAATTAACTTCACTTGGTCTATATCTTACTAAAATCAGTAAAGTGACACATCTCCTAAATATTTAACTATTTTTCAACACATTAGTCATAAAATGATATTATGAATGAAATTAAAAGCATTTTATACAGACCTAAATTAACAGTGATGTCCCCAAACCTACCAAAGCAAGTGTCCAAGCAATATATCATAGCAATAAGAAAAGCTTCCCAAGAAAGGAGAGCTTGCTACTAACCTCCAGATTAAAACAACAGGTTGACAGATTTTCCTCTATCTTAATAGTCATCAGTCTTTATTCGATCCCTTCACATTTTAGCCGTTTTCCAAAAAGTAATAAGAGGTAATCACGGCTCGGGGACATGGAAAATTAACAATGTCAGAGAAATATGTACACGGGACAGGGACAATAATAAATGGATCCGTGATAAATGCATGTTTACAACAGCCTATAGCAGCAGAAAACAAAAGTCACAGCCCTCGCACCTATACGATGAAGCTAGCGCTTTTCTTCTCGTCCTGTCTCTCTCGCACTTATGGGCTACATCATATTGGTGCGAGGGCTGTGACTTTTGTTTTCTGCTGCTATAGGCTGTTGTAAACATGCATTTATTATTGTCCCTGTCCCGTGTACATAATTCTCTGACATTTTTAATTTTCCATGTCCCCGAGCCGTGATTACCTCTTTTTACTTTTTGGAAAACGGCTAAAATGTGAAGGGATCGAATAAAGACTGATGACTATTAAGATAGAGGAAAATCTGTCAACCTGTTGTTTTAATCTGGAGGTTAGTAGCAAGCTCTCCTTTCTTGGGAAGCTTTTCTTATTGCTATGATATATTGCTTGGACACTTGCTTTGGTAGGTTTGGGGACATCACTGTTAATTTTGGTCTGTATAAAATGCTTTTAATTTCATTCATAATATCATTTTATGACTAATGTGTTGAAAAATAGTTAAATATTTAGGAGATGTGTCACTTTACTGATTTTAGTAAGATATAGACCAAGTGAAGTTAATTGTCACTCTTTACGGTCTTTTCATAGTAGTTCCAAACCTTAAAGTCTAAGGCGAAGGGACTAAATTCTCCGGGGCCAACATGTCACTTGGTGTGGGTGTTCGACCCATCATTAGCTTTTAAAAAAAGCATGGTTTGGAATTTTTGTACGTATGACGTATTTCTGCTAGAGTTGAAACAGTGAAATTATACAACATTTTAACGGGATTTTACTAAATAGAGCCAAGAAAAATTTTTCACGATCCAATCCAACCATGGATCATTTGAATCAGTATAAAAAACTGAATGTAAAAACACCATGACTAGAGTTGGTATTGTGTTTCATATAGGATATTAGGTATCATTCATAACTTGAGACGGATTGGTCGAACACCAAACTTTGACCTCCTATAACTCCCAAACCAAAATTTTTAAAAAAATTTCCTTTGACATATGGGTCCTTGGGGTGGTCCCAAATGATACTTAACCACTTCCAACTCAATCTGAAAACCATCATTTTGGACCTTATGGTGATCTGACAGAGAATGACCCTCAAACAAGTGTTTTTTGGCAAAAGTTGTTAAACGGGATGCCCGTACTTTGATTCCACTCATTTAAAAGAATGTGCTGCCCAGAACTACCATCTACTTAGACTCATCGAAAGCCCATGCCACGCTTGGCCTGCACGGGTTTAGGCATTTCCAAGTTAATCATTCTGTCACTTTCAAGGAAGGCAAAGCTTGCATAAATACTATAGAAGGAATGTGGGCTCTTGTGAAGTGAAGTTTTTCAAGATATAATAGGCAGAAAGCCATGTTCGACTCATACTTAGCTGAATTTATGATTAGGAGGAGGTGGTTAGGTTATGGTGATCAAAGAGTTACATTTCTGGAGAAAATAAAGGAGGTGTATAAGCTGAAGTGTTCTGATGTAGTTGATTCAGAAACTAAAACTGCTGAAGCAGATTAGTAATTTTTGTACTCTTGTTTTGTTTACTTTGTACTGATATTTCTGTGATTAGTACTCGTATTAATTTTTGCTTTTTTGGGGAAATTATAAAATATATAGTTGTTGCAGAAGTATGCCTTTAGACCCCACATTCCTTCAATAGTATTAGTGCAAACTTCGCCTTCCTTGAGGGAGGTATAATTATTAACTTGAAGGGACACTCAAGTCATAAAAACAACATGATTTCCTCAAATATCTCTCTGCGAAAAGTGAACCAGTCGACAACAGTCTTGTTGGAAATATCTACCTCACGCATAATGTGTTTATGCGAAAACTTATGAAGACGAAAGGAGTGATTAAGCCAGATTTTAGCGGGGGTCCAACAAGCGGCAGCCCCCTGGTAATGTTTCAATTTTGTTTGGTGAAAATTAGAAAATTTGAGGTCGATAGTACATTTTGCCCCATCCGCGGAAGTGCAGTATCGACCTCCTTATCGACCTCCCCTCAGCGGGGTCCAGGGGGCGGCAGCCCCCTGGTATGGTTCAAAAGGATTTTTAGTAAAAATTAGAAAATGAGGTATTTTCCGAATTAGAAGAACAGGAGGAATATTGCCGTTCCCGGACCATCATAAAGCCTCGACCAATCAGAGAAGTGCTCTCTGGACCGGGCCAGGAGAGAAGCCCCTCTGATTTTGGTCGAGGCTTTGTGATGGTCCGGGAGCAGACGATACTTTCCCTGTTCTTCTAATTGCTTCTAATTCGGAAAATACCTCATTGGCAGTCGATAGTACATTTCCCTGGGAAGTATTTTAGGTGGCAAAGTGGTCGGTATTAAAATGGATTTCGACATTTTAAGTGGCAAGTTGCCATTTAAAATGTCAAAATCCCTTCTAGTGCTACTTTGCCACTTAAAATTTTTTCCAGGGTTTGAGTGGCAAGTTGCCACTTAAAATGTCAACATCCACTTTACTGCCACCTTGTTACTTAAATTTTTTCCCATGGTTTACCCCTTCCGCGGAAGTGTAGTATCTAACTCCCTTCAGCGGGGGTCCAGCCGGGGCTGCCGCCCCCTGGTAGCTTAAAAAGAAATTTTGATTTTTGGTAAAAGTTCGAAATAAGAGGTTGATAGTGCATTAATGGCTAAAGTTATGTTAGGTTTGGTTTGCTTAATTGTGCGTAGGCTGGTTTCCCTGGTCAACTTTAAACAATAGGAGGCCTATATAGTAGAATTTAGCCGGACGCTAACAGCAGAGGTGTGACTGAATTGCAACTCGTTTTCGTTTGAAATAAAGAATTTGTTATGAGTTAATTATGTTAAATTAAAATTGTGCGATTACAGCGCGTTCCGCCGGCAAGCCCCAAATTCCCTGTTGTTTTTTTATTATTATTCCAGTTAGCTGTTCTCTTTACCTGAGGTCCAAAATAAGAATTTTTAGAATATCACTGATTGTAAAATTTAAACAGAAATGTTGAAAGTTTTAGGACACAATCCGAGATCAGGACCGGAAATTAAAAAGCTGGGAGCTCTCTAATGATTTTATTATCCGGTTTTGTTTCGGATTTTGTGTTGAAGCTTTCAAGATTCTCGTTTACATTTTTGTAAATATTTTGTAACGAATTAGAAACGGAAGACGAAAAGTTAGATGTTTTCTAATAACTTATTGTGTCGTGAAGAATAGCCCGTAGGGCCGGAGCTCAGCCCCAAAGTCGGGACTTTTACTAGTTATGTATGAATTCTTCGTGCTCTCCATTCACAATCTATTGTATGCCCCTTTTAATCGTATGATATAGACTAGGTAGATGTACGCCAGACACCGTCTCTCGTAACAGGCTTCGCCATAGCTCGCCTAGGCCTGCGGCGCTGGCAAACCTGCATGATTTAAGATTTACTCATTTAATCCAGGGGGCTGCCGCACCCTGGACCCCCGCTGTTCCTTATTACGAGCCTGCATCATTTAAGATTTACTCATTTAAGCCAGGGGGCTACCGCCCCCTGGACCCCCGCTTTCATTTATTAAAAATTCTAACGCTAACGCGTTAAACGGCCCCCTAGGTTTTAAAACTAACCACAGAATGAGAAAGAACTTAAGTCAGAACTATTTGCGAGAATCACATAACGAATTTAATGACTTTATCCGCTAAACAGAAGTCCCAGAAATTGAGCTATTATTTTATTTTTTTTCTTCTTTTTTTGTTAAGTAACTGAATATACCACGGTCCTCATTCCTCCCCTGCGCGCCACGCGGAGGGGCAGAGGGGCCGAGCGCCCGAGCACCCGAGCCTGCGACAATGCCGATTCGGCTTTGCACGCTGGCGCGCTGGCACCTCTGGCCGCAGGGCAAACGTGGGCTAGACAATCCGCAGCCAGCTGGGGGAGGCGCCACCGCCTTCGACAGAACGGAGCGCGTTTGAGGTGTGAGTGCCCAGTCCTGTCGCTTTCATGGTTCTAGGCTGGGACCTCCTCTAACGCACCAGCGACTATTTATTTTAGATGAACAATATGTTAGACAGCCGAAATAAATGTGAAAGCGGCAGTTTCAGACATGCGGAAATCGTTTCCCAAATTTTCAAGGAGGTTTAATCAGTAGGTAAAAAATTGGATTTGTAAAATTATTTACGTAAATACACACCATTCCAAGAGTTATGTTTCCCAGATTGAATTCAAACTTACCAAAACGTTTTCTGCTGGCGCAGAAACAATATTTACCCATTCAGTTCGACTTGTCAACGTTTTGATAACTTTATACAATGATTTAAAGTCGCGAGGTGGGAGCCTCAGCCCCCGGCCGTGGTGGCCATGGTTGGAGAGGGCCGGCGCGGGGCCGGCGACACGGCGCCACAAGGCGTCCCACCTCAAACCAACCAAGAATATATTAAGCAAGTTTTTAATTTGGTGACGACGTTAAGTTGTGTTGCAGGCCTTTAGCACAGTTATGGAAGGCACTACACATTCACAAGGAACACAGAGGCAAATCGTGAATTTTATCTGTCTCACATTTCCAACACAAACATGGCGCCAAGCGGGCCAGCTGTCAACAACGCGCTTGGCAACCACTAAATCGAACCACCAGGCAAGAATTAAAGGGCTCTAGTTTAACATTTGCCACACACTTACCATTAAATGAAATAGAAATTAAAAATATTAGGTCAAAACTCTCGGTGAGAGCCCAAATCGTGAATTTGATCCGCCTCACATTTAAGACACAAACATGGCGCCGAGCAGGCCAGCTATAAACAACCCCGCCTTGGTGTCCACTCAAACCAACCCGAAATATATTTTGCTAGTTTCAGATTAAGTATCGACGTAAAATGGTGTTGCAGGCCTTTAGCAAACAACGGTGCAAGCCTCCACGCATTAACACGGCACACAAGGGTTGACCTATTTGTATCTTTTACTGAAAACATGAACTGAGGACTGACTCTGAGGTTGGTAGTATCGTCACAAGCCCCGCCCACTTTCTAAGAAAATTATTGGAAGGCGGAATTACAGTCCCAGCCAACAATCAGGAGCCGTCGTGGCCAGCTAGTGGTCACGTTTGAAACTCTCCTGGTGGTGAACCCTTTTATACGGCGTGAGTCTGCAACGATTTTGACGTGACCACTCCTTGCGGTGACACTTTTGGATATCGAGGTACAAAGCAACAGGCGGCCGTTTTCATTGGCTGGATTTTCGCGCGAAACATTTCTATTGGCCAGAGCCTTTTGGAGGGTGTCAGTTTTGGCTCGGCGCAGGGTGCTCGAGGGGGAAATCACTTCGGGAAAGGGTGTACGAACTATTACACATTACGTTCTATTACGGCTATTTCGCTGCTATTACGGCCATTACGTAGCTATTACGGCTATTACGCCGCTATTACGGCTATTACGCCGCTATTAAGGCTATTACGCTGCTATTACGGCTATTACGACGCTATTACGGCTATTACAAAGATATTACGAAGCTATTACACAAGTATTACGCTGCTCTTCGGAGGATATTTTGCGTGCATGACACTACTCTTCGTTCATTTGCTGCTCTTTCCAGTAAATAAGTCAATCAGTACGACTAAAACTTCAAGAAAATGCGTCCGACGGGAAAGAATGCAACCAACCGTGCAAAACGAGACTTTTTAATGCCACCCAAAAGTCGAAATCGAAAGGTCTGCCAGATCGACTCACCCTTACACTTCTGCATACCCACTCTTGCTTAATTTTTCATATCGTACGACCACTGAGAGTTTAGCACACCAAATGGAAAGGAAGTATAGCCTGGCCCATGAGTGCGAGAGGGAGAGAGAGAGAGACAGGCTATTCTTCCGGTGGGATCACGATACCAGCGTATGTTTGTTTACGACTGTCCCGCCGCGAAAAGTATGCAAAAAGTATACTGAAAGTTGCACCAAAGTGTTGCCGTCCCAGTCTGCTATAGTTTATGTATACTTTAAGTATACTTTTACTAAAGTACTACCTAAAAGTGTCATTTTGGTATACCTATTTCCATACGTTAACGCTGTGCGTCAGGAAGTAATGTAAGAAACAGAGTGCGTCACCTTTTTGGAACAATGTCGGTTTAAAAGAATTAGACCTAAACTCGTCGTTGTGGTACTGATGTGACATTTACTATTATTCAATTGTGTCTACTCAAATGGTGCGTCATTTTACAGTTTTGTAGTTGATGCTACGACCATGCTTCAATTTATCTCTTTAAACACTTCGAAGAAGATATGCACTTCTATATTCAATCATGGCTCTGTGTGAAACCTACTAGACAATTCAGAAAAAGTAGTTGAGTTCTAAGATGTAAGTTTCGGTTCTGCTAACGAGTAGAGCTCGAAAACGTTTCAACGTAGACACCTAACGTAAGGTGTATGTGTAAGGGTGCTTGTCAATGTGTTGCTGTTAGCTGGTTTTCTTGCCAAAAATCTCAAAGAAAAGATTGATTTTTTTAAATTAAGGAAGGGAATGTGGGATAGTATTTAACTGGGACAACAGAACGATGTGTGTGGTCGCAAACTAACCAACCGTTCTTTTAAAACAGACCGAAGTGCAGCCTCGAGCTTGAGCGCTTCATCCTCATAAGGCGCCATTACAACGCTATTTCGCTCTATTACGCCGCTATTACGCTCTATTACGCCACTATTACGCTCTATTACGCTCTATTACGGGAAATTTCGTCCTATTACAGGCTATTACGCACTATTACGGGCTATTTCGTTCTATTACGTAATTATTACAGGTCTGGGTTTACGAGCTATTACGCAAGTGATTTCCCCCTCGAGGGTGCTCGGCTCGCAATTACCATAGAAACTGACGATGAAAACTTCTTTTATGCAAAACTGGACAGACAGTTTGCCATCAGACCTGCCTCCAAAATTTGCTAATTTTTCGTAGTATTTTTCATTGAAATTTTGTAGGAATCGGCTCGGCACGATCGGCTGCGTCCATAAGGGGCCATCGTCAAGACTAAAAAATAAAAAACTTTCTGGCGAAAGCAATAGGCTCCCCTAACGGGGGCCTAAAAATAGGCCAGGGGGCTGCTGCCCCCTGGACCCCCGCTCCCCTCTTTACATGATGTTACCGATTTTCCAATTTTTACGAAAAGGGGACGAGCGCCCAAACCGTTCTCCGTAGAGCCAAACGGACAAAATTTTCGTTCAGAGGGTCGCATCTCGACAAATTACCATGAAAACGACACCCAACATGCATTTTGACGACTTTTCGTCCACATTTACCGCTGTAGCGGCTAAACAGTAAGAGATAGAGCAAAACGGACGAAATTTTCGTGCAAAGGACCGCAACTCGCCGAGACACCCCGTGGGACACCATAAAATTTTGTAATTTTTAAAATCCAATTTTTTAAAAAATATAAATCAATTTTTAGCAGAGTTAATTTTTGAGCTAGAGTGTTCATATTTGAACTCGTCCGAGCTTTTTAGGGCAAGAAGCTGCAGTAAAAATTTCAGGTCGATATCTTAACTCGTTTTTGAGTTATCGTGCGAACAGACACACAGACAGACATACCCCGAGAAAAAAAAAAATTATGCATGTCACATAGATGTGCACATACATGTGTTACATGTATGGTACATACACTTTGGGCACGCATGTTCAATACGAGACGCATACGAGCATCAGGTATGCGGCATACAGTCAACATAGAAATCATGCATACAAGTACAACAAATGTGCGACGAATGACACTCATATGTCCTTCGTGTGCGTCACGTAAGTGTCTCCTGTGGCCTGTGGCAACTACAATGGTACATACGTGGGTACATACAAGTGGTGCCTGCATCACGCATGTGATATACTATTGAATACAATTTAAATACTAGGTAGATGTACGCCAGACACCGTCTCTCGTAACAGGCTTCGCGATAGATCGCGAAACACTGTTACGCTGCGACGGGCCTGCGTACATCTACCTAGGCCTGCGGCGCTGGCGAGCCTGCATGATTTAAGATTTACTCGTTTTAGCCAGGGGGCTGCCGCCCCCTGGACCCCCGCTTTTTTTTTTTTATTACGAGCCTCCATGGTTTAAGATTTACTCATTCAAGCCAGGGGGCTGCCGCCCCCTGGACCCCCGCTTTTCTTTATTACGAGTCTGCATGATTTGAGATTTACTCATTTAAGCCAGGGGGCTGCCGCCCCCTGGACCCCCGCTTTTCTTTATTTAAAATAGGCCAGGGGGCTGCCGCCCCCTGGACCCCCGCTCGCCTCTTTTCATTATGTAACCAATTTTCCAATTTTTACGCGAAGGGCCCGAGCCCCAAAACCCTTCTTCGCAGAGCCAAACAGACAAAATTTTTGCCCCAAGTATCGCATCTCGACAGATTACCCTGAAAACGACACCCAACATGCATTTTGACGACTTTTCGTCCACATTTACCGCTGTAGCGGCTAAACAGTAAGAGATAGAGCAAAACGGTCGAAATTTTCGTCCAAAGGGTCGCAACTCGCCGAGATACCCCTTAGGACACCATAAAATTTTGTAATATTTAAAATCTATTTTTTTAAAAAAATATAAATCAATTTTTAGCAGGGTTAATTTTTGAGCTAGAGTGTTCATATTTGAACTCGTCCGAGCTTTTTAGACCAAGAAGCTACAGTAAAAATTTCAGGTCGATATCTTGACTCGTTCTCGAGTTATCGTGCGAACAGACACACAGACAGACAGACAGACAGACAGACAGACAGACAGACAGACACACGGACATTGAACTTTTTTAGCACTCCAGTGGCGTAATAGGCTTCGCTATCGCTCAGCCAAAAAAGAAGAAAGAAAGTGGAAAATAATAATTATTTTGATCCAATTAGTTGCTTGGTTTACTTCGGGATACATATATCAAAGCACATATCACATTTAAACGAATTTACCTTTTGATGTTGAAGTGGAGATTCGAACCCGGAACCTTTCGATTACCAACCTGTCGCCTTGACCATTAGGCTACCCGAACGCGGCTAGAAGGTGAGTACATGACCGTCCCCTTAAGCACCGTGGAACAATATACATATCCTATACATATCACATTACATATCACATATATATCACATATATGTCTCCTACATACTTTAACGCTGTCTCGCGAACGACCGCAACAGCCGCCCTGCCCTACTGTGATGGCACGCGTGATGACGTGAATGTGACGGGTGACATAGGAGTGGTCCAAGACCATATGTATGGCAATAATGACTGGTGCGCATGTCACATGCATTACTCACTTACACACATGTGTGACATAAGAGTGGTTCAAGACTACATGAATGTCAGTAACTTCCTGATATGAATGTCACATGCATTACTCAGTTACACACATGGGTGACATAGGAGTGGTACAAGACCACATGTATGGCAGTGCTGACTAGTACGTATGTCACATGCATTACTCAGTAACACACATGGGTAACATAAGAGTGATTCAAGACCACATGTATGGCAGTAACTGTCTGATATCTACGTCACATGCATTACTCACTTACACACATGGGTAACATAGGAGTGATTGGAGACCACATGTGTGGCACTAACTGTCTGATATGTATGTCACATTCATTAGTCACTTACACTGATGGGTGACATAGGAGTGGTCCAAGACCACATGTAGGGCAGTAATGACTGGTACGTATGTGACATGCATTACTCAATTGAATACATGTGTAACATACCATACAGTCCGGGATGTTTGTATGTGACATGCGTAAGTTCACATACGTATACGCATGAGGTATACCTGCGTCATACATGACAATACCTAACCATACATGTAACATATATTTCAGATGAATGGTACATGCATGATTTGTGTTTCACGGGACACACAGACAGACAGACACACAGACAGACAGACAGACAGACAGACAGACAGACAGACAGACAGACAGACGGACATTGAACTTTTTTAGCACTCCAGTGGCGTAATAGGCTTCGCTATCGCTCAGCCAACAAGTATTTCCACGAAGAAACATCACCGTAATATACTAACATATCACTGTTCGTATTATGACAGCGCAAAATTCTTCGTATACCCTACTGATCAAATCTTTCATAATACAGTCAAAGTTCCTAATTTCGTACGAAATTTGACGTATTTTCTAAATAACCTCTGACATGTGAGAGATGTGAAAGGCGCTCCCGGGAATGAAGAAACTAGACCCCAGGACCTACCTGGTCACGTGTCGCAAGATTTTTTATTTCAACTCCTGTTCAAACGCGAGCTCAAAAAGCAGTGTCCGAAATTAAAATCCACGTGTTTTTAATCCCGGACAAAAAGTTCCTAATTGCTGCCAAAGCTGCAATTTTCAATGTACATGTTTTTCCACAAAATCTTTTTTGTTGGAAATTACATTTTAAACAAAATGTGTTTTGTGGTCCGCAACGATATCGGAACTCGTTAAGGCTCTATGGCCTAAAAACAGAAAACCAGAAACGCTATGTTTACCACGTCATTGCTCCTAAACCAGCATAGATATTGTTGCACACAATAAAACAAATTGTGTTTGAGATTAAATTTCCAACAAATAACATTGACATAAAAGTTTTGTAGGACAAACTTTAAGAAACCCCATTTATTTTTCCCATAAGAAAAAGTGTCCGGAATCGCAGACACTATGTAATCTGTTTACAGAAACCAAACGGCGCTTCGCATATAAAATCTAAAAAAGTACATAGACTAAGAAACTACTGCACTATAGCATATAAAAAATCCAGACTAGCGCCCCTCTCGGCACCTCCCTGCTGACAACGTAAAGTTGACCAAGATTTTTTTTCTAGTCATTCGTTTCTAGTGTTTATTTACCTTTGAGCGCTGTTTAACGAAACGAAGTCTCTGATCAACACCCAACCTGTCTTATATCAAAGAGGGCTCTTTTCCCAATCGATTGATACCCATGAAGTTGACATGAGCTAAAAAAGTATCTGATTTCTGAGCATTTAAAGCAAAAGACGCAGTTTTGTCCGAAATTAGAGTACGTGTCCGGAATTAGGAACTTTGACTGTACGAACAAAGTTAATCGTAGAATTTTAAGAGTGTATAATTCCGGGGAGGATGACAGATAGCAAATGACCATGGGCTAGAAACGGGGCAGGAGGTCAATCCCCCCCCCCTCCCCCGAGCGCTCCGAAGGGGCACCAAGTTCGCCCCGAAGGGACGCCAAATTTGTCCTTCAGGGGCGCCGAAACCTATCCAAACGCGCCAAAGTACGCCCAAGTCGCATTTTGGCGCCCAAAAATAATAGCCCTAAAATTTTCTTGGCTCGCTTTCGCTCGCAATATTTTTACACATACCTATTCAGGTCTATGTATCATGGAAATCTTCGCGCTCGCTGCGGTCGCGTTTTTAAAATTATACCAGGTTTACTTATAATTTTACCATAATGCGATATTTTTGCTGGATAATGATATTTAAAAGCTAGGCCTGCCCTTCCGCCAAACGTCGTTGCCAGCATCGCTTCGCTGCGCTGGCAGCTCCGTTCGGCCGGGAGTGGCCTAGCTTGGCCTCAGCAGCGTTATGGACGGGCCTTCGGACCATCCTAGGAGTCACAGGTTACAAAAATATTACTTTAAAAATCGGGCATTCGGCCCGCTACCTTATTGTCAGGTCGTACCAAACAATTCGAGCCTTCGGCCCGATCATACAATTTTGATTATTTTTTTTTTTTCAATGTAAATTACTGCTTTGAATAAAGGGCCTTCGGCCTGCTAACCTATTGTCGCCTCTCACGGTCATAGGGTACATTTTGGCCTTCGGTCTGGTCATCCTTTTATTTATTTTTACAGATTATGCCTGTTTATTTTTTACATACCAGTGTAGTGGGTTTGCCTATCCTAGGAGTTACGGCGCCTTACGTGCAGATCGGGTAGGCAAACCCGCAACAGTGGTGTGTATTTGACTTGACAGAACACAGTGTTATTTAATATTACAAACGATTTTTAATATGTTCGTTTATCATGAGTATATAGATGAACAAAGGAGTCCATTTCCAGTAAGTGTGTACCATTTGAACGACATGCAAAGCTTTGGTAAGCGGAGAAAAAGTACTATAAATTAGTTTTAAACGCACAGTATTTAAGGCGTGAAAATATTTGAGGTGGCGGTGTATCACCGTGACTGCAGCCCACCCTTCTGCTTTGAAACGCAGTGGTTATGTGTCTATTGGTTGCGCCTCTATCATAATATCTGTGATTAAAGAAATGACAGGATACCCAACATGACGATTTCGGATATTTGGGTCTATGATGTGGCTGTAGCCCCGAAACGGTAAGAGATGAAGCGAAACGGACGAAATTTTGGTCTATTGGATCGCAAAATTACGAAAAACCCACACTGGTAAAACAAATGTATAGTTCAAAACATCAAATGATGTTTAACTGCTAATGTTTAATACTTAAACACTATATCATGTTTAGTTCCAACTATACATCAGCAGATGTTTAGTTTCTAAACACTTTGCAAGTGTTCAGTTGGCTATACACTTGGCGCAGCGTGGTATCCCTATGCTTTTCCATGTGAATCCTCGCCCAAGTGTATACTTCTATACATCACAAAATGTTTAACCTTTAAACATTTGTGAAGTGTATAGGTGTTAAACATATTGTCATGTTTAGTTTCTGCTATACATCATGTCATGTATACACTCTTAACTTCTTACAAAGAAAATTCCTTGTATTACAAAGAATTCTGTGCAACCGTAATACAAAGCCACTACAAAGCAAAATTTTCTTTGTAATACAAAGAAAATTCCTTGTAGTACAAAGGAAAACTCTTTGTAATACAAGGATTTTTCTTGTATATTACGGTTGCACATAATTCTTTGTATTCAACGAAAACTTTATTTGTAGAAAGTTTAGAGTGTAGAATTGCCAACCATACACCATGAGGTATAGAAACTAAACATTTGTTTTACCAGTGCATGAAACGATACATGCTGTTTTATGATATTTGGGTTTTCGATGTGGCTGTAGCTCCGAAGCGGTAATACATAGAGCGAAACGGACGAAATTTTGGTCCAAAGGGTCGTAAAATTACGCGTTTCCCATGACAGGACACCCAACATGATGTTTTATGATATTTGGGTCGTCGATGTGGCTGTGTAGCTTTAAAACGGCAAGAGATAGAGCAAAACGGACGAAATTATGGCCCAAAGGGCCGCAAAATTACGCAAAAACCCATGCCACGACACCTGCTATCATTATGTTTTGTGAAATATGGATGTTTGCTGTGGCTGTAGCGCCGAAACGGTTAGAGATAGAGCGAAACGGACGAAATTTTAGTCCAAAGGGCGCTAATTCGTCGTGATACCCCTTAGGAAACCAGAAAATTTTATGTAACAAATTATTATTTTCTATTCCGTGAGAACTTTAATATTTTTTTCCAGTGCCTTAATAAGGGTTGGCAGGATTTGCCGTAGGCGTTTTGTAGTCTAGGAGTGAAACTGTACATACCCTGAAAACTCTAAGTCTCTAGCTCATCTCCTTCTAGTGGAACAGACAGACAGACACACAGACACGAGGTCGTTTGCATAAGCCCGCTTCTATGCTTTTTCAAAGCAAAAGGGCGGGCTAAAAAAGGAAAAATTAACATTGTGTTAAAGTGCTATTTATATATGGGTGAAAGATAACGTGTTATACTTCCACGCCAGAACGTTTTTTGGATCTCCGTTGATACGGCCGCGATCTTAACTGCTTTTCTGATTGTGGCGGTTGGGGTTGGATGTTGGATCAAAGGCTTCGCAGAATTCATGAGATACTTTAGTCTTAGATTCAGCTCAGCCAATTATGCCAAACTAGCTGCTCGCTCAGCCGGTTGCTCTCTGCTGGCCACGCTGCTCTCTGCATGACAGTACAACCAGGCTGATCATCTGCTAAAAACACACAAACTGGATTTGTAGCTTTCATTTGCACAAAGTTAAACCCACGCTTTATTTGCACAAATTTATGCACAGACTTGCACCTTTTTATGCAAATCTAAGCACGAAAAATTACATTTCTTTGCACAAATTCCTGCGAATCGAATTGTAGTTTAACTTTTTGCAAAGGTTTGCACAAAATAGGGTCTTAAAATTACCGGTAATTTTGGTTGGGTTTGGTAAATTACCAATATTACCGGTAACCCTTACTGAACGGAAAGTCCGCGGAACGGTTGAAAGTAGGCTGATATGAGTATGCATCGGTATGCCGTGGTCCGACCTTAGTATTTCTAAGTATTTCGGTTGGACTTTGGTTCAACCAGGTAGTGTGCGTTTAATATGCTTCGGGTTTACCAGTACGTCTCCAATCCACCTAGTCCACCAGTTCAACCTTGTCAACCCCTAGTCTCGTGTGGTGGACTGGTTATACTTTACGCACACTAGATGAAAATGACCAGAGGACCTATAGTGGAGTCTTGGGACGCTAAATGTTCATTTCCTATCCTATACACACCTGCACCCCCTCAACGGATAGTAAGAAATGAGGGGTTTCCTACCCCTACACACATTCTTGCGACCTGCGTTACGTACACTCTAAAAAATACAGATTTCTGCATAAAGTTTGATACAGTTTTCTGTATCCGGTTTCTAGAAATTCGTATCGATGATACAAAATCTTGTAATATCACATGAAAACTTGTATCAATCACAAAATTCTAGGAGAGTTTAAAATTTGTCTCATTATTTTGTAATTTTCTGTAACAGCCCTACACACGTCTGTAACATGGAATCGAAAATCTGTATTTGCGTTTAAATATTCGGTGTTTTAATGTTCGACGCTAATCGAATAGCTGGTAGACTAACCCTATCAGCGAGTAAGTTTATATCTATCAAAGCATTCACAAAAAACTTATCTCAAGATCCTCTGTGGCGTTTGGGAGAAGCGAGGAAGTCATTGCGAATGATAGTGGGTCGGAGCACAGTCCTCCGCAGGTAATCGCCTTGGCCAAGTGGTTAGAGACGTCGACTCATACCTCGAAGGTTTAGGGTTCTACTCCCGATAAAATGTTTTAATATTTAGCACTTTGGTTGGACTTTTTTTGGATTCAAATCGGACTTGGGCGGACTGCTGTCGGACTTGACGAAGGTTGAAATCAGTCCGAAATATGAGCCCTTTTCAACCTGTTTTCAACCTGTCCGCCATGGGTTGACCTGAGTGTGCCAGCAGTCCACCAAATCGGACGGTTGCAAGACTTTCTGTTCAGTAAGGGAAGTTGGTAATTTACCGGTATATTACCGGTCATTATATTTAAATGCCTTAAACGGTTGAAAATAGTGTCGCAATTTAAAATATACGGTTCATATCAATAAAACAACCATTCTTGATCGTCTCGAGTCTTCTATAGCGTTGAACTTGAGTTTAATTTACATTTATGTCGGTAAGAGGGAGAAATACGTAGTGGTTTGTTAGAGAAAGTGGCAATCGAGATGAAGAAGAAGGTGGTTAATTTGACAGAATTTTGCATACCTTAGCCACATATTGTACCTGTAACACAAATGTATTTTTTATCATTTTGTTTTCATGTCAAATTTCCGTATACTTGTTGATACTTGTTTCCAATACTTGAACATATGTACTTATACGTACATCTATTTGACTGATCTCACGGCATAATTTTTTTTAAGGCACGGAGAAGCCTTATAGTTTTGTCGTCGGATGCGATTTTTCTTATTACCATTGGCCCTTTTGTAAAACCGAAATCCTATAGGATTTTGATGAAAGTTGGCAGAGAGGTATAACTAAATCTACCCAGTTCTCTGCTGCAATGCCATTAAAAAGTTTGTGGAAAATTTTGAGAAATTTTGATTTAGGATCTCCATTTTTATGCTGATACTCAACTTGTCACTGCAGCAGCCTGGAAAGAAGAGCCGCACTGAATCGGTATTGTTGCAAAGGCTCGGCTGGTACTGAGAAACTAATTTCTAATTCGTTGATCTAGAGAGCTCAAATTTGACATGTGACCTATACGAACATGTATCGAACACTGGGGTTAAAAAGAATATAGGAAGTGCAAAATGTTTTGCTCATTTTCTACTTGATCCACCGAAGTATCTTATCAAACCAAACCATTAATGAACTGCGCGTGCCGTCCAGGATTTCCCAAAGTATGTTTTACCCCCTGTTTTTTGCCCTAATGAAAACACACACTTATGAGGTGCAACATGACAGCCAATATTAGAAAGAAAAAGATCTAAAGGGTAAATAAAATGTCAGAAGTTTCTTGATGAAACACATTAGGGTTGAAATGGTTCGTTTTCAGTGCTACAATAGAACAGTTCGTAAGGTTTTAGGAAATATTGGTAATTTACCGGTAATTTTCGGTCCAATGTTAACAGTAAATTTCCGAAAGTTACCGGGTAACTTTCCGGTAATTTACCCACCTTTAAAACCCTAGCACAAAAACCTTCGAATACAGTTAGCGTGAACGTCAGACTAGAGTCCTTGAAACAAAGTCCCTTCGGTCGAGTTCGCGAAGAGGGTTTTTCTAACTTACGCTTCCCTCCCCGCCGAAGCACGCCGTACTGCGTGGACGGGGTCTGCTCGGCCACCACCACGAACACCACGTGCCTCCAGGAGTCCAACAAAGTCACTGACTTCAACTGCCTGGACGACGACACCAACGGCTACTTCCCGTCGCCGGCCAACTGCCGCAAGTACTACTACTGCGTGGACGGCCAGGCCTACGAGTACGACTGCTCGCAGTACGGCACCACGCTGTACGGCCCGGCCCGCGCCATGTGCGTCCCTACCTCGGAGGAAACGTGCAACGTGGCCACCTGCACTACGGCCACCGTCAGGACCTACCAGAAGTGGAGGTCGGACCAGAGCGTGTACTTTGTCTGCACGGATACGGTGGCCGCGCACGCCTACGTGGCGGACTGCGGCGAGGACCGGGAGATCGACGCGAGCACCGGGGACTGCGTGCTCACGTGCAGGCGCGAGGGCCGCATCGCAGACACGAGCAACAAAAAGCAGTACTACGAGTGCATCAAGACGTCGGCCACACTCGACACGTTCGTCGGTCCCATCGCTTCGACCTGCCCGGGCAGCTCTGAGTTCGACCCCAACACTGAGCGTTGCGTCGTTGGCACCGGCGGCGGCGGCGGCGGCACCCCAGGTAACACATAAGTTGGACTTTCGCGGATTTTTTATTACAGGAGAATTGAAAAACTTGCCCGAAGTTCAAGTGACACGCCGCATTTACCACATTCTTCGAGCAGGGGAGGGGGGGGGGGGGGGGAGAACAAGGTAAGAAAAACACGTGAACGGAAATGGCATCTATAAAAATTTCAAAAGATATTAATTATTGAAGCTTTGTCATAGAATTTAGCAATAAAATTTCCGGCTCGCACTTTTCTTTCTCTCCTCTAAAAATGAAACTAACAACACTCCATTTTTTACTCGTCCTTGAACCCCCGTGTATGTGTTAAGGTGGATTTAGAGTTTCCAAAGTTCTTGCGTGAAAAATCACGCGGCTGCGTGAAAAGTGTTGTTTTAGTTCGGAATGGTATCAATTCGTCGAATACAAGCCAACCAATAGCAGTCCAGCTATCAGCTCAGATGAAGCTCATTAATTGGACAGTCTTCAGAGCTTGCGTGAAAAAACACGCGGATGGTAAATTGCTAATAGCACCTTGCGTGAAAAACCACGCGGATGGAAAATTGCACATAACTCCTTGCGTGAAAAAACACGCAGCGCGGAAAATCACGCAGGGTACGTTCTAGATGCACTTGCCGCTTTTGCCGAGCTGTCTGAAGTAAAAGGGACAGAGTCGAAAGACGTGCCACAAATATACAATCAAAAGCCGAGCACCTTGGTCTTACCAGGCGGGAGTAGGGCCACACAACAAGAACACGGCGACGACGGAATTCACAGACATAGATACAAGATGCTACGTGGACATGGATGAAGCGACGAAAAATGAGCTGGTAAACCCGGTTGAACCACATCCCAATGTCTGAACGGCGGCCGCGCAAACGGCGCAGACCTCGGAAGTAACGCAGCCGCGTGAAAAAATGCGCCGTAACGCCCCGCGTGCAAATCACCCGACATGCTTTGCAGATGCATAAGCCGCGTTGGCCAAGCTGCGCGATTCCCAAACGGCCGAACAGACGGTGCAGCCAGTAGAGCGCGGCGCGTCACAGTGCGAACTCTCCCGAGGTCTACTGCACGTCTCCGTTGACGGGCACGGGGCAGACGGCGGCGAGGATGCGACGGGGCGGCGCGGACGCGGAGCAGGTCTTTCTGAGGCCCTTGTCAACCTGCTCGCCGTCGTTCCCGCACCTTTACGGCACCCTTGGCACGGCCGGGCCGGGCGAGGTTGCGCCGATGCGGAGGTTATAGTGCTGTCGGAATGTTGTCTGCTGAGGAGATGCTAAGTGGTGCTCGTATGAAGGTTAAAATTGATGTTCTCGGATCGGGGTCTCCCACCTCTACTTTTGTTCGCCACATCGAAAAACGCGTAAAAACGAAGTTTGACATCTCTCCGATAAAAACTCGCAATTTAGAAGTACCCTACTATTACCTGATTTCCGAGGTCCACACCGCCGTCTGAGCGGCCGTTCCGATTCGGACAATGGGATATGGTTCGTCAGCTCATGTTTCGTCGCGCCATCCTTGTCTACATCACATCTCGTACCTTTCCTTTCGCCAGGGGCCGCGGAAGTACTACATGACAGGGGCAACTTCGGTGGTGTCGTGGAGGTTGCCTACCTACCCGGCGATTTTGGGTGCTTTCTTAATGTGAATTTTGTAAAATTCAAAAAGAAAAGCTTTTTTCCAAATAAAAGATTTTTTTAAAAAAAGAAAGAATAGCATTTACATTAAAAAATCAAACAAATTGATCCAGCTAATGACTTTAAGAAGAGTACAATTTACAGGACTAGTTACAGAAACCAAAAATTCGTTTAAATTTAAACATTTTCAAAGCGCACCGTAAATGAAAAGACCTCCATTGACCAAGGAAATGTGTGTTTTCTGCACATTTCGACCGGGTGCAGGTTTGAATTGAACAAGTGACAGATTTGCATCCGTCCGATGGACCACACGGTAAAAACGCGTCCTTGACGATCAAGGACAATTTGCACGCTTTCAAGGACAAAATGCACTTTTCAAGGACCAGAGGAACGATTCAAGCACCGTCCCAGAAAAAAATGCATTTTTCAAGGACTGTTACGCTGGTCCTTGAACTACAAGGATGATTTGGACGTTCATCCTTGCTTCAAAAAACACCAAGGACGCTCCTTAAGGACAAGGAAATATACTGAAGGTTCCCGAAATATACTAAAAGCCCCAAGTGTAAACCAGGTCCAAAGAATGTACTCGAGGTCCTACGAACATACTTGTGGTCCCGACTAACACTCAAAGTCGCAATGGTGTTCACCAGGTCCCAGGGGTAAACCAAGGTAACCCTTAGGTCCAAGGAAAGTGCTTGAGGTACCATAGGTCAACTTCAGGTCCCTGGGCTATGCCAAGGGTCCTAGTGGTGTACGTGAGGTCCCAGTAGTGTGTTCGAGGTCCCAAAGCTGTAACCGAGGTCAAAAGGGTGTACTCGAGGTCCCAAGGAGGTACTCGAGGTCCAAATGGTGTATTCGAGGACCCATGGGTGTACTCGAGGTCCAAATGGTGTATTCGAGGTCCCATTCGTGTACTCGAGGTCCCAATTGTGTATTCGAGGTCCCATGGGTGTACTCGAGGTCCCAAAGCTGTAACCGAGGTCCCAAGAGTGTACTCGAGGTCCCCAGGGTGTACTTGAGGTCCCAAGGAGGTACTCGAGGTCCAAATGGTGTATTCAAGGTCCCATGGGAGTACTAGAGGTCCCAAGGAAGTACTCGAGGTCCAAATGGTGTATTCGAGGTCCCATGCGATTACTCAAGGTCCCAAGGAGGTACTCGAGGTCTCAATGGTATATTAAAAGATCCCATGGGTGTGCTCGAGGTCCCAAGGGTGTACTCGAAGTCCCAATGGTGTACTCAAGGTCACAAGAAGGTACTCGAGGTCCCAATGGTGTATTCGAGGTCCCATGGGTATACTCGAGGTCCCATGGGTATACTCGAGGTCCCAAGGAGGTACTCGAGGTCCAAATGGTGTATTCGAGGTCCCATGGGTGTACTCGAGGTCCCAAGGAGGTACTCGAGGTCCAAATGGTGTATTCGAGGTCCCATGTGTGTACTCGAGGTCCCAAGGAGGTACTCGAAGTCCCAAAGGTGTCATCGAGTTCCCATGGGTGTACTCGAGGACCCAATAGTGTCATTGAGTTCCCATGGGTGTACTCGAGGTCCCAATGGTGTAGTCGTGGTCCCATTGGTGTACTCGAGGTCCCAAGGCTGTAACCGAGGTCCTAAGAGTGTACTCGAGGTCCCCAGAGTGTACTCGAGGTCCCAAGGGTGTACTTGATGTCCCAAGGAGGTACTCGAGGTCCAAATGGTGTATTCAAGGTCCCATGGGGGTACTAGACGTCCCAAGGAACTACTCGAGGTCCAACTGGTGTATTCGAGGTCCCATGCGATTAATCAAGGTCCCAAGGAGGTACTCGAGGTCCCAATGGTGTATTCAAAGATCCCATGGTTGTGCTCGAGGTCCCAAGGGCGTATTCGAAGTCCCAAAGGTGAACTCGAGGTCCCAAGGAGGTACTCGAGGTCTCAATGGTGTATTTGAGGTCCCATGGGTATACTCGAGGTCCCAAGGAGGTACTCGAGGTCCAAATGGTGTATTCGAGGTCCCATGGGTTTACTCGAGGTCCCAAGGATGTACTCGAGGTCCCAATGGTGTATTCAAAGATCCCATGGGTGTGCTCGAGGTCCCAAGGGTGTACTCGAAGTCCAAATGGTGTTCTCGAGGTCCCAAGGAGGTACTCAAGGTCCCAATGGTGTATTCGAGGTCCCATGGGTATACTCGAGGTCCCACTGGTGTAATCGAGGTCACATTGGTGTACTCGAGGTCCGAAAGCTGTAACCGAGGTCCCAAGGGTGTACTCGAGGTCCCAAGGGTGCACTCGAGGTCCCAAGGGTGCACTCGAGGTCCAAATGGTGTATTCGAGGTCCCATGGATTTACTCGAGGTCCCAAGAAGGTACTCGAGGTCCCAATGGTGTATTCGAGGTGCCATGGGAGTACTCGAGGTCCCAAGGAGGTACTCGAGGTCCAATTGGTGTATTCGAGGTCCTATGGGCTTACTCGAGGTCCCAAGGAGGTACTCGAGGTCCCAATGGTGTATTTAAAAAAAACCTCTGGGTGTACTCGAGGTTCCAAGGGTGTACTCAAGGTACCAAGGGTGCACTCGAGGTCCCAAGGGTGCACTCGAGGTCCTAATGGTGCATTTGAGGTCCCATGGATTTACTCGAGGTCCCAAGAAGGTACTCGAGGTCCCAATGGTGTATTCGAGGTGCCATGGGAGTACTCGAGGTCCCAAGGAGGTACTCGAGGTCCAATTGGTGTATTCGAGGTCCCATGGGCTTACTCGAGGTCCCAAGGAGGTACTCGAGGTCACAATGGTGTATTAAAAAAAAAACCCTACGGGTGTACTCGAGGTACCAATGGTGTACTCGAGGTACCAATGGTGTACTCGAGGTACCAATGGTGTACTCGAGGTCCCAATGGTGTATTCGAGGTCCTTAGGGTATACTCGAGGTCCCAAGGAGGTACTCAAGGTCCCAATGGTGTATTCGAGGTCCCATGGGTATACTCGAGGTCCCAAGGAGGTACTCGAGGTCCCAATTGTGTAGTCGATGTCACATTGGTGTACTCGAGGTCCCAAAGCTGTAACCGAGGTCCCAAGGGTGTACTCGAGGTCCCAAGGGTGCACTCGAGGTCCCAAGGGTGCACTCGAAGTCCAAATGGTGTATTCGAGGTCCCATGGATTTACTCGAGGTCCCAAGAAGGTACTCGAGGTCCCAATGGTGTATTCGAGGTGCCATGGGAGTACTCGAGGTCCCAATGAGGTACTCGAGGTCCAATTGGTGTATTCGAGGTCCCATGGGCTTACTCGAGGTCCCAAGGGGGTACTCGAGGTCCCAATGGTGTATTAAAAAAAACCTATGGGTGTACTCGAGGTTTCAAGGGTGTACTCGAGGTACCAATGGTGTACTCGAGGTCCTAAGGAGGTACTCGAGGTCCCAATGGTGTATTCGAGGTCCCAAGGGTATACTCGAGGTCCCAAGGGTGTACTCGAGGTCCCAGTGGTGTGTTCGAGGTCCCAAAGCTGTAACCGAGGTCAAAAGGGTGTACTCGAGGTCCCAAGGGTGTACTCGAGGTCCCAAGGAGGTACTCGAGGTCCCAAGGGTGTATTCGAGGTCCCGAGGGTGTACTCGAGGTCGCAATGGTGTATACGAGGTCCCATGGCTGTATTCGAGGTCCCACAGGTGTACTCGAGGTCCAAAGGGTGTTCTCGAGGTCCCAAGAGTGTACTCAAGGTCCATAGGTTGTATTTGAGGTCCGAAGGGTGTACTTAAGGTCCTCGGAGTGTGGTCAAGGACATAGTTGTGTACATGAGGGCCCAGACGTGTTTCCGAGGACTCAAACCTGTAACCGAGGTCATAAGGGAGTACTCGAGGTCCAAACGGGGTATTCGGGGTCTCAAGGGTGTATTTGAGGTCACAAGGGTAAACTCGAGGTCCCAGTGGTCAACTCGAGGGCCCGCAAGTGAACTTGAGGTCCCAGTGGGGAATTTAAGGTCCCTCAGGCCAACTTGAGGTCCAAGGCGTATACCTTAAGTCCCCGGGATGAGGTCGATGTTCTAGTGATAAGCGTTTGGTTCTAGAGCTGCAATCGTGGTATCAACGGTGAACTCGAGGTCTTAGTGGACAATTCGAGGGCTCGCAAGTAAACTTGAGGTCCCAGTGGGAAATTATTGGTCCTTCAGGTGAACCTGAAATATAAGTCGTGCACTTGAGGTCCCCGGGCTGAGGTCGGGGACCTCAACCTTAGCCTGGGGATCTAGGGTATACGCCTTGGACCTCAAGTTTACATGTGGGACCTCGAACTGACCACTGGGACCCCGAGTTGACTGTTTTGACCTCTAGTTCACCTCTGGGACCGCAAGTTTATCACTGGGACCTCGACCTCAGCACAGAGACCTTAAGTACACGCCCTGGAACTCAAGTTTACTTGCGGGACCTCGAATCTACCGCTGGGACCTCAAGTTCACTTTTGGGACCTCGAGTTTTCCCCTGGGACCATAACTTTATCACTGGGACCACGACATCAGCACAGGGACCTAAAGAACATGCCTTGGACCTCAAGATCCCCCGATGGACTTCGAATTTCTCACTGGGACCTTAAGTTCACATGTTGGACCTGGTTGGACCTTGAATAGACCACCAGGACCTTAAGTTTACTTACGGGGCCTCGAACTGACCACTGGGAACTCGAGTTCACTGTTGGAACCTCGAGTTCACCTCTTGGACCACAAGTTTATCACTGGGACCTCAACCTTAGCCCGGGGACATAGACTACACGCCTTGGACCTCAAGTTTACATGTGGGACCTCGAATTGACCACTGGGACCACAAGTTGAATATTGGGACCTCGAGTTCACCTTTGGGACCACAAGTTTATTACTGGCACCTCAACCTTAGCCTGGGGACCTAGACTTCACGCCTTGGACCTCAAGTTTACATGTGGGACCTCGAATTGACCACTGGGACCTCGAGTTGACTATTAGGACCACTAGTTCACCTCTGGGACCTCAAGTTTATCACTGGGACCTCGACCTCAGCACAAGGACCTAACGTATACGCCTTGGACCTTAAGTTCACTTGCGGGACCTCGAATCGACCACTGGGTCCTCGAGTTCACTGTTGGGACCTTGAGTTCACCTCTGGGACCACAAGTTTATCACTGGGACCTCGACATCACCACAGGGACCAAAGTGCACGCCTTGGACCTCAAGTTTACCTGCGGGACTTCGAATAGACCACTGGGACCTCAAGTACACAGTTGGGACCTCGAGTTCACCTCTGGGACCACAAGTTTATCACTGGGACCTCAATCTTAGCCCGGGGACCTAGACTACACGCCTTGGACCTCAAGTTTACAAGTGGGACCTCGAATTGCCCACTAGGACCTCGAGTTGACTATTGGGAGCACTAGTTCACCTCTGGGACCTCAAGTTTATCACTGGGACCTCGACCTCAGCACAAGGACCTAACGTATACGCCCTGGACCTAAAGTTTACTTGCGGGACCTCGAATCGACCACTGGGACCTCAAGTTCACAGTTGGGACCTCGAGTTCACCTCTGGGACCACAAGTTTAACACTGGGACCTCGACATTAGCACACGGACCTAAGTGCACGCCTTGGACCTCAAGTTTACCTGCGGGACCTCGAATCGACCACTGGGACCTCAAGTTCACAGTTGGGACCTCGAGTTCACCTCTGGGACTACAAGTTTATCACTGGGACCTCAACCTTAGCCCGGGTACCTAGAGTACACGCCTTGGACCTTAAGTTTGCATGTGGAACCTCGAATTGACCACTGGGACCTCGAGTTGACTATTGGGACTACTAGTTCACCTGTGGGACCTCAAGTATATCACTGGGACCTCGACATCAGCACAAGGACCTAACGTATACGCCTTGGACCTTAAGTTTACTTGCGGGACCTCGAATCGACCACTGGGACCTCAAGTTCACAGTTGGGACCTCGAGTTCACCTCTGGGACTACAAGTTTATCACTAGGACCTCAACCTTAGCCCGGGGACCTAGAGGACACGCCTTGGACCTTAAGTTTACATGTGGGACCTCGAATTGACCACTGGGACCACAAGTTAAATATTGGGACCTCGAGTTCACCTCTGGGACCACAAGTTTATCACTGGGACCTCAACCTTAGCCTGGGGACCTAGACTACACGCCTTGGACCTCAAGTTTACATGTGGGACCTCGAATTGACCACTGGGACCTCGAGTTGACTATTGGGACCACTAGTTCACCTCTGGGACCTCAAGTTTATCACTGGGACCTCGACCTCAGCACAAGGACCTAACGTACACGCCTTGGACCTTAAGTTTACTTGCGGGACCTCGAATCGACCACTGGGACCTCAAGTACACAGTTGGGACCTCGAGTTCACCTCTGGGACCACAAGTTTATCACTGGGACCTCGACATCAGCACAGGGACCTAAGTGCACGCCTTGGACCTCAAGTTTACCTGCGGGACCTCGAATAGACCACTGGGACCTCAAGTACACAGTTGGGACCTCGAGTTCACCTCTGGGACTACAAGTTTATCACTACGACCTCAACCTTAGCCCGGGGACCTAGAGTACACGCCTTTGACCTTAAGTTTACATGTGGGACCTCGAATTGACCACTGGGACCACAAGTTGAATATTGGGACCTCGAGTTCACCTCTGGGACCACAAGTTTATCACTGGGACCTCAACCTTAGCCCGGGGACCTAGACTACACGCCTTGGACGTCAAGATCGCCTGAGTGACATTAAATTTCCCACTTGGACCTGAAGTTTACTTGCGGGACCTCGTATTGACCACTGGGACCTCGAGTACACGGTTGGGACCCCGAGTCCACCTCTGTGACGAAAACTTTGACCACGAGTAGACCGGTAGGAGTCGGGTCCCGGGACCTTCAGTGGTTCTCCCCAGACTCTTGGTACCGTGCGTGTGGCATTTTAGGATGCGATCTGGGTCCTTGAAAGTTTTGTTCGGTACCAAGTTTCAGTGTTTCAAGGACAATCCTTGAAAGCGGCCATTTTTCTAGGACCGTCCTTGAATCGTTCCTCTGGTCCTTGAAAGCCAAAAAATGTCCTTGAAGTTCAAGGAATAGTTTTTACCGTGCAAAAAATATTGTCCAATAACGGGATGCACGTTTTTCACTTCAAATTCAAATTTGTATCTAGTTAAGATGTGCGCAGAAACACATCTTTTTACGCATATTGTCCATGGACGTTAGTGAACGAGCGCCGCAGCCATGCTAACGCAGCGCACCCTTCACGACCCTACAATTTGAGGGGAGAATTTGGGGGAGGGGGGGCTTCGCTGTTTGATGAGGCATTTGGCCCCACACGCTCCCCACTTCCGCGGCCCCTGTCCGACGCCGTCGTGTATGCTTTTGTCAGAGTTTTGTAGTAGATGTTGATTTTGAATAATACCTTACATACTGATCCGGTGTATATGTTAGCAGCTTGTTGCGGAACAGCATGGTAATGGCCGCGGACGACACTGCTCGCAACCGGTCATAAAAATCACGCAGCGTGTTTTTTTTACGCTGCGTCGTGATTTTTCACGCAAGAACTTATAAACTCTTAATCCAACTTTATGATGATGTCAAGTATAAGAACAAGTATTGATCTACACACTCCCGGGTGATGTTCTGTTTAGTACATTGCTGTGTGTGTACGTCTATAAACTTACGATGCTCATTCACAAATTTAGTACATCGTAAAGCATAATATTGTGTGTAAGTATGTAAGATTTGTAGAAAGCTACACATATTATTATGCGTAACGATGAACTAAACTTGTGCATAAGCATCGTAAGTTTGTAGACGTACATAGTTATGTACTAAAAAGTACAAAACCCGAGATTGTGTAGGTTAGGTGTAAGTCGATAGTTAGTCTTAGAGTTGTTCATCTGGGGACTAAGCTGTTCTCCACGCGCTCGCTCCGACTGAGTGGTTGTTCAAGCTTGCGCTCCAACTGAACTGTTCTCCAACCGCTCGCCCCAACAGAGTCTTTGTCGCAGCTCCTTTGTGGACTACATCTTTGTCGAAATGAAGTCTCGAATTTCGGAATTCTTCTCTCTTACGATCGCAGCATTCCCGAATGTATTTCTGTCCATACCGTTACTGAAAAAGTGCTTTGTACCGAAATGACAATTGCCCTCTGCATTCCCTCGTTTTACTAATGAAATTAAGAGTAGCGAGTTTCCTTCAAAGATCACTTGATAGAAATTATTTCTGAATTTTTCTAAGTCCGTAGCTTTTGAGGGCTTTGTTATGGCGCGTGTGGCGCGATCTAACAGGTCCTCCGTAAACTAACCTTGACTCCTTGACGCCCCCCAGCGGCAAATTTAATTGTTTGATCCCTTATGGTGACAAGAAAAGTTGTGCTCTCGCATTTTTCTTTCAACTTTGCTTCACACTAAACTTAAAATAATGTTTCCTAGTTTCCAAACTTGTTTAAGGCTGCCTGATTATTGGTTTTCCCCGCCAGGATGTAACATAACGAACTTGAAAGTAACCATGAACTTCCAGGACGTAACGTTAAAAAAACCGTGAATCTCCAACCCCTTTTTCAGGACGTAACGTAACGTGTTTTAAGAGCATATCTAAATCATTAAAAATCAAATAAAAAATGACAAAAAAGGCTTCAAACTTTTTTTAAACAAAAATCAGGCATTATTTCGAACTAGAGATCTTGAAAAGCAATGTTTTCCAGAAAATTTAAGAAATATGAAATATCGATAGCTTTTCATTTCTTGAAATAACTTGACATGTCCATGAACTCAAATGTTAACCCAGTTCTTTCCAGTGTATAAAATAATGTAACATATAGTGATTTTGAAAACACACTTCGACCACACTGTTAAAAATACCAAGAGGCGTTACGGTATGCCTACGGTCCGTACCGAACATATTTGCAGGTTACGGTGTGTACCGTAAGATTCAGACCGTAGTCAAACATTACGGTCCAGGACCAGGCAACAAATTTACAGCGCATACCGTAGGCATTTCCCGTGGTACTTTCCAACATTGCATTCACATACGTTCTCTGTTTTCTCAAATGAATAAATTACTCTTCTGCTGCAAACATGATACTTGCATTTTTATACACATCCATTGCAGTGCAAAGAACGGGATATACTACAGAACGTTGTATTGATTGACAACTTGTTTTTATATATCTATATATATTTTAATTTTGATAATGTGACCATTAAAAATAATTCTACTGAGTAGGATTATCTTGGGAGTTGTTAGGAGCAGCCTAACGGCTGAGAGCAATGGAGAAATAAGAAAAACCATCCGTTGGTTTTAGTGTTCTAAATAAACCTTTTTTTTTCGTTGACGGAAAAAACCATGGAAACAAACCGGTTTTTATCCGTTCGAAACGAAAAAAAAACCTATTTTTTTTTTTTTTTTTTAAAAAACGTCATCGCTAACGCTAACGTAAAAGCAGATGATATATATTTTTTAATGAAACTGTCACTGACGTGTCACTGACGTGTCACCGACGTGTCACCGACGTGTCACCGACGTGTCACCGACGTGTCACCGACGTGTCACCGACGTGTCACCGACGTGTCACCGACACACTAAATGTCTAGGTACTTTTTTTTGTACTTAATTAATGTAAGACTTCGATTGTACACAATTATGCATTAATTTGTTCATCATTATGTACATTTCGGAGCTTCAGATTTCTGTGTACAAATTTGTCCATAATTATAGACAAAGCTTCATACACAGCTTATGCACTACGCAGATCGTAATAAAATCTCCTTTTTTATGCACAATTTGTGCATAAGACACTTGGTCTGCAATGCAAACATTTTATTGAAATTGTGCTTAAGCTGAGGTGTTTGTGTAGCAGGACATGGACATGTAACGAATACCTCAACAATATTCAACTTAAACTAGTCCGCCAGCCTCTGACGAACGAAGGATAGGCCTACAACCCAGCTCGTGTGACGTGCTGTTGCCTTACTACCAGGCGTCTCAACCGAACAGAGAGCTGGGACGTGGTGACGCCTTTGTCGACTTTCATAGGCAGAAAGCGCGCCGTGGTCGCCGTGCATCGCCGAGGCAGGGGCAGGAGGGCTTCTCGCGAGCAGAGTAGCGAGCGAACCGGGTACCGAGCCGAGCGAGCGAACAGCACGAGCGAGCGAGCGAGGAGCGAACGAACAGCGCTGGCGAGCGAACGAAGAGCGCGAGCGAGCATTCAAAGTTCAAAGAGCATTGCAGAGCTCGCTCGCTTGCCCGGTTCGTTCGCTTGGTGCTCCCGTTCGCTCACTCCGTATTCGCTAGCTTGCCAGCAGGGAGATTCCGAACAGCGTTTAGTAGTGCCGTCTCTCTTGCTCCTTATGGCCTCGCCCCATGGGTGCGACAAGGACAGAAAGGTGGTGCGAGAGAGACAAAAGCATTACCCCCACCACACCCCCGATCCCCGGAAGGAGCAGGCGAGCAGGCCCAGCTGCGAAAGCGCCATCTATCGGCTGCGATTGGAAGCAATCGATTTTAAATCTTGTCATCGTTACAGCACATTTGTATTTGTTCGCGTTTTATCTGATCACGTATTCAGACATGTCATAGCATTAGTAACATAGAATACAGTAAAATAATATTAATTTTACATCAAGTTGTAGTTTTTACATGAAGTGGGCATTCCCTACCCCCACCACGTTTCCCCGAGCGAGACGGTGATTGGCAGGCCGACTCGACGCGGACTCGGAGTCGGAGTCGTTAGAACGGGAACGGGAACGGCGCGGCGCGCGAAAGTCAGTGGTGGAGGTTGGTGGAGGCTATAGTCGGTTATAGCGGTGGGTGCACCAGTTAGCTCAAAGGAAGTTTTACAAATTTAATGTTGGTGAGTTAAACCTTTGATCCTCGGCTCTATAAATGTCAATCTCTATAGCTTTATGCTATGTTCTAGCTTATGTCTTTGTTTTTAGTTATGGATCGTATCAGAGGGCTCAGCGAAGACGCTCTACACAGGCTGCTCCTTGATAAAGGACTGTCGCACGAGCTTGCGGACAAGCTTAAGGGTACGCAATTTTTTCTCCTTTTGTATTTCCAGCTTTTTACTTATTCGGGCTTAGATAATAACACGATCAAACAGCATATTGCTTGGTCGATGTAGAGTCAAGCTGTACTCGGATGGACTAACCCTTTGGACCATCGAGACGAAAGAAGGTTACTTGCCTTCACCGGTAATATTTCTTTATCAGCGCATTTTTTTCTTATCACGATAAAATTTAACTCTTAGTGTGAAAGGTGATCAACGGCTTGGTCTAGTGGAACTTGTAGTCACACTATTTTCAGCACTAAATCCTAAGGACCAAATTAACCTCTGATCAGTCAAAAACAGAAAACTGAATTGATTAGTGGCATCAGGCTTAATCATACTGTGGGTATCTTTGTTTCATTGTTGGGTCTCAGCATTATTTTTTACAATTTTCTGTTTTCAGATGAAGCTATTAATGGGTCAGCTTTCTGTTCAATTGACGCCTCAATGTTACGTGTGTGTGGTTTTAAGACTGGAGAAATTATTGAAATACTCAAATATAGTCCATCTAATTTTGACTATTCTAACAAAAGACCACATGATGTAAGTGTTGAATGTCTGTAATTGAAGTTTTCTGTGTAGGCTGTGTTACTGAGGAAGAAACTAATGTTACATTTTTTATATTTTACTGTGAAGACTGTTAGTAGTGACAGCGGGTCTGACAGTGAGAAGAGAGAGGAAGCTAGTGCTAACTCTGTTTTGTCACCATACTTTTCCGATGAAGACCTTGGCCAAATGGGCCTTTATGAAAAAAAAGCTTTTGTTAATCAACTTGAGAAGTGGGAGCTGTGTAAATCACAAGGTATGGTGGTAAGTTTACTGTGAGTACTCTAAATGCCCATTTGTTATCCTTGGGAATGTATCTTTCCTGAAGGTTTTGGAAGGGCTGACATGGCGAAGCCTTCGTTTGTGAAAGACCATGAAAAGAAAGCGAAGAAGTCAACAAGAAAGGGAAGCGAAGTAAGTTTATTTTGTTAAGTTGTCTTCAATCTTTATCTGCATTTCATATGGGCTTTGTTTGCTTAAACAAATAGCATACATGCTATTCTTCTTCTTTTGTGTGTGTGTATGTTTTAGAATGTGACGCCTACAAGAACATTAGGAATGACTTCCAATTCGTCCTCATCAGTTTGTAATATTGAAGACGGGGAGGATATTGTTGATAGCTTCTCCCGGAATAAAGCCGCCTGTGATAACTTGTCTAAAGCAAGTTCAGTTGCTGCCAACACTGCTGGGGCTAGCACTGCTAAAAGTGGTCAAACAAGGGCTAACATCAACACTGGAGGTTCAAGTAAGAAAATCTTAGGGGAATCATCTGGAAATAATTCAAGAACAGTAGCCCCACCTTCTTCACGTATTACTGATGAGAGGCTAGCAGAGATTTCTAAGCTTAAAATAGATCTTCCAACAGTAAGTTTGAACAAAACTTTCATGGTATATATTTTATCAGTGTTCTAATTTGATTTTTTTCAATTTTATAGGTGGATGTTTTAAAAATTTTATCTGATGAGGACTTGGATGAGACTATTCAAGCAGCAGTAGTGAAATTAAAACAGGGAAAGTTACTACCATCAAAAGAACGCAAACTCATTATTCGGATCCTAACTAAACACCTCCATTTCTCTGTTGCTTCGTATGTAACAATGTAAGACTTTCGAAGGGATTGATTCTCACTGCTGTGTTACATTATTGTTCTATTTTCAGTTCACCCAAAGATGTTACAACTTCAATGAAGGAAGGGCTGGCTAAAAGTTTTGTGATTGCATTCCCTCAGTATGTTGCTGAAGATTTAGGAGATGGCAACATCTTACCTTGGGTATGTTGATATTTCCTTTCAGAAGTGCTCTTGGCACTCTGGCTCTTAATAATATTTGATTGTCTGTGTTTATTTACCTTGTTTACAAACAAAGTATTGCTGGACTCAAAGTGTACAATGGCTTAAAATTAGTCAACAGTTATCATTTGTACACTGTACCTCATTCAACTTTAAAGTTCCAAGATTATACATGAATTGTTTTGTTTTCTTTCTAATTGCTTAGGCATTTGTTTACAACAAAACTCTAAATACTGGATACATTGCCAATGCTTCAAGAAGCATCCAAAAGAAGAACAGAAAGAGGGACTCTAAAAAGAAAAAATCAAAACTTTCCAGTTCTAATGCACTTAGCGGTGAAGATAGTAGCGCATCTGGGGATTCTGAAGAGGTAATATCTCCATGTTTGTTTCCTTCCAGAAGCAAATTATTATTATAAAACATATCAAAGTAAAGTTTCATCTTAATTTAATATCACATTGTTTTTGTAGGTGCTATATCTAGGCCAGCTTAATGCTGGAAGAGTTGAAAGAACTGAGATTTTGGACGGAATGGCACGTACACATTCTAAACGTAACAAGGATCGAGAGAATGGATTGTCTATCACTGAAATGCTTAAAAAATATCCTCATTTTGTCCACTACGATGGAGAAGTGGTAAGATTACTTTTTTTTTAAAAAAAAAAAAAAAAAAAAAAAAAAAAACTTAGATTTTTGAGCATGAGAAAGGGCGTCCTTTTTAATGCTCTGAGTCCTGCTGAAATCTATAGTTTTTTTTCTACAGTTGCGCGAGGAGTTCAAAAGGATGTTCCCTAAATCTGAAGATGTGACAAGAAATATGATGAAGTATATGCCAAACATATTGAAACTCCCAGCCACCAAGGAAGTCAATGTTAACTGTAATGAAGGTAATATAACCCACTCTTTGTCTTTAAGGTTCTGAGCATTCATGTACTTGCTTTGGTATCAGCATTTTAAAGTGAATCTGTCATTTTAATGCAGACATTTTGAGAGCCCTTGTGCTAATTTCTCAAAATCTGCCCCATGATGTGAGAAAGGCAGGGAGAAGAGACATACCTGGAGCTGCTAAGATGAGTGACCTTGTTTGTGTAGTATCAGTAAGTTTTCTTGCTTCTTTGTCTTCATATGGGATTTATTTTATTTCTTTGTGTTAGAAACAATTTTACATTCTTTTTTAGAACAATGAAAGCATTGATCAATTTATTGAAGATCACGCTGATGCTGCACAAGGACCGGTCCAACCATACCTGATTTTTGTAACAGTTCCTCCGAGTTCTAGAGCTGTGAGATACTTTCTGGTCCTGGATAGAACTGGCATGCAGATTGCTGGGGGATCTTCTGTGAGAGCTCTGGAGTACCTGCTGCAGAGCTATTTCGTATTTAATGTAGACTTTCCATTTGGCTGGAGGAACACATTACATGCAGTTGCAGTACTCTTTGGGAAAGTGTTTGAACACCGAGCTCCTCACCTAAGGCAGGACCAGGTGACACCTTCAGAGCACGAGCTGTGGCTAAAGATTCGCTCATTTTCCAATTAGAGATTCTTTTATTGATCATACCTGGGTCTCATCATTTCTTGGTATTAAACCATAAAGAATTTTTTAGAAATGCATATTTTATTTTTTCATTTAATTCTTTGTAATCAGAAATTCTTTCTAGTCCAGTTACAGTTTTTATTATTTTAAAGCCACTCCATGTTAGTGATTAGAAATTCTTTCTAGTCCAAACTAAGTCTCAAGACTATTTGTATTAAATGTCTCTGTTTATTCGTCTGTTGACATGTACTATTTTTCCTTACAGCCCCCGCTTTCAAATATATCGATAAATTATTATTATTTTTATTTTGTTTTACAAAATATGTTGACATTTCAAGGGAAATAAAAATTCCACATATGACGGCAGTTCGAACCCCATGACCCAAGATTCTCTTAAACACAGATCCTTATGAAATTAATAAGTGCAACACTTGCTTTTCATCAACTATGGGAATTCTATCATGGAATCAAGCCTGTGATAACTCAATGATCATACCTTGTGAAGGTGGCCTTACACAATATTTTCGATGTATCCGCCTATGTCTGTTTGTCGATTTTCGTTGATATTTTGTCTGAAAGACTAGAAAACATGTACTGTTGTACATTACAACACAACCTCGCACCCCTCTGTGGTCTCCTTCAGGTCCCACAGCCCTAGGGCTTCTAGGGTTTTATCAGAGGCCTATCACTTTGAGATCGGGGGTGTTTGGTTTTAGCGCTTTCTCTATCTCTCATCACCGATTAGACGGCAGGTGGTGCGAGAGAGACAAGAGCATTACCCCCACCCCCTGGTCTCTTTGAGAGCGAGAGAGAGGGAGAGCGACGTGTGCCGGCAGCGGAATCTGTTCTCTGTTATTGTGGTCCCACCGGAAGAATAGCCTATCTCTCTCTCTCTCTCTCTCTCGCACTCATGGGCTCGCCTATCCTTCCTAGTCATTTGGTGTGCTAAACTCTCGGTGGTCGGACAATACTTGACACCTGCTGTTGTGCATGTTGTGCCAATATTTTCAGTTAGTTATTTATAAACTCAGAGCAGAGCACTACTTAATCACATTTTAAGTGGAATATGGGAAAGGTGAACAGTTAAGCAATCAACAGATTTCTTCTTTATCTGAAATAATTTTCAGTTTGAAAACATTCAGTTCAAGAGGCATAGCGTCAGTTCTAAAGATAGAATGGTAGTAGTAAAATACAAGAACATCTGCTTGACAAGTTGAGGTTATGGCAAAAACTTGAACTGTTCTTTTCCTGTTTATTTCAGGTTGTATTGTTATTTCCTATGACATTACTTGCCTCCAGTTAATGTGCTATGGTTTTACCTTTATATCACTCCTCTCTTTAAATGATATTGTAAGTTTTATTCATAAAATATTTCACAAGGAGACCACAATGTTTTGTAAGGTAAAATAACTAATCACAGTTTTTATTTCTTTATTACTTTAGGTAGCCATTATGTCTGAGCAGACTCAAGAATGTGATTTTCTCTCTTTGAAGTGTGGAAATTGTGGTGATTCTGAAGTGACCTATTCTACATTTAAGAGTTTAAATGAGCACTACACTAATGTTCACCCCGGCATTTCTCAATTTTTTTGTGGTTACTGTGAGTCAGTTCTTCTTAACAAGACATCACTCATACGACATGTGAAAACACATCAGGAGATTGGTACTCGTCTTTCCCCAAGAATCAACCAACCACCTTCTCTGCAAGAACATCAACTTGAACGGCAGGGTGGTAACATCATTAATGAAACATTCAACCATGAGGATATGGATGTTCATGAAGAGACTGATGATGAGATGAATTCCTTAGTTGATTCCCCTCGTAATGATCTCCGTCGTACTGCTGCTGAAGTTCTTCTTCAACTCAGGTCCAAGGCAAGTTTGACCGGGGCCGCTATTCAGCGGTTTCAAGAAGGATGCAACAAACTCCTTCAATCTCAAAGGGATATTATTCTGGACCAAGTAGCCTTCCATCTCAGAGAGAAGGGCTTGCCAGAAGATGACCTTGCAGCGGTACTGGAGGAAATCAAAATTCCTCATGATGTATTTGTTGACATGGATACCATTCCAAAGCAACTTGATCTGTTTGCCCGTGAGTTCGGTTTAGTCAAACCAGAGGAAAAGTATTTGGGTACCAGAATTGATAAAAGGTTAGACCCTAAACTGAACACTTATCTTCAAACACAAGTCAATGAAACCTTTATGTCAGTTTCTATCACAGCCTCCTTAAAGTCTATTTTATCTTCTAAAAAAATCAGAAATAATATTTTTAAGGAACTAGCGAGTACAGATGGTGTCTTAAGGTCATATGTTGATGGTTACCACTTCAAAGACCACCCTTTCTTGAAAAGGCACAGGAATGTTTTACATATACTTCTATTTTACGATGAACTCGAGGTCTCAAATCCACTCGGTTCCAAAACTAGCATTCATAAGTTAGGGGCATTTTTTTTCCAAGTTATGAACAGTCCTGCCCATGTTAGCTCTCAGTTATCATCCATTCATTTACTCGCATTAGTTTATGCTGAAGATATGAAAACACCAGGTGCCTTTGAAAAGGTATTAGCTCCATTTGTTGTGGAAATGAAGAAGCTGTCCAGTGATGAGGGTGTAGAAATTGAATTGGATGGCAAGCCCTTTGTTCTCCGAGCTGTGCTGGTGGCAGTAGCTGCAGATGCATTAGCTGCTCACGACCTACTGGGCCTATTGTCTCCCAGTGCCAGATATTTTTGTCGCCAGTGTATGATATCTCGTCAAGAATTGAGACAAGACGGGAATTGTATTGGTCAACCAAGAACCCAGGAGACTCATGATCAACAGGTTGAGGAAGTTCAAGAAAATTTCAGCAGATCAACTCTTTATGGTGTGAAGAGGTCTTGTCCATTGTACAAAGTTCCTTTTTTTAAAACTGTGGAAGGCTCAGTCTTTGATGGATTTCATGATGTCCTGGAAGGAATAGCCCCTCTTGTCGTAAAACTCTTTTTAAGAAACGTGATATATGTTAGAAAGCTACTAAGTCTATCAGAATTTAATATTAGACTTAGTACTTTTACATTTGGGATACCGGACTCTAAAAATAAGCCCTCAAGCAACTTTGTTCGAGAAATGCTTTCTTCAAGAAAAAAGCTGAAACAGACAGGTTCTCAAATGTGGTGCCTCATGCGAGCCCTTCCATTTCTTGTTGGAGACTGTCTGCCAGAAGGTGACCAACATATGGAACTGATATTTTTACTTCAGGATATAATGAAAATTATATTTTCCTTTCATATTAAACCTGAAGATCTGGATCATCTAGAAACATTAATATTTAGACACCATGAATTATTTAAAATTCTTTACATTGATCAAGTTGTTGAGTTGGAACGTGAAGAAGTTCAATTGAATGAGAATCTTGAACAGCCAGGAGAAGAACCTGAATTGGATGAAAATATTGAAGAGAATGAAGATGAGGATGAGGAGCAGGATGAACATGAAGAACCTCAGAGAAGGAGATCAAAACAGAAGTTGACTGTCCATATTACCAATAAATTCCACCATCTGAAGCATTACCCAGACATGATCAGAAAATATGGACCAGCAGTAAGAGTATGGTGTGCGAAGTTTGAGGGGAGGCTAAAGATCTTTAGACGGCATGCAGCAATATGCTGCAATTTTAAAAATATACCAAAAACTATGGCTCAAATGTTTCAGCTAAGTAATGTTATTCAGGATGGAGAGGAAGACAGTGTTCAACACAGCAATGGAATATCAGTTTTGATTTGTGATGTCGAGGGTGCTGAAGACGTCACTGGGCTTACTGGTGCTGATAAAATTCTGGCAACAAACAGTGCTTCTCTTTTTGGTGAAGAGTATCGTCCTGGTTTGTTTGTTAGCCTCTCTGACACACATGCCCCTCAGTTCGCTCTCATCAGTAAAGTTTTTGTTCATGAAAAGATCGTTTATCTCCAAGTCAAGCCATGGAAAACATTATGTCTAAGTGCCAAGTACAATTGTTTTAGGGTTGCACCTGACGACGACGCAACTGTTCAATTTATCAATGCTCGCAATCTAAGCAATTTCAGAGCAATAGCTCCTTGGAGCCCATATGATGGAAGATGTGATATCTATCTATCAATGCGCACAAGCAATCTGTAAAAGGTATCCCTTTAAAAGTTAGCTTTCCTGTAATTTTTTTTTCAATTTAATTGCAACTAATATATACTTATTTAATCACATTTGCAGTTAAACTTGGAGTCTTCTTGCAGTTAAAATTATAGTCCATGGAAATCCAAACCAGACAGCAGTCCAGAGAACAATACATGCACCAGGCATGGTATATGGCCAGTACGCGGTGTAGGTGAGTAGGTGCTGAAACAATTCGAGTTCTAAACCAAATACTTGAGGCAGTAAGGTTCATATCAGCGATGCGGTCCGGCGTCCCACTAAGTGAAGATCCTATCTACGAGCCGGTGCTACTTCACCAGCCTGTCCCCACAGGTTGTACAAAGGCATTGCGAACGCGACAGCCGTCCGATTCCGAAGATCGCTCCCCTGCTTCCGTCCTCGTCGCACCTATAGTGGTGTCCTATGCTGGGGGGTGGTAGGGCCCATGAGTGCGACAGAGACAGGGCGAGGAGAGCGCTCTTCTAAATCAGTCAGCAGAATCGCTCTGCTGGGGAGCGGGGTGGGCGCAGCACCGGCTCCCGAAAGTAGAGGTGATGGTTGAGAACGAGGGCAGCTCACTGCTAGGGCCAATGTGTCCTCGGGCGGGGCGGGGCGGGGCGGGGCGGGGCGGGCGCGGCGCGGCCCGCCGCCAGCTCCTCACGGTAGAGGTGGTGGTTGAGGACGAGGGCAGCTCACTGCAGGCGGATTCAGGGTATCGTTTAGTAGTGTCTTCTCTCTCACTCCTTATGGGCCAGCCACGTGAGTGCAACAAGGACAGAGAGACGAAGTCGGCGCGCGGAATCGCCCTGCTGCAAGGGCCAATGTGTCCTCGGGCGGGGCGGGGCGGGGCGGGGCGGGGCGGGCGCGGCGCGGCCCGCCGCCAGCTCCTCACGGTAGAGGTGGTGGTTGAGGACGAGGGCAGCTCACTGCTAGGGCCAATGTGTCCTCGGGCGGGGCGGGGCGGGGCGGGGCGGGGCGGGGCGGGCGCGGCGCGGCCCGCCGCCAGCTCCTCACGGTAGAGGTGGTGGTTGAGGACGAGGGCAGCGGCCAATGTGTCCTCGGGCGGGGCGGGGCGGGGCGGGGCGGGGCGGGGCGGGCGCGGCGCGGCCCGCCGCCAGCTCCTCACGGTAGAGGTGGTGGTTGAGGACGAGGGCAGCTCACTGCTAGGGCCAATGTGTCCTCGGGCGGGGCGGGGCGGGGCGGGCGCGGCGCGGCCCGCCGCCAGCTCCTCACGGTAGAGGTGGTGGTTGAGGACGAGGGCAGCTCACTGCTAGGGCCAATGTGTCCTCGGGCGGGGCGGGGCGGGGCGGGCGCGGCGCGGCCCGCCGCCAGCTCCTCACGGTAGAGGTGGTGGTTGAGGACGAGGGCAGCTCACTGCTAGGGCCAATGTGTCCTCGGGCGGGGCGGGGCGGGCGCGGCGCGCCCCGCCGCCAGCTCCTCACGGTAGAGGTGGTGGTTGAGGACGAGGGCAGCTCACTGCTAGGGCCAATGTGTCCTCGGGCGGGGCGGGGCGGGGCGGGCGCGGCGCGCCCCGCCGCCATCTCCTCACGGTAGAGGTGGTGGTTGAGGACGAGGGCAGCTCACTGCTAGGGCCAATGTGTCCTCGGGCGGGGCGGGGCGGGGCGGGCGCGGCGCGGCCCGCCGCCAGCTCCTCACGGTAGAGGTGGTGGTTGAGGACGAGGGCAGCTCACTGCTAGGGCCAATGTGTCCTCGGGCGGGGCGGGCGCGGCGCGCCGCCAGCTCCTCACGGTAGAGGTGGTGGTTGAGGACGAGAGCAGCTCACTGCTATGGCCAATGTGTCCTGGGGCGGGGCGGGGCGGGGCGGGCGCGGCGCGGCGCGGCGCGGCGCGGCCCGCCGCCAGCTCCTCACGGTAGAGGTTTTGGTTGAGGACGAGGGCAGCTCACTGCAAGGGCCAATGTGTCCTCGGGCGGGGCGGGCGCGGCGCGCCGCCAGCTCCTCACGGTAGAGGTGGTGGTTGAGGACGAGAGCAGCTCACTGCTAGGGCCAATGTGTCCTGGGGCGGGGCGGGGCGGGGCGGGCGCGGCGCGGCGCGGCGCGGCGCGGCCCGCCGCCAGCTCCTCACGGTAGAGGTTTTGGTTGAGGACGAGGGCAGCTCACTGCTAGGGCCAATGTGTCCTAGGGCGGGGCGGGCGCGGGGCGGGGCGGGCGCGGGGCGGGCGCGGGGCGGGCGCGGGGCGTGCGCGGGGCGGGCGCGGGGCGTGCTTTCCACGGTAGAGGTCGTGGTTGAGGACTTTGTCAGTTTGCGGCCAATGCAAGGGTTGAGGTGCAGCGCATCGCGCCGAATGACATTAAAGGACAAGATTTTTCAAAGGCACATCTTTTGTGCAATTTTTGAAACTCTTTGTATTCTCATTGCTGATTTGTTGATCTGTCTTTTGAATTATGTTACAGATCTGCGCAATGGCATGCTGCAGCTTGAAGAAGGCGCCTATGAGTGGCGGGCTGGCTATCATGTAGCCCCTTCTGACAGTCAGCGACACTGAGGCGCTTTGTACTGATTGATTTAGCAAAACAATATTACAGCCTTTCAAGGAGCGTTTACTTATTTTGTATCCATTCCCTTTTTGACTGCTACTCTTTTAATTGGTTTCTTACTGCGAAATCCAGCAGTGCTGCTGTTGCTGCCTAGAATTGTACTTGATCGTGCCCTTTGTTCTTCTTAATTAGGTTCATTATTTTTGCTTTCCTTTTTTTTAAAAAAACTAATTGTGTTCCAGATTTAACCTTAATTTGGTTTAATTTTTAATTTCCGTAATTTTTTTAAAAATTGATCGTATTCTAAGTTTCTTCTTAATTACGCACTATTTTGTATTATGCATTATTCTTTATAAGCTGAAAATAATCCATAGTTATGCAGTTAATTCTCCATAATGTAAGGCAAATTTAGTTATACGTATACTGAGTACTAATTATTCCATAGTTACGTATGCGTAGAATCCTGCAGAAGCTATGTAAAAAATCTTACTCAATTATGCACTTAAAAGTCCCTAGACATTTAGTGTGGACGTGTCACCGACGTGTCACCGACGTGTCACCGACGTGTCACCGACGTGTCACCGACGTGTCACCGACGTGTCACCGACGTGTCACCGACGTGTCTCCGACGTGTCACCGACGTGTCACCGACGTGTCATCGACGTGTCACCGACGTGTCACCGACGTGTCACCGACGTGTCACCGACGTGTCACCGACGTGTCACCGACGTGTCACCGACGTGTCACCGACGTGTCACCGACGTGTCACCGACGTGTCACCGACGTGTCACCGACGTGTCACCGACGTGTCACCGACGTGTCACCGACGTGTCACCGACGTGTCACCGACGTGTCACCGACGTGTCACCGACGTGTCACCGACGTGTCACCGACGTGTCACCGACGTGTCACCGACGTGTCACCGACGTGTCACCGACGTGTCACTGACGTAAGAACTGTTACGTTTTTGACGTACCGTAGTTGGTACATCTAAGTGGGGCGGACCGTTTTTACGGAGAGGCCGGCCCTCCCAGCTCTCTCTTCTATACTAACCCCATTTTCTCCTAACCTCATTGTCTCATGAAGACGAACGAGATCGAGAGTAAAAGCAGATGCTACCTTTGGTATCATCTGCTGAAAAAATCCCAGAAATGTAAGGAGTGAATGTTATAAGTTTATCATGACAAAAAGGGAAAAGGTGACCATTTGGATGGGTCATGGGTAGAAAAGACGCTTACTACCATCACTTTTTATCAATTTAGTTTTGTTCAAAATTAAATAAGGACAGCACAAGAACATTGAACATTCATAAAATTTAAGCTTTGCTATCTTTCAATTAAATAAATGGTGGATTTAGAGTGAGTAAGGCCGCTGCCCGATTGTCCCTTGTTATGAGGCTGCCGGGTCCGCGGGTCCGCGACTCACCCCCCTCGAGCGGGGTCGAAGGGGCCTCCACTCCGGCAATCCGGTGTTCCTCACCCCGGCAATCCGACGGCAATCCAACGGCAATCTTTGAACAACTACCATCAAAGTCATGCTTTTTGCCTACATACAGGAGCAAGGTGTAGCATTTTGCCTATTTACAGGCGTTCAATGCTATAGAATCCCAAAATTTACGCTTGCAATCCGGCAATCTCGGCAATCCAGTGTTCCTCGAAATAGGGAGTGGAGGCCCCCTCGAGCGGGGTGAATTACCCGAGTTGACCCGAGGCCAGAGTGAAGTGACCGCGGAGGACCATGGGGTCCTTCGCGAGTGTGTCGTCGCTCGTATGGGGGTGAGTCGCGAGTGTCCCCGCGAGTCATACCCGCCCGAGGGGGCCTCCACTCCGGCAGTCCGGTCTTACACCCGGTTACACCTAGCAGCAATCCGGCGGCAATCTTCAGAAATCCGCGGCAATCTGCGGTAGTTGACGGCAATCTAGGAAAATCCGCGCAATCTAAGGCAATCCAACGCAATCTCAGGCAATCCGACGAAATCTCAAGCAATCCGACGAAATCTCAGGCAATCTTACGCAATCTCAGGCAATCCGACGCAATCTCACGAAATCCGGTGATAAAATGCATTTCCTCGACCGTGGGACATTTTCCTGAAAATTAATATGTTACACTCACGATGCACCCCGGTGGCGGCATAGTGCTGCGAAAAGTGGCAGCAGATCATGTTCTTTTAATTCAGTGCGCGCGGTCGCCACCGCAGCGAGGCGCCCCACCCTTCCCCTTCTCCCCTTGCCTGCAGGGCGATTCCGCGCGTCGACTTCATCTTTCTGTCCTTGTTGCACTCACGGGGCTGGCCCATAGAGAGTGAGAGAGAAGACGTCCCGACTAAGACACTACTGAAAGATACCCTGAAACCACCTGAAACCCACTGGCGGCTCCAGGGGGGTCGGGGGTCGGGGGTCGCGACCCCCCCCCTCGGGCCGAGCCGAAGTATGACGTCGACGCCCAAAGGGCGTCGACGTCGTACTTTGTTTCTAGATTAAAACTTCGGTCTTGCTTATGATCTAAAACTGATCAGAACAGTGGCGCCCAAACGGGGTTTACGGTGGTGCCCTGGCACCACCGTGAATCAAAAAGGGGTGTGTGTGGCGGTGATTAAGGGAGGAGGAAAAAAAGAAGAAAAAACTGGAAGAAAAGAAAAGGGGGCAGAGGAGAAGAAAAAGAAAAGGTTAAGGGCATTTTTTAAAAATTGGTATTTTTTTTATTTAAACATGGGTATTTTCGACGTTAAAGGGGGTAGGTGGGGTGGCGGGCACCACCGTCCCCAAACCGTTTGGGCGCAACTGGATCAGAATATACTAACTGAAAATATAAATAATAAATGCACCTCCTACTGAACGCATTGACAATGCAAGAATACTAGAGTGACCTACGGTGGCTAAGAGCTTCTTTTCTTTCTCGAGTACAACGCGACAGCTACATTCACGACAGACACTGAGTGCCGCTCAGAATCCGACCTAACGGCTGGCCTACGCGCGCGCTGCGGGCTACGGCTCTGAGCTATACAGCTAGGCTAGGGTGAAGGAGCGCGCGTACACACACTATCGGCTTGCCTCAACCCTGGAAAACCTTGAAAACCTGTAAGACCATGGGAATTTGTAAATGATCTAGAAAATCAGGGAAAACTCACGGAAAATTTGAAAAACACTCGGGGAAAAAATAGCGATTTGACTGAGCCCTTGATATTGCTTGACATTAACAAAAACACTGGATTGGGGTGACAAAAGTGTGAGGCTTGTCGAAAACACTCCGTTTTTCCCACTTTATTTTTAAAAATTTCCACTCGCTTCGTTCGCGTTTCATTGATAGAATCGATATGCAGGATTTTTAAGTCAGGAATATGCGAAAAGAAAGGGCGCTAAATATCGGGGAAAACTGATCGGAAATTTAAATGAAAACTTGGGTATTGGATTTTAGCTTTGGCTGACCCCATGATATTGCCTGAAGTTAACTAAAACACTGCGATTCGCGCGTTTCAAAAGTCAAAACGTTATCAAAAAAATGGCCCATTTTTACTACTCTGTAAAATAAAAATTCCCGTTCGCTTCGCTCGCGTTTAATTGATTGGTCGAAAAAGAAAAAAACAAAGGGAGGGGCTGGAAATCAGGGGAAATCAGAAATTAAAATTAAAACCCTGCACACACACACACTCACGTGCGCGCGCGCTGAAACCTCGAATCAACTCGCTCCTCAATGCTTGACCTGGTCAGGTCATGCCACAAAAAATTACATTGTCACTGGGAAAAAAAACCGCCATCTCCAGCAATCTTTATAAAATTGTTGTATAAATCCACGGCAATCTGGAAAAACCCTTTGAAAAACCAAGAAAATCTCGGCAATCTTTAAAAAATTTACGGCAATCTTAAAAAATCAACGGCAATCTTTAAAAATCAGCGACAATCTCTAAAACTCTTATCAATCCCGAAAAATCCGAGCAATTCCGAAAAATCCAAGCAATCCTGGAAATCTGGCAATCTTAGCAATCCGGTGTTGGCCCGAAAGAGGAGTAGAGGCCCCCTCGTACCCGCCGCGGGGGTCTCGCGGCATCGCGGTACGCGGTATATCACTTCGCGGGGGCGCTCGCGGGGGTTGCAGCTTCGCGGGATCCGCGAGTCTTGTGCTCTCCGCCCAGCACTGTGAGAAAAAACTACAATTTAACTACAATTTTTCACCGTTATTTCGAAGTACAATAAAATATTGTACTAAAATTGTACCCGGTAAAGGGTAAATTAGTGATGTACGGCAACGAAAACCGAAACCGTTAATTCAAAACCGTTATTTAGTTGTATGAGGTACGGTTTTTCTCACAGTGAGCATCACGCATTTAGGAACGGACACGGCAGCCTCAAAACAAGTGACAATCAGGCAGCGGCCTCAGTCACACCATCCACCAAATATGTCTTTCGATAACATTTGAGTATTGAAACAGACTACAATGAAACTTGAAAAAGTAACAGGTACATTCCGTAGCGTCTTTTAAGATAAAACTTCGACTTCGTCAGGGAGGTCAGGGTCAGACTATGGTGAAGAAATGGAGATGTCTACTGCTACATCCTCTTCACTTTCACTGCCCTCCTCTCTACGTTAGTGCTTCTTTGGTATAAAATGTCCACAACATCAAATTCACTCTTAGCTACTTGCAAAAACCTTTTATTTCTATAAAATTGACATTTTTGTGAAAATACGCAAACTGAAACAATAAAAACGTTTTTTTCCGTTTTAAACATGTTTTTTATTTTTAGGCCGAGGAAAAAAACCGTTCGAAACGTTCGAAACATCGAAAAAAAAAAAAAAAAAAAAAAAAACGGTTTTTTCCAGGCTGCACTGTAAAAAATAATGTTGTAAATTAACAGCAAATTTGTTGTTAAGTTTTTCACTGACTCGTGTTGTTTTACAACAACATCGACTATTAATATAACAACGACTGTTGTCAAGTAACAACAAAAGTTGTGTAGTAACAACAAAAGTTGTCTAGTAACAAAAAAAGTTGTCCAAGAACAACAAAAGTTGTTCAAGAACAACAATTTTCTTGTTTAAATCAAAAACAACCAGATTTGTTTTTGAACAACTTTTGCTGTTCTCGAACAACAGGGCTGTTTGTCAACAACAGAGTCATCACTTAAACGGTTGTTTTTCAACAACTATTTTTTACAGTGTGTCCGAACACTAGTTGGTTTCAGTCACAGCAGTGTTACCCCTTACCCGTTGGTTAATAATATCCTATTTATCCGTCATTAATCCTTCCCCACAGATGCAGATGATGAGGTTGAGAACTACTTCAAAACCGAAAGTGACCCTGCCGTCGAGAAGGTGCTGTACACACTCCCGGCTTACCTGATCATCGGCGCAGCCTCAGCCGCCTACCAGATCGAGGGCGCTTGGAATGAATCCGGTGAGTCTTCAACCCACAATGTACTGAACAGTACATCGTGCTTCAACCGATAACTTCGCGGCGAGGGCCAAACGCGGCCTTCAGGAGCGGACGAGCGAGAGAACAATACGAGACAGAGCAGGGGCGGATTTGGGGCAAGGGACAAGTGCAGAGGGGAAAAGAGGAAAAAGAGAGGGGGAAAAGAGGAAAAAAGAGGGAGAAAAGAGAAGAAGAAAGGGAGAAAAGTGGAAAAAAAGAGGAAAAGAGGAAGGGAAAGAATGGGAGAGGGAGGCAGATGGTGGTAGACGGTAAATCCAAAGCCACACTGTGAGAAAAAACTACAATTTAACTACAATTTTTCACCGTTATTTCGAAATACAATAAAATACCGTACTAAAATTGTACCCGGGTAAATTAATGATGTACGGTAACGAAAACCGTAAACCGTTAATTCAAAACCGTTGTTTAGTTGTATGAAGTACGGATTTTCTCACAGTGCACCCGATTCATCCGAGGGATTCACCTCACGAAAATCTTCTACAAAATCGATCTCAGTACTACGTAGATATTACGCCTAAAGTTAAAGTTTCGCCGTTTAAAAGCAGATTTCCCTGCATTGTGACATAATATTACGCTTATTACGGTGAAATTCTCGAATAAGGTGTTTAGTTTATTACAGAAGTGAATATCTCCTCAGATCCAGCAATGTCTCCGTGCGACCGGGCAGCGTCGCGAGCCGGTTCGGCACGCTGCGCTCTTTGACCCTTACTCTTAAAGTCACGTTGTTCGAATCTGAACATACCTTAAAATCCTCGTTTCTGCCTGCGTTTCCTAAATAAGTCATTTTTTTTTTCGCTCACTCCGCTCGCAATGTTTTGGAAATAATACAAAAATTCTGCCCATTTGATACACTTTTTCAGTCCGGCTCGTTTCTCAGCTTTTATTGATTTCATGTATTCTTGTCAACCCACTTTAGCGTGCAGTTTTGGAGCGATTCCCACAGGACCCGCTCTATTTTGACACCTACTACGACATAAAATCAAAAATTTGTCATCGCTTCGCTCGGGACTACCTCTTTCTGCCACTCAGCTTATGGATTTAGGTCTACACCTTACGCACTGATTCTTAAAAAAACAATTTAAAAAGTTTCAGTTCCATTGGGAGCACTAATTTCTAAAGCATTACATTTTCAGTTGATTTGTTGAGGGTCCCCTGAACGTAGGCAACCTGCACGTTTTGCCCCCTCCTCAGTTGTAAGCTAAATCCGCCCCTGAGACAGAGTGTAATCCTTTCCATCCCTGCTCTGCTCGCAAAGACAAATCGCCGAGCATCTGGGATGCGTTCTTCCACCAGCGGCGTCAGCTGTACCCCGAGAATGGGGATGTCGCGGCCGACTCGTACCACAGGTACCTGGATGACATAGCCATGCTCCAGGAGCTCGGGGTGAGTGCGGTCACAGTTCGGCGACATGGCCAGGGTAGCGGGGCAAACCCGAGGGCAAACCACATCAGGGAACTAAGCCAGCGATGATTGTATCCTTTGCAGATGAAGGCTTACCGATTCTCCCTGTCATGGCCGAGGTTGCTGCCCAACGGTGACCTTTCCGTTCAAAGTGAAGATGGCAAGAATTACTACATGAACCTCATCGATACCCTGAGAAATGCGGGTATAGAGCCAATTGTAAGTGAACGGTACGATATAGTTAATACGTGTCGGCTCTCCGCACTGCTGGGGCTGTAAAGGCGGCCACGGAATGACGGCAGATTTTTAGTTCTTGAGATACGCCAGGGGCGCTCGAGTTGACCGATTCCCTTCGAGGGGAAGGGAGAGGGGGCGGGTGCAGTGCGTCGCTCCCCTGTCTCCTCTCCCCTCGACCGCGGAATCGGTCGACGCGAGCGCCCGAACTAGATACCTGCCGTCATTTCGCGACCCTTCTTCAGACGGCAAGAGCCGCCACCGTATTAAGTATATCATGGTGAACGGTCCACCCACGCCAGCATAGCTCAACGATCAACACTATTGAACATCAAGGACATCGAATGGACACAATTTATCGCTCGCAGGTGACGCTGCACCACTGGGACATCCCGAACTCCTTTCAGCAAGACGACGGCGGCTGGCTCGGGAACAAGATAGTTGACCGGTTCAACGTCTACGCTGATTACGTGTTCAAAACGTTCGGGAATAAGGTGAGCTGACAGAAAGCTCGCTTCCTTATCTCTTCCGGCCACGTGCATTAAGTTGGCTGATCCCACATTTGTTGACCAATCCAACATTTCTTATATATTTCTCTTTGAATCACAAAAACTCTACGTGAAAAATATTTTACCACCAATAACTACAGAGATAAAAAGAATACAATTGGCAAAGCATAACCCACAATTTCCAAAAGGCCTACCCGTATGGTTTTCGACGGAGTATTTTTGTAGTATTTTTGACGTTTGGAAACGTAAAAAATATGAGAAACATAGAACATACATACGCCAAAAGTACGTCAAAGAAACGGCAATAGAACGTGAAATCGGTTTGCCATAGTTTTCGCGTCAGTTTGAGGTATTTTTGCCATTAAAACCTACACTTTTCACGGCAAAAATACGTCAAAAATACCGCAAAATTATATCTTGTCCGTAAAAATGAGACGGACACGAGGCAGTGTCGACCCGGCGACCTAGAGGTCCAGAAATCAGCGCCTGAAGCCGCTCGGCCAAAGCGGTTTCATATTAGGTAATGTTTGGGTGCCTCCTGTTATGCAGGTAGACTGTGCCGCTGACATCCAAGTGTTAAAACATCGATTAAGTAAGGGATACAATGGCTGGCAGATGATGCTACAAGGTACGGCATCTGTATGTGACCCATACAATACTTCTTACTATCATCTACCAGTCTGGGCGTACCATTCCTCTAAAGAAGACTCTGCAGTACACCCTCAGTCCTCTATGGATAAATTTATATCGGTCTGTTGACGAATTTCTACTCTGCTTACTAAGCGGTTTGTGCAACTATAATGCCAACCTTTTTATAATTTGATTACCCACATTTTTGTCTGTAACCTATATACAAGCTAATTCTTCATGACAATAGCTAGAGAGAAAAAAGTATGTATTATGGATATTTGCAAATGTCTTAACGCCTGTAGTGAAAAAGGTCTAGTAAGAATCTGAGAGTGTAATGACAATCTCGCTGTTATCATAGGTGCGGCACAAGACGAAGCACCTGCACGTTCAGGGGCGCCGGAAGTGTTTTTAGCTTGGGGGTGCGCAAATGTGTATCAACATTGGGAGAGGAGGGGAAATTTTTAGGAACTTTATTCTTAAATTAAACAAACTGTTACATTACTTTGCATGCATGCATGACTTACATGTAAGTCACCTACATCACGGTGTAAATTTTACTGTCACATTCAAAGCAATTTGAAAAAAAAAATATCCAAAAGAATATGTGAAGAATACAGCAGTATTCTGATAGGTATTTTAATCAACAAAATTTGGCCGTTTCTTGAATCAAATCTTAGAATGAAAAAAATTTATCGATCCCACTCAATCTTAGCAGCGTTGTATGTAACCGAATTCCTATTCACAGTTTGCCAGCAAACCGGAACTGTTCAAATATCCGCGGAGGCAACGAAACTGCAAACTAGTGAAAGGTTGTGAGGCAGACACGGTAGCTAACCGGTTACGTCGCATCTAAAATCGCCAAATCGAGTCAACACAAGTCACTACTAGCAAAAATATTGGGGGTGCTGCGCACCCCCAACACTATTTTTGGGGGTGCGCAGCGCACCCCCTGACCCCCACTTCCGGCGCCCCTGTGCACGTTCCCTGATCTGAAACCGCTTTGGCCGAGCGGCTTCAGGTGCTGGTTTCTGGACCTCGAGGTCGCTGGGTCGATACCGCCTCGTGTGCGTCTCATTCTTTACGGACAAGATATAGTTTTGTGGTATTTTTGACGTATTTTTGCCGGTTTAAATGGCAAAAAAACCCTCAAACTGGCGCCAAAACTATGGCAAACCGATTTCACGCTCTATTGCCGTTTCTTTGACGTATTTTTGGCGTATGTATGTTCTATGTTTCTCATATTTTTTACGTTTCCAAACGTCAAAAATACCACAAAAGTACTCCGTCGAAAACCATACGGGAACTCATGAAACGATACTCAACTTGATGTTTTATGATATTTGGGTCGTCGATGTGGCTGTAGCGCCAAATCAGTAAGAGATAGAGCAAAATGCACAAACTTTTGGTCCTAAGGACCGCAAAATTACGCAAAACCCATGCCACGTCACTCATCATGATGTTTTGTGGTAATTGGGTCTTTGCTGGGGCTGTAGCGCCGAAACGGTTAGAGATGGAGCGAAACGCACGAAATGTCGGGCAGAGGATGCTAATTCGTCGAGATACCCCTTTGGAAACCATAAAATTTTATGTAATAAACAATTTTTTTTTTATTTCGTGAAAACTTTAATAATTTTTTTCTGTGCCTTAATGAGGGTTGGCAGGATTTGCACCAAGCGTTTCGTTGTCCAGGAGTAACCCCTAAGATCCCCTAAAAAGTTCAACTCTCTAGCTCAACTCCTTCGAGTGGAACAGACAGACTATCAGACAGACAGACACAAGGTCGTTTACATAAGCCCGCTCTGAAGCTTTTTCAAAGCAGAAGGGCGGGCTAAAAAATGACAGGATACCCAACATGACGATTTCAGATATTCGGGTCTTTCGATGTGGCTGTAGCGCCGAAACGGTAAGAGATGTAGTGAAACGGACGAAATTTTGGTCTACAGGATCGCAAAATTACGCAAAACCCATGAAACAAATGCCCAATGATGTTTTATGATTTTTGGGTCTTTGATGTGGCTGTAGCGCCAAAATGGTTAGAGATAGAGAGAAACGGACTAAATTTTCGTTCCAAGGACCGCAAAATATCGCCAAACCCATGCCACGACACCCAACATGATGTTATATGATATTTGGGTCTTTGATGTGGCTGTTGCGCCGAAACTGTAAGAAATAGAGCCGACGTAGGTCACAAGCGCGAAAAACCACAGGCGCGACGGGTCACAAGCGCGACAGCTCGCAAGCGCGACGGGTCACAAGCGCGACAGCTCACAGGCGCGACGGGTCACAAGCGCGACAGCGAGAATCCGAGCGTTAGGTGGAGCCGACTATGGACACGCTTTCGAGCGAGAGCGAGCTATCGATCCCACTGTGTGTGACAAATCAACCTGTCTCAACTCAACGTCTCTCCGAGCAGACAAATATCATCTGCACTGGTAAAACAAATGTTTAGTTTCTATACATCATGGTGTATAGTTGGCAATTCTATACATGACATGATGTATAGCAGAAACTAAACATGACAATATGTTTAACACCTATACACTTCACAAATGTTTAAAGGTTAAACATTTTGTGATGTATAGAAGTATACACTTGGGCGAGGATTCACATGGAAAAGCATAGGGATACCACGCTGCGCCAAGTGTATAGCCAACTGAACACTTGCAAAGTGTTTAGAAACTAAACATCTGCTGATGTATAGTTGGAACTAAACATGATATAGTGTTTAAGTATTAAACATTAGCAGTTAAACATCATTTGATGTTTTGAACTATACATTTGTTTTACCAGTGTGGTGCGTGTCTGTTCTGTCAAATGACTATTACATAATAAAATTAAAAAAATGAATGCAAATTTCAACAAAAAAAATCTTATAAAAATATCAGAGAAGATATGGGGACGTGCTTGTGGTGAATGAATTAAACAGCGTCATTGTTGCACGGCCCGTGATCGAGTTCACACATCGGCGAGTCGCACAACATCTCACAACAAACAAGAATAACCACTCACAGTTTTTTTTTTCACAACACACTCCGTGAAGAGCGTAGCGTTGACTCGCGGATAGAGGTCTCGTCTTGTCTGCTTTGACGTAAGCAGCCACGGCCGTAGACTCCGCACTCGGACTCCCACAAGTATTCAACACAAGCACGTCCCCATATCTTCTCTGATATTTTTATAAGAATTTTTTTGTTGAAATTTGCATTCATTTTTTATTTAAATTTTATTATGTAATAGTCATTTGACAGAACAGACACGCACCAGATGATATATGCCTGCTCGGAGAGACGTTGAGTTGAGACAAGTTGATTTCTCATACACAGTGGGATCGATAGCTCGCTCTCGCTCGACAGCGTGTCCATAGTCGGCTCCACCTAACGCTCGGATTCTTGCTGTCGCGCTTGTGACCCGTCGCACCAGCGAGCTGTCGCGCTTGCGACCCGTCGCGCTTGCGAGCTGTTGCGCTTGTGACCCGTCGCGCTTGTGACCCGTCGCGCTTGTGACCCGTCGCGCTTGCGAGCTGTCGCGCTTGTGACCCGTCGCGCTTATGGTTTTTCGCGCTTGTGAGCCACTCCCAATAGAGCGAAACGGACGGAACTTTGGCCCGAGAGATACTAATTCGCCGAAATACCCCTTAGGAGACATAAAGTTTTTTGAGACAAATTTAATTTTCTTTCTTCCGAGATAACTTTCATAATTTTTTTCAGTGCCTTAATGAAGGTTGGCAGGATTTGCAATAGGCGTTTCGGTGTCCTGGTGTGACCGTTAAGATTCCCTAAAAATTTCAATTCTCTAGCTCAACTCCTTCGAGTGGAACAGACAGACAGACAGACAGACAGACAGACAGACAGACAGACAGACAGACAGACAGACAGACAGACACAAGGTCGTTTACATAAGCCTGCTCTGAAGCTTTTTCATAGCAGAAGGGTGGGCTAAAAATTAAGACGTGTAGGACCACACCTGATGTCATTATTAATCTTTTGGCGACAAAATCTCATTCAAGGGCCTAGTTTTCGTTTTCGCATAAATTTGTTCAAACCTGTTGAATTGTCTAGTTTTGTCTTGTATTGTTTTGTATTGTCTGTAATGTCTGGAAACAATCATGTGTACGCTTTTTGGGCCTGTTCCACACCCCTTGTTTGAAACGATTTGGTCGTAACCTCTAGGTAAAATAATTGTTTTGGGAACGAGATCCGTAGAAAAAGTATGGACACTTTGATTTCAGTTTTACCGTGGCAGATTTTTGATTGTTATTCTTATTGGCTTGAATTTTATCTGGGTCATACTGCATTATATTTTAACCGGCTTTTAAAGCATCTAACCCGGATTCACTTCATTTCAAACTTAAATGTTGGAAAGTAGGGACCAATCGTAAGTTTGTCACTTCTTTACTGCAATACGAGTGAACGTTGAACGTGGTTCCCGGGCCCGGCCAGTCCCAGCCCGCACGCACGCACACACGCTCTTTCTATTCTAACTGGGCTTCATACCAAATGTAAAAGTCTCAGCAATTGACTGCCTAACAAGATTCCAGTTTTACCGTGGCTGTGGCTGATTTCTGATTTTTATTCTTACGGGCTTGAATTGTAACTGGGTCATACATATTTAAACGGCTTTTAAAATTATCTGAACCGTACTCATTTCATTTCAAACTTAAATAATGGAACTCGGGGACCAATCGTAACTTTGTCACTTCTTTACTACGATACGAGCGAACGTTGTCAAGAGGTGTAAATTGAGGTGGATACATCAGCGCGCTTGTACACCAAACCTTAAAGTTAGTCTTATCGACTGACTAAAAAATCTCAATCCAGATCGTTATTGGAAGCAGATGATACTTTTTGCTGCTAGTTTGTTTTACGGTTTTGTCACTGGCCTAAAGTTGGCCAACTTTTTTTGTTGGCCAACTTTTTTTTTCACCGAAAATTTGATTTTTTTTTTACCAAAAATGATCAGCGACTCATAAAACACCTTTCTTGAGGTTTTCTGAATTTTTTTTTTTTGAAAACTTGTAAAATTTACGGATATTCGTTAAAGCACTGAAAAAAATTCATCTCATGACCATCTAGGAATGATCAGCTGCTCATAAAACGCCTTTTTAGACCGTCGACAAAGTAACCATTTTTTGGTCCTATACTTGTAAAAATTTGCAACAATTCGTTTGCGATTTCCAATAGTTTGGCCGCCTGTGGCGCCCTCTGTTTGCTGGGAACAATTCTCAACTTTCTACCAGGTATTATCCAACATGAACCCCGACTGCTGACGGCTCGGGGGAATTGTTCCCAGCATACAGCAAAAGTTGCAGCCCCGTGAAAGTGCGACATCGTGCTACGGTAAAAATTCGTTTGCGATTTCCAATAGTTTGGCCGCCTCTGGCGCCCGCTGTATGCTGGGAACAATTCCCCCGAGCCGGCAGCAGTCGAGGTTTATGTCGGACAACACCTGGTAAAAAGTTGAGAATTGTTTCCAGCAAACAAAGGCCGCCACAGGCGGCCAAACTATTGGAAATCGCAAACGAATTTTTCACCGTAGCGCGATGTCGCACTTTCACGGGGCTGCAACTTTTGTTGTATGCTGGGAACAATTCACCCGAGCCGGCAACATTCAGTGTTTATTTCGGACAACACCTGGTAGAAAGTTGAGAATTGTTCCCAGCAAACAGAGGGCGCCACAGGCGGCTAAACTATTGGAAATCACAAACGAATTGTTGCAAATTTTTACAAGTATTGGACCAAAAATCGGTTACTTTGTCGACGGTCTAAAAAGGCGTTTTATGAGCAGCTGATCATTTCTAGATGGTCATGAGATAATTTTTTTTTCAGTGCTTTAAGGTATATCCGTAAATTTTACGAGTTTTCCAAAAAAAATTCAGAAAACATAAAAAAAGGTGTTTTATGAGTCGCTGATCATTTTTGGTAAAAAATCAAATTTTTGGTGAAGAAAAAAACGATGTGTCCTAACAACAAAGTCCTATGTTGCGCGCTACCCGAATACAAAGTCTTAACTGCTACGCTCCCCGAATACAAAGTGCTAAGTGCTGCGTTCCCCGAATACAAAGTCCTAACTCACATGTACCGCGAGCCGAGATAAAGCGCTTTGAAGGTTTAACTGCCAATCACAATTCGTAGAGTGTACCTAGAACGCTAATTCTAGGTTTATGTGAAAGGTCTAGCCGTGACGAACACAGAGAGCCAAAAAAAATTTTGTATTTAATTAATTATTGAATCATATCCGCAAGAGTCTTCACTGGTGTATACAAGCACCAGCACCATTTTGAGAAAAATGTTCCGAATCAAGCAAACACGTATTTTCTCAAAATAATAACAGGCGCCTGTTAGTCTACCGATCAGGCAACCGCAATAACACGATAGTTTGGTGGCCTACCTCACTGGCACCTCCTCTAAGACAAATAGTTTAGGCCAGCGGTTTTTAACCTTCTTAGGCTCACGACCCAACATAAGAATTTTCGTGACTCCACGCGACCCATATCAACCCCCCAATAACCCCATCTCCTCTCAAAAAAAAAATAAATAAATAAAGTTTTCTTCTTAAGAAGTTTTTTCTTTTTTATTTATTTATTTTATTTTTAAATGAATAAATGTCAATGGCTTCCTTGGCGGTTTTTCCGAATTTTCGCACAGAAAATGACGTATCGGGGGCCGGCTGGCGGCCGAACCGCGACCCTAGGTGACACGAAGGAACCTCGACGCGACCCCACAAAAAATTTCCCGTCCCGGCGTCTCGTCCTCGTCCTCTCTAGTCCGTCTCACTTCGTCGCGAACGCTATTCCCCTCCCGGGCCGGTCGACCTCCCCACTCCGCCGCAGCGCCGCCAGCCCCGCGCCGCGCGCCGCCGTGCGACATAGGACTATGTTGCTCGGAGTGCGGCTTGCAGTGGCGAGATCGGACGTTTCGTTTTTCAAAGAAATAAGGCATTTCTGGTCAAAATACCAATATTTGATCCGAGACAAAAAAGAAGCAGCGTATTTTATTGAATAATTTGGTGTAATAAACATAATTCAACCAAAAATGCGAGTTAGGACTTTGTATTCGGGGAACGCAGCACTTAGCACTTTGTATTCGGGGAGCGTAGCAGTTAAGACTTTGTATTCGGGGAGCGCGCAACATAGGACTTTGTTGTTAGGACACATCGAAAAGTTGGCCAACAAAAAAGTTGGCCAACTTTAGACCGGTGGTTTTGTCGCAAGGGATATTCAAAGGGTACGCGCTTCGATACACCCTATCTAAATCCGCTCACCACCTCCGCGGCTGGGTACAATCGCTCAACTCGCTCCCGCCTGGGGAGAACCGCTTACCTCGGTTGGCGCTCCGGACAACCGCTCAGCTTACTGAAATACGGCAGGAGGTTCCTGATTTTGAGTCGGCGTTTTCAGGTAAGAAATTTGCATTATGGCTTAACATTAGGAAAAATATTGTTCACCTTGTTCATGAACAATACTCTCGACCAACATCTGCTATAAGATCCCTCCATACAGGCTCAATATTAGTATAAATATGAGGGCAACATAACCTTACCAGCGCCGCGGCCGAGATCAGTTGAGCGGTTTTCGGGGGCGCCAACCGAGGTAAGCGGTTGTCCGCAGGCGGGAGTGAGTTGAGCGATTGTCCCCAGCAGCGGAGGTGGTGAGCGGATTTAGATAGGGTGTATTGGCTTGGTTTCTGGACTCGAGAGTAAAAGCCAGCTGACACCTTATTGTGTCTTGAACTTTCGCATATGTTTTAAAGTAAAGCTGTTGAGGTATCATTTGCTAACAAGGCCCGAACCTCAAACGATGCCGGTTAAAATTGATTCCAAGGTACCAGGTGAATTGTTGTAATAATTTCTTATTTGAACCTGAGCCAGAAGCGCGCCCGTGTACTCGCAGGTCAAGTATTGGCTGATGATGAACGAGCCGCGCTCTTTCTGCACATCCGGCTACGAGTTCGGCGCCATCGCACCCAGCATAGCAGAGACCGGCACCGGGAGCTACTTGTGCGTGCATAACCAGATCCTGGCGCACGCCAAGGCATGGCACAACTACAACGACAATTACAGGCCACTGTACGGAGGTAAGGAAATACTTAGCGAGCTCCTCCTGGAACTGCCCCGCAAAACATTAATGTAACCCCCATTTTGACCTTCCAGGGTTGGTCGGCTCGTCATTCGAAATCACGTACGCACAGGCAGCCTCTGATAAGGCGGAGGACATCGAGGCGGCCGAGAGGTCCATGATCTTTGGTCTGGGCTGGCTCGCCGACCCCTTCCTCAAGGGCGACTACCCGCAGCTCATGAAGGACGTGGTGGCGGAGAACAGCCGGAAGGCCGGCCTCGCCCAGTCACGGCTGCCTAGCTTCAGCGACGACGATAAGAAATTGATCAGGGGTATGCCACAATAAGAAATTGATCAGGGGTTTGCCACAGAGTATGCGCGGCGCGGCGGAGGGGGGCCGGCGAGGGGGAAACAACTCTGAATTTTGTTGTACACGCTTTGTAATTCAGAAATTTCGAGAAAAATTTCGAAAACTTCACAAAAATTCAGGAAATTTAGTAAAACTGCAGGAAATTCAGAAAAAATAGTAACATTTACAACAATCAGATAAATTTCAGGGGAAAATTCCAAAAAATCTATACGTATTCACCACGATTTACGAAAATTTAAAAAAAAAAATCACGAAAATACGCAAAAATCTACCAAACGTGTACACCAAAATTCATAATTGTTTCTTTTTCGGGGCGGTCCTAGCGCACTTCTTTTTCACTGTGTTCCTCTCTCCCGTCGACCTGCAGGTGCTATCGACTTCATCGGCATCAACCACTACACCACAAGCATTGTTTCGGCGCCCGTGCTGGCGGACACGAGCACCGTGCAGTCCTCTACGAACGACCTGAACGTCATCTCCGTAACCAAAGCCAGCTGGACGCACTCGGCGCGCTACTCGTTTGCGGTAGGTCCCCTTGACTTATTACAAATTTTTTTGAGCAGCTTAGCCCGAAATAAGTATTTTCTCGGGAGAACGACACGGTCAGGATGCTGCATCAAGTCTACGTTTCTTCTCTTTCTCTTCTCAGGTTTGCCCGTGGGGCCTGCGAATGACACTTCAATGGATCAAGGCCAGATACGAAAACAGCACTTACAATCCTCCGGTGTTCATCACGGAGAACGGTTATGGCGGCTCTGAAGACGAAGGGACGGACGATCCTAACCGCGTCTTCTACTACAGCGTAAGTTCAGTCCACCCAGGCTAGGGCTGGGCAGGTGTGGGCCTGGCAATCCCGTGCAATCTCTTTCCCTCTTAAGAATGCCAGAGACTCAGCCCTTAGCCCCCCATTGCTCCGCAGACCTACCTGCGCGCCCTGGCGAGGTCCATTAACGAAGACAACGTGAATGTGATCGGTTACATAGCCTGGGCCCTCCAGGATAACTTGGAGTGGAATGGCGGGTACAGGTAAGTAGCACCACGTTGCACTGCCTGCGCCGCGCCGGCTAATTAAGACAGGAATACTCAATAGTTTGGTTTTTAACTTACAACGTCTATCCTTTCTAAACAGAATCAAGTACGGTCTGACCTACGTCGATTACAAGGGAAAGACCCTTGACAGGCAGCTCAAGTATTCCTCAAAGTTGTTTAAGGAGGTCAACGGGTTGACCGACCCTTCAAAAAAATACTACGTCCCATACCATGACGGATACTACTAAAAACAGACTGAGTTCTTCTTGTACACGAACACATCAGCGGACAAGCGCCTGCCTGGAGATCGTGTCGTCCTGAGAATAAGTGTTTAGGGGTTGGGGGACGAACGGGCAAGCGCCTGCCTGGAGATCGTTCCATTCTAAGACTAAGTTTTTAGGGGGCGGGGGACGAACGAGGGGGTATTTACTCCGAAAAAACTTGTACAGAGTACTCCGTATTACACTGTATTACGCGGTATTACATAGAAAATTTTGCAATCGTAGAGCATATTTCGATATTTTTTGGTATTACATTACGCGTAATACCGTGTAATACCCAGTCAGGTGTACAGGGTATTACAGAAGTGAATACCCCCTCGGGGGCGAACGGACAAGCGGTTGCCTCGAGATCGTGGGCACCTGGCTATGGCCCCTCGCTCGCATAAGGGTGCCCACATTACAAGGGCAAGCCAAACAAGAGAAACACTAAACAGGCTGTCGCAGTCAGCTCGTATGTCCTCCAGACAGCGCATCGCGGGTTGCCTATTTTCTGCTAAATTTGGGCATTTTTCGGATTTTTGGCCCAAATTTCGGACCTAAAGGTGCACTCCGAAGAAAAGTGAAGTTTTTACTAAAAAGTATTAAAATAACGAGGACAACATTTTGCAAAGTGAGACGATATCGATATCTCAAAAAGTCTTAGAATATCGAGCACAACATTTCGCAAAGTGAGCCGACATCGATATCTCAAAATGTGTGCAAACGATGCACTTTAGTGAGGAATGCCAAAGCTTGTTCTTGGTAAAACGCAGCCGACCTTCGTCCGTTGTATTTCGCGAACTCGAACAACAAACTATTTGCAGGTCACATATTGCATGTACAGTGTATTTTAAGCCGATGAAGATGACATTTTTGGGCGCTTTTGTTTGGTTATCGTAAGGGAGAGTGGGGCACCAACTGTCAGGGGCACATACTGTCAATGCGCTGGCCTGTCCAGACCGTTCAGTTTCTCAACCAGCTTTTCAGTGAAATCTCAACGTCTTGACACTTGAACTTGAATGCCTGAGATCGGTGACTCGAGGTTGACTGGTTTGGCGGCAAGGACCAAGTGAAGTTTTAATGTATATAAATTTAGGTATGTTTCCATATTTTCAATCTAAATAATCACCTGACACGCTCTTCTGGTGATCATTCGGGTCATAACGAACATTGTGTTTCATCCTTTACTACTTCTCGAATATATTGAGATCCTGTCCCGATTCCGGTATGACCTGGCACCCTCACAGGAGGGCGTGTCTGAGTAGGCTGCAGTTGGGGCAGGTCCTGTCAGTGCTTCTCGGGGCACATATTGTCACACTAAAATTGACATTTCAGATTAAAAAGGCTTACTGTAGTTGTTCTGAACGGTACACCAGTGACCTACAGACTACTGGTAAATGTCAACATATATTTTAGTGTAATTTTCATTAATTTCCGATCATGCTCTAAAAAAAGCTCTCAGAAAATGTGGTTTTGGTACTTTTCAGAGCAAAATGTTTTGTATCATTTCTTAACGATAAAAACTGGCTTCTGAAATGAAAATTTTGTTTGAATTCAATCATAGCACGTCATTGATTACTGTGAGAACTCGAAAATTAATTTTTTGAAAACTCGCGACCCATTTACACCAGCTGACAGTATGTGCCCCACTCGGGGCACTAACTGTCAATTTGCAGAGGTTGCTCTCTGTGTTTATTTTGCTATGCATGACAAAACTTTTATTGAAGGTCTCAATGTTTTTAAGTTCCTGAAGGTCCAATAGAGGTATATCAACCTTCAGAACTTCAATGTCTCCACAACTCAGCCTTCTAGAACGGTTTTTACAAAAAGTGGCAGTATGTGCCCCACTCTCCCTTACGTTTTATACTTAGTGTGACGATAAAGAGTAAGATCACTTGTAAATAAATAACAATCATGTTAATGTTTGAGTTTTATTCATGCATTGCCTAAAATGTACTACACATAGCCCTGCCCAAAATAACTGTGTAACACGTGTGTATAACTAAGGTACATTATTAGTGTTCGAAATGTGTATGGACTCTGTGATAGAGCAGTGCAGCAAGTTGTACATTATGTGTAAGCTAATCGTACACGAGGTTACACACCCACACAGACCTGTGCATACGCGTGGGGTACCGGGTGATTCAGAGAAGACGCACAGGAGTTGCGGGTTAGCCTATGCTCGACTCGGCGGGCGCACCGGTCCAGCGCGCTCGGCTAGGGACGGGACAGAGCAGGCCGAGACGAGCTGGCAACAGCGCATCAGAGGGGGGCTGGGAGAAGGAGGGGAGAGCAGTCCAGTGCCGGCAGCGCTCGCCTCGTCCGAGTGAGGAACTAGGAGGGGGAACATGCCATCGCGGTCGTGCCTAGCGGTCGTGACTCGCGGCCGTGACCCACGGGGGCTGCACAGCGCATCCCTCGCGGTGTCCGCGGCTCACCCCACGACTCCGCGAGGACCCGTGGGCATCTGCGGGGGTAGCGTCGCCCATCCTTCAGGTGCCCGCGGCTCACCCCGTGACTCCGCGAGGACCCGCGGACATCTGCGGGGGTAGCGCCGCGCATCACTCGCGATATTCGCGGGTCCTCGCGGAGTCACGGGGTGAGCCGCGGGCACCTGAAGAATGGGCGACATATTGTCACATATTGCACATATTGTCACACTAAAATTGACATTTCAGATTAAAAAGGCTTACTGTAGTTGTTCTGAACGGTACACCAGTGACCTACAGACTACTGGTAAATGTCAACATATATTTTAGTGTAATTTTCATTAATTTCCGATCATGCTCTAAAAAAAGCTCTCAGAAAATGTGGTTTTGGTACTTTTCAGAGCAAAATGTTTTGTATCATTTCTTAACGATAAAAACTGGCTTCTGAAATGAAAATTTTGTTTGAATTCAATCATAGCACGTCATTGATTACTGTGAGAACTCGAAAATTAATTTTTTGAAAACTCGCGACCCATTTACACCAGCTGACAGTATGTGCCCCACTCGGGGCACTAACTGTCAATTTGCAGAGGTTGCTCTCTGTGTTTATTTTGCTATGCATGACAAAACTTTTATTGAAGGTCTCAATGTTTTTAAGTTCCTGAAGGTCCAATAGAGGTATATCAACCTTCAGAACTTCAATGTCTCCACAACTCAGCCTTCTAGAACGGTTTTTACAAAAAGTGGCAGTATGTGCCCCACTCTCCCTGAGCTGGCAACAGCGCATCAGAGGGGGGCTGGGAGAAGGAGGGGAGAGCAGTCCAGTGCCGGCAGCGCTCGCCTCGTCCGAGTGAGGAACTAGGTGGGGGAACATGCCATCGCGGTCGTGCCTAGCGGTCGTGACTCGCGGCCGTGACTCGCGGCCGTGACTCGCGGCCGTGACCCACGGGGGCTGCACAGCGCATCCCTCGCGGTGTCCGCGGCTCACCCCACGACTCCGCGAGGACCCGTGGGCATCTGCGGGGGTAGCGTCGCCCATCCTTCAGGTGCCCGCGGCTCACCCCGTGACTCCGCGAGGACCCGCGGACATCTGCGGGGGTAGCGCCGCGCATCACTCGCGATATTCGCGGGTCCTCGCGGAGTCACGGGGTGAGCCGCGGGCACCTGAAGAATGGGCGACGCTACCCCCGCAGATGCCCACGGGTCCTCGCGGAGTCGTGGGGTGAGTCGCGGACACCGCGAGGGATGCGCTGTGCAGCCCCCGTGGGTCACGGCAGCGAGGCACGGCCGCGAGTCACGGCCGCGAGTCACGACCGCTAGGCACGACCGCGATGGCATGTTCCCCCACCTAGTTCCTCACTCGGACGAGGCGAGCGCTGCCGGCACTGGACTGCACTCCCCTCCTTCTCCCAGCCCCCCTCTGATGCGCTGTTGCCAGCTCGTCTCGGCCTGCTCCGTCCCGTCCCCTAGCCGAGCGCGCTGGACCGGTGCGCCCGCCGAGTCGAGCATAGGCTAACCCGCAACTCCTGTGCGTCTTCTCTGAATCACCCGGTACAGAGATCGTACCTCTACCTCTACTATTTGTACACATTTTGTACCCAGACAAAGCGTGTAGTACCAGCCAGACTGATGTAATCTTATAAAATATAATTTCATTCTTGTTGATTCTTTCTGAGTTATAATCATAAACCATAAAATCTCATCACTTTTAACCATTCTAGCCTCAATACGAATGACTTTGAGTGCTCCAAGAAGATAATAATGATATCGTAAAATGTTGAAATGTAAATAGTGCCTTATAAATCCCACAGTTTTGCAGAACTTTTGAAATGCTTTTATAGAAGTATTAACATAAGTCCAATACACTAGCAAAATTTTTTTTTGAAATTCCAAGATGGCGTTCGGTGGGAAATTAGATCTGAAGTTACAAAATATGTAAATTTTGGTGATTTTTTTTTTTGAGCTGTACAACTCTCAGATCTTACATTTCTGATAGTAAATTTTGTTCTCTTTCTAATGTAAATTGAATCACTGAAATCGGTTGAGCCATTCAAAAGTTAAAGCCAATTGTATATAACCCTACACAGGATTTGCACTAATACCACAAAATAGGGGTGTGCCTGCCCAGCGAAAACGGGTCGGCCGACATGCCTAAATTTTTGCACCCATCTTACTAGTACTAGGTTATGACTTTTTACCAAGTTTGGTCCAAATCGGTGACACACCTGTAATGGGCCTGGTTGATTTGGGAAATTTTAACCCACGTATATTACCAGTAATATATAAAATAATGAAAAGTAAATATATAGTAATATATAGTCATATATAGTAATATATAGACATATATAGTAATATATAGTCATATATAGTCATATATGGTAATATATAGTAATATAGGGGTAATATATGGTAATATACTGGTAATATCCAGGTAATACAGCCACCGCGTATGCGAGGAATATACAAGTTGACGACCCCTCGGGAGCAGTTCAACCCGATGAAGGACAAGGACGAGATGTTCGTACATGGGACCCGCGGCCGCGACCGTGTGCCAATCATCCGCATCGCAGCCCTCTGGCGTCACCACCTCGCTGCCCGTGTGCGCGCTGACCAGCACCCTCATCCCGGCCGACATGGACGTCGTCACGGTGCGCGTGAGTGGGTGCGACCTGTGTCACTCCAGTCTTGCGAACGGCGCGTGGCCGCCGTTGGGCCTCGCCCCCTCTCCCGGCTGTCTGGCTGCCTGCCCGGGGAGGGAGGGTGCCGCCCACGATTTTAGAAAATTCTTGTACACTGGAAAAAGAAAGGTTTGACTCAACACCTTTACCGGGGTGTTTAAGGTTTAATGTCTTTGCAAAGGCATTAAAACCAGCCAAAGGTATTAATTTTAGTACCTTCACGACATTTTAATGCCTTTCCAAAGGCATTAAAACAGGCGCAGTTTTATGGATGGGCGATCGCCTCAGCCCCAAAATCCGCCTGTAAGTAGGCAATTTAAGGTACTAGTAAGGCCCCCTTTGGGGGCGTTCGAACCGAAGCTTTCCCACATTAATTTAGTAAGCTGTAAGGGTGGCCCCACAATGAACTTTTCGAGAGGCGACGACATGAAAATGTGCGGACCAAGACTTTTATTTCCGCGTCCCATGCACTCCCGCCATCTGGGTAGGCCGCTACCTTTACACGCGTGTTCGTTGGGTCGGCCTACCTAGTATCTCGCAGGCGCTGACAGTAGATCCACCTCTGTAATAAGGCCCAGCGTAGGGACGCCTTAAGGTATCATTTAATTTTTCTTTACCTTTTTATTAAAACTGATTTTTCAGCATTTATTCTGTTTACTTTAACAGCCGTTTAATTTCCCTGACCTGTATTTCTGCATTGCAGAGCTGTGTCTGTTAACATTGGTCAAATTTGGGTAGTTTTTAAATTCAGGTACAAATAATTTAGTTTGTTACTTCTGATTTAATTTTCAAGTATTGTTAGCTCTAACAAAGAAAAAAACTGATTCATATTGAGGTGTCAGATTGGTTTTGGTTGCTTAGGAGCAATACAAACTGATCTAGTTTGAACTTATCTGCATTCTATATTTTTCTTTTAAAAGCCAAAAATCACTATTGTAACATTTGAAGGAACGATGGAGGAGGTAGTTAACTATCACAGATTAGTGAGTAGACCATATGAAAATAGAAGGAACAATCGCAACCTGAGAGTAAGTAAAAGTCAAAATAACTGTTATTTTTAAAGATAATTATATTTCCTCATATAGAATTAATTAACAGGAAGTCAATAGTGCTCATACTTGGAGGAACAATCGAGTTGCCTCAACTTCAACCAGCCGCAGTCCAACGCAAGTCAAAGTTGCTCTGTATGACAAAATTTTCCTTTAGATTATTTTGATGTTACCCAAATTTTTAAGACTTATTTTACAGCGAATGTAATTATATTTAGCAGGTCCAAGATTGCAGCACACACCAGCTGAATAGAGCACCTGAGGTTGATTCTATGTCTCATTTTCCCCCTCTTAACATTGGATCAAACTCTAGTCGCACTGTAAGTAAAAATAAGAGTATAGTTCTATGTACTTTTGATTTTGATATACTACTTTCAATGTTATTTTTTTTTTGTTGTTGTAGGCTAATGTCGAAGTTCATCTTGTTGAACGTATGGAGTCTGTTGCAATTTCACCTACCAACAGCAATGACTCTCTTGCCTCAAGTGACAATTAATCTTCATTATTTTTTTTCTTTCTCGCTGTTCTGATTCATTTTATGCATTTTATAGAAACTTCATCTCGGTATTTCAACACCTTTTTGCAATCCCTTTCTTATGAAGGAATGAGATGTTTATGTTTGTTGTCTCAAAACTAGCATTCAATTTCATACCTTTGCATCCAGCTAAATTGTTTAGTTTGCTGAAAACGTGACCTTTTGTTCAGTGATAAATTTTATGTGTTGTTCTTCAGTTCACTTATAATGTTGGTGGTTGATATTATGTATCGCACAACAAGTCAAATTTCTGCTGCAGGCAAGATACTGTAGTATTGTCGCTATAACCTAACCAGGTTACACCCAAACAAGCAGAAGGCTCTCCGAAGCACGGCCACCAGTGATCACTGTTGGTAGCGACACCCTCTCATACATGCAGCCAGAACCCAACAATAGTTTTGTTTTACGATCGCCTTTGTTCTTCCTGTTGTTTTGCCAATCACCCAATAAAAGGGGCGCGAGCTTTGAGCTCGTCGCCAGTCTTCCCTCAGGTGAACTACGACTCACACTGATATCGGCTCCCCACAGAACCCACAATACAACATTGGTGGCAGCGGTGGGATAGGAGAAAAGGAAGGGCTTAGAACCGGCGAGACCTGCTAGAGTCAAACGCCCGGGATCTGCGAGACCTCTTAGTGTCAGACGCAGAAGGTTAGAAAGGCTAGAGCCTCACGAGACCTATTAGTGTCACACGTGAGACTAGGAAAGGATCGGCGAGACCCTCTGGTGTCACACGCTGAAGTTAGGAAAACCGGTGAGACCTTAATAGCGTCACACACTGGTCAGATAGGGACTCGCTCAGACCTTCTAGTGTCACATAGCGAGGCTAAGAGGTAGACAAACAGTTTGGTAGGAGTAATAGTATGCAAAGTAGTGCATCTGAGCATTCCGATTCTCCTATACAAATAAGTACAGTCAGAGCCGAAAGCAACCCAGTAGAATGGACGCTGAAACCGACACAGACGGTCTCAGCATCAACCAAAGCGAGGCAGAGTCCGAGCACGACCAGCCAGAGCTCCCACCCGTCCAACCAGAGCTCGCCAACGTCGTCGACGTCGGACAGGCTGCGCCCAACATGCCTCACATCTTCAATAACATACGAGCAAGAGGACGAGGGCGTGGACGTGGCCGAGGACGTGGACGCGGACGAGGACGCGGAGCCGGACGACTCATGGAGTACGTCATACAGGAGCATCCTATGGCTGAGCGTCGAGGCGTCGGACGAGGACGAGGAGGAAGAGGAAGGCCTCAAAGAGAAAGAAGACCTCCACGACGTCTTCTGGAAGAAGGACAGGATGAGCAAGCACCACAAGTCCCGAGGCCGCTACAGGCGCCGCTGAACGAGAACCGAGTTCAGCATCCCAGAGTACAACATCCTGGAGCCCAGCAGCAACAGCAGCGGCAGCAAGAAGACCAACAGTATGCGGAACTGGACGAAGAAGAGCAATGGGAAGAAATGGACCTGGAAGAACCACCAGAAATTCCAGTTCGACAGCCAAATCGAGTATGGATGCAGGAAGGCCGTCAGCCGGGTCGTAGGAGGCCAGTTCACGATTATGATGGGCGCCGCCAAGAATACTATGACGGCGAGGCGGATGACGAGCAGGAAGAGAGGCAAGAGAGGCAAGATCATCCTGCTACAAATCACTTCTTCATGAAATTACTGGAGAAGATGAACAAGCCTAAAAAGTACAATGAGGCCCCAAAGTATGACGGAGAGGCTGACTACTCCGTGTACCAGCTTCAGTTCCAAACAGTGGCAGAGGCAAACGATTGGGACGACAAAGATAAAAAGACGGCATTGGTACAGGCGTTAACAAGAAACGCCACGGATGTTATAGCAAATTTGCAGCATCAGGAAGTACCAATAACGTTTAAGAGTCTGGATGAGGCACTTGTCAAAACATTCAGCAAGACAGCCTCCATGTGGGAGCGAAAGAAAGATTTTAACACGCTCGCACAAGAAAAAGATCAGTCAATCAGGCGATTTGCCAGACAAGTGGAACGGTTGGGACGGTCCTACCTTCGCAACATGAAGGAGGCGGACATACAGGAAGCCTTAGTGGAAAGGTTCATTAAAGGCCTTGCCGACAGGAAGGCGGCAGCACGGCTAGCTTTTGCTGCCTTACCTACCCTGGATGAAGCTATGAAAACGCTCAACAGAGGCCTTAGCCTAGAAATAGACGAACCTCCAGCTAAGAGAGTCCGTATGGCAAGAGCAGAAGAGGATGAAGAAGAAACAGAGGGGAAGACCAAGCACAAGGAGGCCAAGGTCAACATGGTATTTCCCTCCGAGCCTTCCACGAGTGCCCAGCAGGACGCGGACGTCTCCACACAGCGAGGTCGCGGTCGGGGACGTGGTCGCGGCAGAGGAGGCCGAGGCAGAGGCTTCAGTAGAGGCCGAGGCGGCTTCTCGGGAGGCTTCGACAATCCCGATAAAAACATGACATGTCGGTACTGTGGCAGGTTAGGTCACAGAATGGCTAATTGTAGAAACATGGCTAGAGACAATCAGCAGTCCACTTGTCATAAGTGTGGAAAAGTGGGACATTTTATGAGGGATTGTAAAAGTAATAAAGATAAGGAGGACTTTGCAATGCCAAACATACCACCAGATTTGTATAAAGCTACTATGCAGTGGTTTATTAAAAATGGCAATTTTGGACTTGGTAACAAAAAGCCACCTCATGTTCCTAAACCAGATGAGGAGCAGGAAAACTAGAGTCAACCTCCAATGGCACGGTGGCAATGGAGGTTGAGAGCGAAAAGACTGATAGAATAAGTACTAGTCTTAATGTAAAACCACCGGTGATGTCTCCAGACAAAGAATTGTCAAAGGAAAAAGAATGTTCCTTTCAGTCTGAGAATCATCGGGAGGTTCCTGAAGTTCCTTGTTTTGTATGCACAACTGTAAATACAGCACCCATGATAGATTGTAAAATCTTGAATGTAAATAAAAGTGGATGCATTGACACTGCAGCTGTTATCACAGTTATTCCAAGGACTAGAGACCTCCCAGTTGCAAAACTCAAACTCAAAGGAGTTACATCACACAAAGCCAATCTGTACGGTCCAGCACTGACCGAATTCGAGATTGGAGGAAAAGTATTTAAACATAACACATATGAGGCAGATATTCGTGAGAATATCTTGGGAATAGATTTCCTACACAAGCTTGATGCGGTGATAAGCATCAAAAGGCAAGTTCTAGAGATTGGTGAGGGGCTTGACAGGGTACAAGTACCATTCACACTGGGAGAAACAAAAACTGCCAGAATTTATACAACAGACAGGGTTGCCTACACAATAAGAGCTGAAGGCAGCTTTAAATTAAGACCGTTTGTAGAGAGAGAAATACAGACAAAATTGGTAACAGATGCGGTAACTGATGAGCCAATGGGTGAAGGAATTGGCGCCTTTGAGAGCAGTGGAAGCACTCAGGGTCTTGACTTGGGCGGACAAGGCCACACCCAGAGCAGGGTGGTCTTGGAAACTCAAGTGGCGGACCAAGCAGTGTTGTCAGGCTCCAAAGGAACTAGTAAAAAGGGATCCCTAAATAAGCGCGGCCAGTTACCAGGAGAGACTAAGCTGGGATTGTTCATTTCCAATCCAGCATTCGGAAACAAAGTATCTAGGCTACCACTAGGAGTGATAGCACAGTCCGGAGTCATACCCTGTCTTACTGCACCAATCTCTATAACCATGCAAAACTTAGGAGACAAATGCGTTACAATTCCTAAGTATGCAGTGTTAGGAGAAGTTTTTATCCTGCACCCAGATAAGTATGAGCAGGAGTTCAGCACAAATTTTCAGGAGGAGGAAGAGGTTGACGAAGGCATTGATGAAGGCATGGACACAGATGAAACAGTCCGAGTCAATGTAATTAACCATGACACAACTCCGTTTTCTGATGCAGAAATAAACACCATTCCGAATCTTCCAGCAATTGGGGAGAACGAACCACTTCCAAAGGACTTGCAGGATTTGGTAGAAAGGTGTAAACAGCTATCTGAAACAGAAAAGCAGGAGTTAACTAATTTATTGCGGAAACATCATGACGTTTTCGCAAAGGACAACACAACTTTTGGGAAGTGTCCCTGGATAAAGTTCCGAATAGACACTGGTGATCATCCACCCATCAAGCAGACAGCTACACTCTTAGGTTTTAGGGTACGAAATTGTCCGGGGGTCTCCATTTAACAAACGCTATACCCTAGGGCCCTGCGTCGGAAGGCGAGCTGTCCTGGGATAGCGTACAGCTTGCCTCAGGTCGCGTTAATGGGCAACCCTCGTCAACGGCCAGCTGTCAAGGCTAATCGGTCACCGTTACCGCATGCGGTATAAACAAGTCGTAAACCTGACACTCACCCAGGCTTGTGATCTGCCTCGCATAGCGTACAAGGCTGCCCTCACAAAGCGTACAAGTGATGTGTGATGTGTGGCCTGCCTACTAGGCGTGCTGGGTGTCTCGCCGCGTGCGTCTGGTTGCCTACCTGACCGGCGTTACGTGCGCTCGGGGCACGTGCGTGCGCACAACGCCAGGACGTACCGCGCGGCCGGTCCGCCGAGCGTGCGTCTGGCGCACTCCTGGCGGACTACGCGGCGCACGTCTCCGACCGCTTTCCGCCGCGCGGATCATGCCTGCAGAGCGCCGGGCGCACTCGAGGCGGGTTATTAGCATGTCACAAGGTAAGAAAAAAATAGTACTCCTTAATCGTTCCTCCTTTTCCTTGTCATTCCTCGCACCCCGTCCACATCCCTTATTCCCTCTCTCCCCCTTTCCCTTCTTCCCCCTACCACCCCTCCTCATCATTCCACCGCCTCTAAGACTCATGTGTAGCCGGGTCAGTCCTACTGGCCGCGAGATACGCATTTTGTTTGGCAGTGCCGCAGTGGCAGTGCCCCAGCCATACCAAACTCAGCGCTCACGCTTCGGTCGGAACCTACTGAGCTACGGAGCCATCGTGCCATTAGACTGTTCTTCGACCCATCACATTACAAACACTGCCTGGTGTCTCTGCAATGCTGCCCCCCTCCACCCTGCCCTACCTCGCCCTGTCTTCGGCCCCCTCCACGTCTCCCCGCTCCACCTTCCCACCCTGCTCCTCTCTCCCCTCCCACCCCCGCCCCTTCTGAGGGCGACGTTGTGTTGGAGGCTCCCACTGCCGAGCGATTCCGAAGATCGCTTTTATACCTCTGTCCTCGTCGTACTCACGGAACACTGCCATGGTCAGCATAGGGCACCGCTGTAGGTGCAACAAGGAGGGAGGGATGAGAGCGATCTTCTGAATCAGTCGGCTGCCGGCCTGCGCTGAGGAAGGCCAAGTCAATGACACGATCCTTCCGGGGAAACAATAGGTTGGCATGCGGGGGTGGGTCCTTTTACCAGGTACCGCGCGGCCGGCGTTGACGAGGGTATGACAAGTGGTGAGCGACTCGGACCAGAGAGAAGAAGGAATAGGGTAGAGTCGCCAACGCAGTTTTATGGTCTCTCATTATAGCGGGTCAAGGCCTAGGTGTTCGACTATAAGAGGAGGGAAGAGCAGAGAGGCGGCAGCAGGTAGAGACGCTACGCGACGACACTCCAGCACTACGCGACGCCACTCCAGCACTACGCCACGCCACTCCAGCACTACGCCACGCCACTCCAGCACTACGCCACGCCACTCCAGCACTACGCCACGCCACGACGCTCTAGCACACAGTGGCCAACCACCCGCGTCGCTGCGATGAGCCGCCCGAGAACAGCGTACAACGAGCTGAGCTGTACGGTATACCGTACAGCTCGAAAAATTGTACCCTATAAAACGTACCCTCAACATTTTCCGTGTAGGCCAATACCACTCCATTATAGACAGGCAGTAATGGAAACTATCAAAAAGTATTTGGATCAAGGTGCAATAAGGCCTAGTCAGTCAGCTTGGGCTTCACCCATCTTATGTGTTATGAAAAAGACTGGGGAAGTAAGGGTATGCATTGACTATCGCGCTCTTAATGCAGTCACTAGAGTGCCAGCAATGCCGATACCAAGGGTGCAAGATTTACTACAGCACATGGGCGGAAAAAGGATGTACCATGCTTTTGATCTAGCACATGGATATCACAATCTGGAAATCCATCCAGAGGACCAACCCAAAACAGCTATAATTCTGCCAGAGGGCTTGGGATTGTCACACAGACAGTTTGAATTCACAAGACTAAGTTTTGGGCTATCTGCAGCACCAGGTGCCTTCCAGTACATAACAGACAGAGTGATCATGCCCGCAAAAGAGAAAACCCCTGAAAATGACTTAGGAGACACTGTGTCAGTATACCTGGATGACATCTGTATTGGAGGAGACAATTTTTCACAAATGCTTCAGAGGCTTGAGGCCTTATTCAACAGAATAAGAGCAGCAGGATTTCTGTTGAAAGCAAAGAAGTGTGAACTCTTCCAGTCAGAAGTCACATATCTGGGTCACAGGTTGTCTGAAAAAGGGATAAAGACAGATCAGGATAAAATAAGTAAAATCCTCAGCTGGCCAGCGCCAACCAACGTAAAGGAAGTAAGGTCATGGTTAGGGCTGGTTCAGTACTACTCCAAGTATGTTCCCCACATGGCAACCATAGCAACACCAATATTCAGGTTGCAAAAGCAAGGACAGAGTTTTGAGTGGAGCAATGAGTGTCAGGAGGCATTTGACAAAATAAAGAGTTTACTGACTACAGCACCAATATTAGGCACACCGGACATCACAAAAGGACCTTTCACCATCACAACTGATGCTAGTTTAACAGGTCTAGGGTGTGTCCTGAGTCAGGAGCAGGATGGAAAAGATGTCACTATAGCTTACTGGTCAAAGACACTCAATCCAGCTCAACGAAATTACTGCACAACACACAGGGAACTACTGGCAGTAGTAGAATCAGTAAAAGCATTTCACCATTACCTGGCAGGAGCACCGTTTATAGTGAAGTCTGACCATGCAGCATTACAGTGGTTGAAAAACTTCAAAAACCCCACTGGAAAGTTAGCACGATGGTTGGAAAGACTTGCACCATACAAATTCCAGGTAGTGCATGTCAAAGGAAACAGCATTGGGCATGCAGATGCACTGTCAAGAAGACCTTGCGATGATTGCAAAAAATGTGATCGTCTGGAAGAAAGAGACAAAGCAGTGTTAGTTTGCCACTGCAGAACAGAAGTGCACTGTGAAGAGACATGTCCGGATTGCTTATTTGAGCAAAGGAAAATTACCAGAATGACAAAGGACACCATTGACGTTAACTGGACAAGAGTCATTCCGGATGGGTTAAGTCCAAAAGACATCAGAAAAGCACAGCTGCTTGATGCTGATATCATACCCATCATGATTGCAGTCCAGGACCAGAAGAAACCAGAATTTCAGGAAATTGCACAAAATGGCCACAAAACCAGGTCACTTTGGTACCAGTTTAACTCGCTGGTAATAGAGGGAGGAATCCTCTATCGCAAGTTTGAGCATCCTAGTGGAATTAAAGAAAAGGAAGAATTACAACTAATTCTACCAGCCAAACTTGTGAAGCCAACGGTAAAAGCATACCATGAACAACTGGGAGTTGGAAATCATTTTGGTGTGTCCAAAACCTTGGCATATATAAAGAGATTCTTCTGGTGGCCTGGAATGTTCGAGGACACTTATGAAGTGATTTCCCAATGTGGAATTTGTGCCAAGTTCAAAGGGCCAACTCATCAGACGAAGGTGCCACTGAAGTTGTTCCAAGAAGGAGTTCTGCACGGACGCTGGCATGTGGACATCTGTGGACCTATAAATCCAAAAAGTAAAGAAGGATTTGAGTACATACTGGTCGCAGTTGAAGCCTTCTCTGGATGGCCAGTGGTGGTGCCGTTGTATAAGCAGACAGCAGATGAAGTGGCACAGGCACTTATCACTCATGTGTTTTCCATCTTTGGTGCGCCTCAATCCTTGTTGACAGATCAGGGAAAAGCTTTTGATTCCACACTGTTCCAGGAAATAATGGAACTTTACCAAATCAAAAAGCTTAGAACAACAGCGTTTCACCCTGCAACAAACGGAAAAGCAGAGAGATGGATTAAGACACTAAAACAACATCTCATGATCCTGGTGGAGCAGGACCGAGAAAATTGGCCAAATATTTGCCATTTATAGCACAGGCATACAGGAACTTACCTCATTCTTCACATAAATTCTCACCATATGAGGTTATGTTCGGGGCAGCCATGAGAAGCCCTTTGGATCTGGACAGAGGATCACCACCTCAGAATGAAGAGATGCACAAAATGTATCCCTTCTGGGTGAGAAAAACGATGCAGGACATCCATGAAGCAGTCGCACACATGAGCAAGAAGGCTGCGAAAAGAATGAAAGCCTATTATGATAGGAATGCAACACTATCACCATTCCTAGAGGGAGATTTGGTTTACCTGTACTATCCCAGGCGAGTGAAAGGAATCTCTGCTAAACTCATAACCAGATGGGAAGGACCTTACAAAATCATAAACCTGATTAATGACTGCAATGCGAGAATTGAAAGGGTTGATAATCCCAGTAAAAAGCTGATAGTGCACATAGATCGGCTAGCAAGATGCCCAGCACCGGACACGACTGTAAACAAACAAGATGATATGAGAAATGCATGGCTACTTTTCATTGAATGAACAGCTGTGGGTGAAAGTGAAAGGCCGCGAGATTTAAATAATGGTATCTATGGTACAACAAGGGCCCTAGAGGGTTGCTAGAGACGCTAGGGAATGCCAAGCAAATTGAGCTAAAAGCGTCAGTTAAGCCCAACCCTTTGACGAGATCAGACGTGTGAGCCACCAGCATGGAAACTTCTAAACTAGAGGACATTCCAGTGAGGAAAGTTTCTATTGAGAGAATAGCTTCCAGAAAGCAAGAACGAGAAAGGAAAATAATCAGCGCCAAAAGACCGAGTAAACTAACTACCACTCAACCGGCAGACCAAAGGAAGCTTCAAAGCGTGGTAGAGAAGATGAAAAGAAAAATCGAGCAAGAAAAGAAAATTCAAGAAAGCAAGAAAGCCAAAATAGTGAGCGGTCCATTGAAGCTGGAGCGGGAAGAGGAAAGCAGCCGCGGTTGACGGTTCTGCCGAGCCCAACTCGTCCAGTCCAGCCCAGCACGTCGGCGGAGTTGGAGTGGGAACTCCCAATCTTGGAGGCGGACAGGAGTCTGGGAGCATCGCTGCGAGAGGCAGAGGAGTCCACAACGCTGTCCTTTCCTCCTCTCGTCAAAATACCGAGAGCTTCAGAGTTAAGTGATATGCATGATGTCTTAGTTAAAGATCTAGAACTAAGTGATTCAGAAAGTGATTCAGAAACTGAGTTAATTGAAGTAAACGAGAAAAGATATGTGTCAGATTTGGCTGAGGAGATTGAAATGCTTGAGGTAGAAATCAATAAAGTGAGTGTAGAGGAGAATGAGGAGAGTGAGGAAAAAGAAAGGTTGAGTGAAATTAACAGGCGTATGGAAATAGAAAAACAAGCAATTCAGGAAATAGAAAATAAGTTGCAATCCGTGAAGTCGCAGAAAAATTGTGAGTGTGTGTGTGGAGGAGTTATGACAAATAACGAGTGGAAATTGTATCCCATAAGTGATTTACAAGTAGCTTGTGGTAGGAAAGAATGGTTGAAAGAACTGTACGAGCAGAGAGAACGGGAGAAAGGAGATTTAAGAATTCATCCGAGTGACCCAAAGCAAAAATTAAGGTGCAGAAGGTGTAGACAGAGGTTTCACTCAGCAAAACATTGTACCAATGACAAAATCAGTAAGAAAAGAAGGTGAGCCTGATGAGAGAGCCTTAGTGAGAGAGATGAATTGTTAAGATGAACCCGTTGAATGTCAAAATTAATTGTATGAATAAATAAACAAAATAAGTCTACCCTTGCGGAGTTATTTGCCCAGTGTTACCATGCACCCCAGAAATGGACAATGGAAAAAGGGGATAAAGTTGCGAAACTAAGACACAAAATTAAACTCAGTCAGTGTATTCTTAATAAATACAGGCGAGACATGCAACATGCAACATGAGACAGCAAACATGCAGAAATTAAATTTTTTTTTTTTAAAAAAAAAACACAACGAACAAACATGCAGGAGAAAATAAACAGGGAGAAAAGAAAACCGACAAACATGCACAAAAGGGAATAAATAAAGACACGGATGAATAAATAAAAATGAAACACTTAAGTTAGAAGTTAGGTGGCCCCGGGCCGAAAGCAAAGAAGAGACCCCGGTGAACGCCGACGACCCCGCTGACCCCAGCAGCGGCCAGCCATGCCTTGAATCAAATCAAACAGGCGGCATAAGTAAAAAAGAAAAGGGGGGAAGAAAAGTAAAGTAAAAGTAAGTGTACTTACTCAATCCTCTGACGCGTCCATAGTGAGATCAACGAATTCAGGCTCCGCAACCAAGCCGTCGGGGTAGAGGACGCCGGGCGGAGGAACTTGAGGGATCAAAGGGGTCCCTTCGAAGTCAGTGGCCCGGAAGCCACCATTCTGAAAGACGTCGGTTTGGAGAAGGATCTAAAAATACAAAGAGAGACAAAGATTGATAAGATTGATAAAAAAAAAATAAAAAAAAAAAAAAATAAAAAAAAAAAAAAAATAAAAAACAGTAAAAAGGGGAAAAAACAGCAAACTTACATAACAGGGTTCTAGGCAGCAGTGGCAGCAGTAAAACCACTCTTCTGCCAGGAGTGCTGCAGGTACAAACTGCTCAAATTGGAAAAAGCTTGGGTCCAGAACAGACCAAAATAGGCTGCGGCTAGCCGCCTGGATGCATTGTAGACAAATCTAAGGAAAAGGAGAAACGGGTCTCAGAACATAAAGGCGAGACGAGGGACAGGGAAGTACAGAGCGGACGCAGAGCGTGAATCAGCCTGAAAAGGTGAAGTACTCACTCGGCGGAGTGTTGGGTCGCCAATTTGGCAGCCCACGTAGTGTTGAACGAGGATTCTGTGTACCTCCATGTCACAAAGAAGCCTCCTGGGAGCAACGGATGGACGAGAGGAGATCCGCGGGATCGAAACGAACCGTACGGGGTGGTGGATCGCGGCAGACTGACGCCAAGCGACGCGGACCGACGCGTTCGTCCAGGGCGTAACAATACCGCGAAGTTTGACCAATCCCGGGGCTGGAGCAGTGTTGTGCGCACGATCACGTGATTAAAAAGGAGTGGGGATAGCCCCCACGTGTCGGGGAACGACCGGAAGGAACGAAAAGGGGTCCTCAGCAAGGACTAGCGGAAATAAAACCGCGAGTTCGAGTAATCGACTAAGCGAGTCGAGAAGTAAAGACGAACAAAAGTACAATTAACTGTGCTGCTGAAAGTAAACAATAGCATACTCACAGTGGAAAAGAGAATAATGAATTAAAAATTACAACATTCAAAAACGTCAAGACGAAGGAGAGACCACAGCAACGCAGACAAAGGAGACTCAACGCAGAAAAGAGGAAAACGACGCTGGATCAGATACGCGCTCCATCAAGAATCCAAAAGGCAAGTATGCATAACCTTCAAAAAGGTTAAGGGTTATGAAAGGTTTAGATTTTAAGGTCTCACGTAGATAGGATTAGCCGGTAGGAGACACCAAGGGCTAACAATTTTATGCCCTAGGCAGCTGCTCAAATATCAAACTTGTACTGTTCCCAGCGCTTTTGTGTGTTACAGGTTCTCTGTCACACTACAGGACATCAAGATGTCAAGATCTAATCACGAATTAAACTGGAACGGATCCCCGTGGTTGACGTCCTTGAAGGATTAAACTACTATTAAACAGGCTTAATAGTGGTCCGGAGAAGGAGTCATACTAGTGCATTGCTACATGCTAGGGGTGAAGTCAATTTCTTTTTGTTTGCACACTGAGTCAAGCTAGTAGGGTTGCGACCCGTAGGCTTGTACAAGGTGGAAGTCTACAGGATTAGTTTAGGATTTTAGTAGAATTTGCAAAATGATTTATTGGAATTGTATAACGTTAACGTTAGAGCATTGAATTTTGAATTGTAAAACTGAATTGTGTAACGAAGACAAAGGCGTAAAAGTTAGGGAGTGACAAAACAAGGATTTTTGTCAAGGAGAGGGGTTCTAAAAAGAGGGAGTAATGTAGTATTGTCGCTATAACCTAACCAGGTTACACCCAAACAAGCAGAAGGCTCTCCGAAGCACGGCCACCAGTGATCACTGTTGGTAGCGACACCCTCTCATACATGCAGCCAGAACCCAACAATAGTTTTGTTTTACGATCGCCTTTGTTCTTCCTGTTGTTTTGCCAATCACCCAATAAAAGGGGCGCGAGCTTTGAGCTCGTCGCCAGTCTTCCCTCAGGTGAACTACGACTCACACTGATATCGGCTCCCCACAGAACCCACAATACAACAATACACTGTGTGTTCTGTTTAACTTTCTTTGACAACAAAGTATAGTGTTTTTGTTACCTTTTTTCTTTACTTTATATTTTAAATTTACGTTATTTGAGAATTTAGTCACATTATTATTATTATTTAATGAGTATTAAAAATTGATGGCACAGTGACCTTTCTAGAGATTTTCAGAGTATTTTAGATGGTTATTAGGTTTGTTGTCAAAAGTCGTTCAGGAATATTGACACACAATTATTGTACACAGCCGTTTATTGTTTGGTTCAAATTAAATTCTCCCCATTTGGCTAAGGGCACAGGAAAAAAACTTTTCAGTTAAGAGAAAAAAACCTGAACCAGAGAATTCTTTGAATCATAATTGTAAATTTAATTTTCACATATAAATCTACTGCCTCTTCTGTTACAAAACGGCAGTTTACAGTATATGTAAAAGTGTACTGCTCTTTTTCTTTACATTATATTGCAGTTTACAAATATTATTGAAAGATTCTCAACAGCTAATGTTAATATGCTGCTTCCGCACAGGCTTGCATTTCATTACTGAATCTCTGAAGATAACTGCGGCTAAGCATGAGCATCTCATGACATCCATTTGTATCTGCTGGATTTGATTTGTAAGTCAATAGACGCTGCTGAAGTGCTTTGAGTTGTTCCCTTTTCCTCTTATGTTAAAGTCTTTTCAATTCTTACTGATAAATTTCTTACCCATTGAATTGCAGCGTGTCTTACATTGCAATAAAAAATTACAATAAATGAGCCATTTTTATTGAACTCAAACTCAGCTGTATCAGAAAGGACTCACAATCTGATATATTATAGAGCAGATGTCTGTCGAACCATTTCGGCCATTTCTTCTCCTTCTGTGTGGTAACCATGGAAAGCCTAAATTGTTGCTACACTGTGTTTTACATTCCTTAATATCTTTCTTGAAAAGTGTCATTTCCTCAAATTTTGACTGCAGTATATTGCTTGTCCTCTTTATTTGTATTGTATGAAAACCTAAAATATTGGGCCATTATAATTTAAAAAAAAATGCAGACCATACGATTCGTGGCAATCACCCATTTCATACTCTCTGCGATCAACCTACAACATACAAACAATCTATTAGTTGATTAATATAGTCAATTAAGTTTGTATGTTAAAGCATTCTAAAGTATGGTTTACTTGTGGTCTTCTGTTAACGTCTATACTATTTGGCAGTGTATGGAAATGTTTCTTTTTAGTTCCATTATTTTCAAAATGACAATTTTTATATTTCTTTGAAGTATCTATGAGACTTCTGTCAGATGCAAATGTACATTGAGAATTTTGGTTTACTAACATTTTTCTTTTATGAACAGAATCTAATATTCTTAAATTTAGTTCATCTATACTACACGTGACAATTACTATCAGTAGATCTCCATAGTAACAAATACATCGGAGGAGCCTGTAAGTGTGATTGTCACGAATGTTTTCCTATTTCTTGTTGTCTTGAGCTACTCTCAAAATTTGATTCATTTCGAGCATTTTATGGAATGGTTTTGTAAAGAGTTAGTATCTTAAGCAACTGAAAAATTTGAAATAAAGTGCACACTCAATTTTTAATTGGACTGCAATGTTTTATTGTTCTCACAAATTTCTTTGTAGGCAGTTTTAAATTAATGCTTTTACAGCTGTCCTTTATTAGAGCATAACCTTTTCATAACAGTAAAAGAATCCTGCGAATATCAATTCATAATTAAAGTCTGACGAAAAGAAAGTAGACACACTGAATATAAATGTTTACTTTGCGTGTAAATTGGTCTTTTAACGATAAATTTTCACAATTATCGTCGAAACTAATCACTGTTTTAACCTTTCCTGTACCGGAATGAACAAAATCATAACATGTGTAAAGGTAAGAAATACTGGGAATCAAATTTTAGTGTATAATAGATCTGAATGACATTCACTAACTCTGTAAATGTTATCTATATGTAAATTTAAAGGTTAGCTAACGTTATTTAGGTAAATATAGTTCGAGTCAAGGCCATGTTGCTGACAATTTACAAGCAGAAGCCTACGAAGTACAGATCAGTTAACGAACGTAACATTTTTCATAAGCAAAAGTACACTACAAGTTCATGAAGGCTGTGAACGGATCTTTCACTTTTCTGTAATAACTTGATTTGTACTATCTTCTTTCGTCAGTCATATGTCATCTATAGGCCGGTCTTCTATGTAGGCTGCTACTGCAGCATGAAAGCTATGTTGGTAACATTTTACAACCCTAAGAAATATTTTCTTTGCACAGAAAAGGTCAATTTAATGTGCAACGAAACAGCTAGTTTGAAGCATGCTGGATCTAACTATTCTTCGGCGGAACACGTTGGATTGAAAATGTAAGGTTAAGGTTGCAGTTAACGAATTCTTAACATGTCGTTGAATTATAATTTATCAACATTCTTTCACTGTTTAAATCTGACCTCTTCTTTAAATTAAAGTTTTATGCAGGTCAACTAAGGATGTACACGCCAGTAACGTTACCGGTAAGTAACGGTATTATACCGGTAAAATACGGTAATTTACCCGGCCCCGGTAAAATTGGTAATTTTGGTAAAATTCGATTTATTGACTTTTCACTACTCAGTTCATCATTTGCGCTGTCGGCGGTTGCGTTTCTTTGAATTTCGCGCCTCCCGCATCCGTCGAAGCAACTCAAACTGGTGGACGACAAAAGCGTCTTCGGAAATAAATTGAATTTTTAAATGGTCTTTCACCCTTATTGTCCTCCTATCTCTGTGTGAATAAGTGACCTTGTACCATGTTTTGTCCTAAAGCTTTTAATTTGTCTATTCAAATAACATTTAGTTAGTTATTATCAATTTATAAGTGTTTTATGTTGCGTTAAAATCAACTTAAAACGCCATATTTTCTTATAAAGAACACTAAATTTTATGAAAAACGTCCAAAATTGAATTTTACCAATTTTACCCAAAATTACCGTATTTTACCGTATTTTACCGCTAGCTTTTAATTTTTCGGTAAGAATACATCCCTAAGGTCAACATTAACTCAATTGTTAACAATTGGTCATTCACATTCGGGAGTCATAGTTACTTATGAGTATAGGCAGTCATTATTGCAGAAGTCAATTTTGTCAACCAACCATGAATCCAGATAAGAATAGTTTGCGTTCGAATTCTACATCCTCAAGTATGTATCATTATCTGGAAAATTTCATTCAATATTTTGTGTTATAGAATAAAAAAACAGTTTGTAAAATGATCACAGCTTCGCTAGACAATGTATCAGTTGTCTGTTCATCTAATGCCAAACGATGTAAAACCTATCGGGAAAATCTCACTGTGGAACAAAAGGAGATGGACAAGATAAAGGATCGTGAAAGAAAAAGATTGAAAGCTACTGAAAGAAAGACAGGTATCACCATAAATTTCAATTTTTATTTTTATTTTTTTACTTGGAAACAGCTACTTTAATTATCTTATTTTACAGGCAATGTTAGTTCATCTAAAACTTTACCAAACCGGTCTGTTAAGTCAGTTCTTAAGAGGAGATTGGCAAACAAAGTCCGTATGAAATCCAAACGTTCCAAGATGACATCTGATGAAATTGCTGTGGCGAGAGCTAAGGATAAGTTAAGGAAAAGGGTTCCTGTTACTTCTTACGAGTCTAGTATATGTTCCTCAAATGCTAATTTTTTATTGGATGAAGGTTCAGAAACAGATCGAACATATGAAGCCAATATTCAGAGAAAGTTTCAAGAAAATTTTGAAGAATATGGGGCTTCAAACTCAAGTGAACTTTATGCTTAGATGATAAATCAAGTGAAATGGCATGTTTGCCTTAACTGCCAGTCAAAGTGCATTGGACTGAAGCCTAAATGTTATTGTAACAAAAAAGAGTCTATTTCCAACACTGAACTCATGGATTTAGGAACTGTCCCACCAGAATTAATGTTTCTTTCAACTATAGAGGAACTTTTAATTTCAAAGGTCCATCCAGTTGTTTAGGTGAATATATTCCTATAGGATTTAATGTGTTATATAAAGTGTAGTCCAATTTTATTTCTAAGGTGTATTATATTTTTCAGGTATATCGTTTACGTGGAGGACAAATTGGCTATTCTGGGCATGTCATTATTTTTTTCCAAGATGTTCACAGTTTTGCTAAAGTTTTACCATATACTATAGCCGACATATCTGGTGTAGTAAAAATTTGCTGCAAAACAAAATCTTTCCACAAAGATTTTAATATAAGAAAGGAAGTGGTTTTGAATGCATTGAGATGGTTGAAAGCAAACGATGATCACTATCATGATATTGTCATTGATCTTGATGTTTTGTCAAAATTACCAGATCAATTTGAGTCCGAAGTTACTGATGATCTACCAATTGATTCTATTGGACAAAATGAAGATGACTTAGAACTGCAAGAATCTGAATCTGACAGTATTATCTCCAGTTTAATTCCACAACCAAATATGTGCTCTACCGAGGAAAAAGTTAAGCATCACCTGAAATGGCCTGAACTAGAAAATCATCCGATTAGTGAATTAGGAAAATCGAAATATATTGTCCAAGCCTTTCCAACTCTCTTTCCTTATGGTAGAGGGGATATTTCAATGGTCACCAACCACAAATTTACTGCACGTGAGTATTTTCAGTATTTAATGAACTACAAAGACAGCCGATTCAGCTCCCACAAAATATTTCCGTATTTTGCTTGGAATTCAGTTATGAGATGGGAATGTTTAACTAAAGGTACAGTTTATATGAAAAAACTTCCTGAATTTAAAAAGGTCAATGTAAATTTATTAAAAGTATTTATGAAATGTACACCTGATATTGGCAAAGATGTAATGGTGTATAGCAGCAGCATCAGGAGTTCAAGGGACTTTTGGTATTCAAGGTCTTCTGAGTTACAGGATATGGTAAAGCAAATTGGTCTTCCTACTATCTTTTTCACTCTAAGTGCTGCAGACTTTCATTGGCCTCGATTATATGATCTGCTGAAGGAAATTTCTCATCAAAATGAATTGAATGAAACTGAGCGTCATAATCTTATGTTTAACAACCCTAAGATCTGCAGTGATTATTTCTTTGAAGTGGCCGAAATTTTCATTAACAGTATTATTATTCCGCACTTTAATGTAAAGGATCATTGGTATAGATATGAATGGCAGGTAATCTCTAAACTTGGGTAGTATTAAACTCTAAAATCAGTAACTCCTGTTAAATTTATCTTTAATATTACAGTTGCGTGGTTCACATCATGTTCATGGAGTATTATGTTTTGTGGGTGCAGTTAATGTAAAGGAACTTCAGTCTAAATTTAATGAAGTTAAACTGAAGGTTATTCAGTATTTTGAAAAGTTCATATCCTGCCAAAATCCAAATACTAATTTTGTTCAAACTGCTGATCACCCATGCAGAACAAGAATTGAGGATGTGTCTGACTATTCTGATGACTTGGCAGCTTTGGTCAATACAGTTCAAAGGCACACAGTCTGTTCAACTAAAACTTGCCTGAAATTAAACAAACAAGGTAATATAGTTTGCAAGCACAATTTTCCAAAAGTGTTAAGAGAAACAAGCGATATAATTATGAACCCAAGAAAATACTTTGAATTTGAAGGTAAAAGAAATGATGATCGTCTTAACAAGTTCAATAAATTTACCTTAGTCAATTGGCGTGGTAATCATATTACTGCTGTGTTATCAGAAGGAGGCTTTTTACATTATATTGCCAAATACGCTGCAAAACCAGAGTTTAAGTCAAGTTTATTTAATAATGTTTTTTTAACTGTGTTGAGTAAAGTTGCAGGATCCACATCTGTTAAACCCAGGTGAAAATTCCGGCCAGGTTTCCGGCCGGAAAGTGGCACTCCGGCTGTAAATGTATACGATTTCCGACCGTATTCCATCTTTCCGGCCGTAATTTGGCACTCTGGTCGGAATCTGTCACGATTTCCGACCGTATCCCCGTTGTTCCGGTCGGAGTCAGAGTTTCCGACCGTAGTCAAGCCTTTTCCGGACGGAGGGGTTCCGGTTTACGGTCGGAATCGATACGGTTAACGGCCGGAGCCTTTTTTTTCGGCCGTACGTTTTTCGGCCAACTGTAAGTGACTTGTAGCACCTAAACTAAGAGTCACAGGGGAAAATCGCTTCGTGTGTCACATGTTGACAGGAAACTGTACTTATGCATGAGATAAAAAAATATTTCCTTTTTTGACCATAGGGCTACTAAGAGAACGGCTCTAGATAGGGCATTTTAAACATCACTATCGTGCTCAGCGCACAAACTTTATCCGGGGGTCATGCTCTTCAGAGGCCTGTTGGACACCGCTCAGGTGGTGCCCAGAGGACTTTTTACAAAGTCCGGCCAGAACACCCTCCGGCCGGAACCTCTTCCGGCCGGCTTCAGAAACTACGGCCGGAAAGCGGCGTCAAAAACTACGGCCGGAAAGCGGCATCAAAAACTACGGCCGGAAAGTGTTCCAATTTACGGGCGGAATAGTTACGGCCGGAAAATCTCCGGCCGAAAGAAATACGGTCGGAAATATTCCGACCGGAATTTTCAGCTGGGAATCAGCTGTTCAACAAACATTAATGTCTGCTTTAATTGAAAGGGATTATTCGGCACAGGAAGTCCACCATTTGTTGTCTGGTCATAAACTGTATAGTTGCAGTAGAAGCTTTTTAACATTGAATCTTTCTGTTACAGAATGGTTTTTTCACATGAAACTTAATGAAACTGAAGAACTTAGTGATAACTGCAATCAGCTTTTGGATTCTTATTTCAAAAGACCATTGACACTGTCCAAAGTCAACCTCCTTGATTTTCTTCGTGTTTTTAACACTATCACTTACAAGAGGAAACGTGGTAGACCATCTACAGTACGAGTTTTCCCAAGATTGGATTTGTCCGCAAAGTAAGTCAGAACAGCAGACTGTCGGTAGATAGTCTAAAATATGTATCAAATAATAATATTTTTTTTTTTTTAAAGGAGAAAACCTGACTTCAATCTTGCATTGGCTCGTCAACTTTGTATTTTGTTGTGTCCGTGGACATCATTCAAAGCACTTCCTTCTACTGAAGAAGAGTGGATGAACATGAAAATTTCGAAGCAGCTTAAATTTGAATCTCTTCCATACTACCAGTTTAAAGATGAATCTGATTCAGCTTGTGATTTCAGTGATGATGATGATGATTTACCTGAAAAGACCCAGGATGATTGGATGCAAGTTCAGGGTGAATATGATACTTCCATAGTAACTGATTTAGGTTCCCGTGAAATAGATCAATCTTGTAATTGGAACCTCGCAAGAATCTCTAATGAAGATGAAGAATATTACCTTAATTTTATTAAGTTACAAAAGTTAACTTTTGTGAAACCAGTTGCTATGATTCCATCCAATGTTACCTTTAATTCTGAACAAAATGATATCCTCGAGTTTGTTGATAATTTAATTGAGAAATACAACGAAACTGGAGATTTTGGTGATCTACCAAAATTTATGATTTGCCAGGCAAGTGCTGGTTGCGGTAAAACTATGGTTATCCAAGGACTTGTTCATCTGATTACAGAAAAATGTGGTGATGACTTTGCTTGTGTCATAGCCCCTACTGCAGCTGCCGCTGTCAATGCTGGTAGAAGGACAATTCATAGCAGCATGAGGATTTATATTGGGCAGCAACAGCGAAGGTTAGATTTAAATGGTGAAAATCTTCATAATTTTCAACAGAAAATGAAAAATGTAAAGTTCATTATTGTTGAAGAATTCTCAATGGTTGGTTGTCGCATGTTAAGTCTATTAAATAGACGTTGCATGCAAATGAAAAATTCTTCAGAATTTTTTGGTGGTTGTGCACTTTTAATGTTTGGTGACATTAAACAATTGCCACCAGTAGGAGATGAATCCCTGCTGAAAGGCAGTGCAGCAGAATTAAAAGATTCTTCAAAGGATGGGTATAATTTATTTAGATGTGTAGAAAAGGTGAAAGTTTTGAAAGAATGTCATCGTCAGACAGATAATCAGTTTTTAAAGTTACTTGAAAATTTAAGTCATGGTATATTAGATGAAGAAGATAAACTTCTTATCAAAAGTAGATTTGAAGAATATCTACCTCCAGATGATAAATTTTCTTTTAAAGACGCTTTACATTTGTACATGACTAGAGCTGGTGTACAAAAACATAATGACGAAAAGATGAGGGAAATGAACATTCCACTTTTAAATATACCTGCAGAAAATAATAGTGCCATAGCCTCTGCTTGGCAGTGATGAAGTTGCATGCAATTTGCAACAGAATTTATGTTTAGGTCTTGGTGTACGAGTTATGTTAAGAGCTAATTTATGGACTGAAACAGGTCTTGTAAATGGAGCTTTTGGTACTGTTAGAAAAATTGTTTACAGCAAAACAAATGAAACCTCTATACCAAATTAAACTGTTAGTAGTATACATTCCCCCTAGTCCCGGGCCGCCATCTTGCATTCCCCCCAGTCCCGGGTGCCCCCGAGTCCCGGCCCCCGAGTCCCAGCCCCGAGTCCCAGCCCCGAGTCCCGCCGGGTGACACGTCAGGACGTGTAACCTAACCTAACCAAAGTGAAAGGCGTAAGTGAAAGGCGTTAACCTAACCTAAGTGAAAGGCGTAAGTAAAAGGCGTTAACCTAACCTAAGCAGGGTTGCCAGATGCCTAGTAGAAAAAGTCGCCGCTAGGTGGCGTGCGCGTCGCCCAAAAGTCGCGGCCATGCGTGTAGCCCAAATGGCGCGGATTTTGAAGCGAAGTAGCCCAATTTGGCAACTTTTTCAGAGGGATTTGATAATACGACAGCTATTTTCAGAAATATCATTGGCTTTATTTGTTTCATCATAGACTAGCTCAATCAAGGACTAGAGCATCATTAAAATAATCATATAGACGCAAAAAAAACAACACAAATTCAAAAAAAAAAATACACTAAAATTAAATGCAATGAATGGACGGCCTAATAAAATATAAGTACTAATAGCACTGGTTTTCCAAGATCAAAATCATAGGTACTGCAAGCCAAGGCACCGGTTGGGGCCATCATTACTGAACATTTCATCAAGAGCGGCGTAGTCTTCCTGGTCGATGTCTTGTACCGCGTCAGGATCGTCCGGGTCATCAGGATTTCCGTCGTCCTCTCCTTGCTGACCTGCTTCCTGCTGCTTTGGCCGGCAAGCATACATCTGGCTTGTGAACCGGGAGATCATATTCCTGGACGGAATAAATGTTCTGCAGCACACTCCGCTCACCTAAAGCAATAAATTGTAGAGACATTTTTCGATACAGTATTTCATTTAACTTAATTGGTTAGAACTTCCGCCCACCTTGGAATGCGCCCGAATGCGCAGTAGTGCCTCGAGCATAAGGTGTTGGAGTCTGTTCCTCTGCTTAGTCTTAATAGCAGCAAGAAAGCTAAATATTCGCTCCACAACCGCGTTACTTATAGGAATGGTCAAGCATCTCAGCGCAAAGCGCGCCAGCTCTCGAAATGGATACTCGCCTGCGGCGTTCTTGCATGTCAGAGCACATCCCCAAAAATGCACAACGTCCATTTCCTCGACTTTAGAGTACATTTCAGGATGAGTGCATAAGTCAGGAAGAGGGGTGCTGCCGAGTAACATCCACTGATTTTCAAGGGTGTCCAGGTCTTCCCCCGGTCCTAGGAGTAAATAACCGTATTAGTAGAATTTTTTTCACATTTCAGGGCCAAGAAAGGAAATAAACGGGAGATACATACTAGCTAGATCTAAAGGCAATTGTCTAAATTGGGGTCTAGCTACTCTGGCAAGAGCGATATGTGGGCGCAAATGCCTTAGCTTTTCCACAGATTCAACGTTGCTGGGAAGACGGTCAAACAGCTGCAAGCACAGATTGTACAGATACTGCCCGCACGTGTTGCGTACCGTCCGAAGTTCTTCCTCCGAGAGATTGGAGGGCGACACGGCAACACGGAAGGACTCGCCAAACCCGGCGCGGTCCAGAGGCAGGAGATTGGCAGGAGTTGTCACAGCTCGACGGAGTGCTTCAATTTCATTCATGCGGATGACACTAGATCTCTCTGTTGCTGGAATTGCTTGTTCCTTCACAATGCGCCTGGCCACACTAAAAACCAGTTCACGAAGCTCCGTGTGAAGCTTTGTGACATCAGCATTTGTGTGCTGGAAAGCTAGATTGACCTTATTCACCTGTCTCAAAATACCTCTCAGAAATAACAAGTACAGGTACAGGGATTGGTCTTTGTACAAAGCTAGAACCTCGCTGGCGCTGGCTTTCGTCTTGCTGTCCTTCGCATTCGCGACGACGATGCCAAAAAAGGCTCTCATTTCGACCCATTGGCTCACAATAAATTCGCAAGGGGGAAGCCAGGAGAGCCACCGCGTGTCAACCATCCTGGGAATCTTTCCCGGTTTCTTGCCATCGTTGATAGTCTGAAACAACGAAGGGAAATAAATTCTTTGTAAAACAAAGCTCCATTAGGCAATGCTGAAATGTGCAAAATAATTACCTGGTAATACTGTTCATAGTCGGCCTGCCTCACAGTACTGTGTGCAAACCAATTGTGTGTCTCTTTTAAAATCTTGTTTACACATGGAGGCATACATTTGTGAGCATATTCAGAGCATTTATCAATGCTGTGACAGATGCATTTGATTGCCTGGAGATGGGGCACTGTCTCTCTCAAGTGAGTGAAAAAGGAGTTATTGACTCCGCACATGTTAGCGGCGCCGTCAGTAGCAATGTAAGTCATGTTCTGTATTTTAAGACCAATCACGCCGAAGTATTCCTTCACAGCGTCCGACAACTCGATCCCCTTGGTGCCAATGACTTGCAGCAGACCCAAAAAGTCAGTGATCATTTCCTTCTTCTTTTCGGAGTAATACCTTATGCACAGGCCCATGAACTTGCTCGTGCTATTGTCCGTCGCCTCGTCCGCAATGATAGAGAAGGGCTCGTCGCCGACATCCTCAACTAGCTCAGTGAGTAGGGCCGGAGCTATCACTTGGGAAATGATCCTCGAACATTTGGTGCGGTGCATGCGAAGCTTTTCAAGGGAGCTCCCTTTCCCTAGTTCTTTCAGCAATTCTCCAAGGTGATCCATGGACCTCACTGAGGAGTGCATGGCAATGAACATCGCAAGGCGGATTTCAACTATTTTCTCGGCGTTGCTTACTACAACAGGAGCTACAGACACCAAAACGAGAAAAAATCGCTATAATTAGACATCTTCCTTTTCCCGTCATGATAAGGGATAAGTGCAAAGCGATAACCTTACCAAATGAGTCCAAGCTGGGTTGTACGTTGCGGTTTAATGATTGCATTTTGGAAATGTGTTTTTCACGCTTCGCGTGCTTGAGAAGATCTGCATGTTGTGCCCGCAGGTTAACACAGCACACTTTACAGTACGCTTCGCCTTTCCCATTCATAATATCTTCTTCAGATGAACACGTAAGCCATTCTATGGAGGGAAAACCATAAGCAGGCGCTCAAAGAAACAAATTTTTTGACTTAATGTCAATTTAATAGATGAAGTGTGTTTTGAGGTTATTGCGCACTTACGTTTTAACTTAGGATCCTTCTCCCACTTCTCATTATAGTTCTTGGCATATTTTGCCCACTTCCCCATGGTTGAAAACAATCACTCATTTACAACACCACACTCTCTTCAAGATTTGTATTTGCCACCAAAGCAAAGCTAGTGTGTGACCGTGGCCTTCAGACCTACCGTGAAACGGCTTCACTCTTACTCTTCATGTGTTAACAAACGACAAACGGCGAGGTTCGAGTTCGATACATCGTGTGTCCAACAGGCTGTGCAACGTGGCGGAGTAACAAAAGCGCGTGAAATAGCAATATTTGCTGTAATAGGGCATTTGTGGGCAAAACTGGAGGAAATCGCCCAAAAATCGCACTGCCACGAGTCGACGGAGCCCAATTGGCGACATGTCGCCAATTAGAAAACGACGGCAACATTAGAGTCTGTCGAGGAGCCCAATTGGCGACTTGTCGCCCAATCTGGCAACCCTGAACCTAAGTGAAAGGGGCGTAACCCACCCTAACCCAACCTAAGTTGGGAGGGCGTAACCCAACCTAAGTTGGGAGGGGGTAACCCAACCTAAGTTGGGAGAGGGTAACCTAAACCTAAGTGAAAGGTGAGGTGAAAGGCGTTAACCTAAGTTAGACAGGTCTGAACACGCTGTCCTGGACCCGCCCCTGTTGAGGGCACAGCCCTGGACCCGCCCCTGCCTTTGGGGTGGTCGTCGAGGAGGGTGGCCATGGCCTCAGGGGTGGCCGACGACGAGGGTCGTCTTGGCCTCGGACCCCGAGGTGCCCGTCGTGGAGGACAGGCATGGCCTCGGGGTGGCCGATGACGGGTGTGGCCGTGGTCTCGGAGACGCATGTGTCCACCTGTTCGACAGTCAGCGTGTGACTGGACCTGCCCCTGCAGAGGGGGCGCTGCCCTGGATCCGCCCCTGCCGTGCCTTGGAGGTGGCCGTCAAGGAGGGTGGCCATGGCCTCGGGGTGGCCGACGACGAGGGCGGTCGTGGCCTCGGACCGCGAGGTCACCGATGACGGGTGTGGCCGTGGTCTTGGACGCACACTTGTCCGACTTGCAGTCAGCGCGCGACTGGCCAGCCCTGCTCGTATATGAATCCTTATACACTCACACACATAAGCAAGTTGTATCGTATCGTTTCAATAATTCGAAATTCGCGCGCTAGTATGAGAATGTCTGAGTGGAACCGCAAGGAGTCGCGGCAACGGTGGTCCTGGGCGTGTGAGCCTGTCTGCCTGCTGGCGGCGTCCGCCCGCTCGCCCAGGTTCGTCTCCACCCTCCACCCCTCGCCGCGCGCGCGGCAGCCACTCCACCGCGCCCTCCTCCACCTCTCCCCTCGAGCTGCGGCGCTCCGTCAGCGGCGTCCCGCGCCTCAGTTCCTGTTGTGCATTAGTGGCGAGAACATCATGGACCCTATTGTCGTGGATCTGGCTTCCTCGGATGAGGAGGTCGATGTCGTCAATGTGACGGGCGATACCGTTATCCTCGGATCCTCATACGAGGACGACGTCCTGCAGGACTACGTAAGTACCGGCTCATCAAAGCGTTGCGCAATATGTTAACGGTTTTTCAAACTCTGTGATGTCCTTACTCCAATCTCAATGTCGAGCGCATTTGCGTGACAAAAAGGTTGAAGTAAGGACGCCCGTTTTTTATCGTTTTAGTATGTGCCCCAATGGCCTTCATGAACGCGTTAAAACCACCATTTCAACGGTATGGTGAGTCCACCTGGCGTGGTGTGTGTGTGTGTGGCGTGTGGCTTGCGAACTGCTCTTCAGCATGCTTTATCGTCTATCTTGGTCTTTAACGGTTTTCTGTTCAAACGTGTCGCGCGGGCACGGGCAGCTAGAGGTGATGGACACGGCGGGGACGCGGCGTGATGAGATGAGGTGCGGGGCTGGTGGGGGCAGCGAGGGCGCGGGTGAACGGGTAGATTTAACGCTTTGGCTGTCGTAGCCCTCACGGTGAATTTCTGTACATGTCGCAACGTGTATCGTGGGAATGAGGCGCCCTGCAGGGCGATTCCGCGCACCGACTCCGTCTCTCTGTCCTTGTTGCACTCACAGGGCTGACCCATAAGGAGTGAGAGAGAAGACACTACTGAACGATACCCTGAATCCGCTTGCTGCGTAGGGCGCGGGGGAGTGGGGAGGCAGGCTGTTCTCAGAAGCACGACCGACTATTGCCGGGCAGCCGTGCCCTGGAGGCCACCTACGTGGAGAGTCGTCTCGGCCTCGGACCCCAAGGTGCCCGTCGTGGAGGGCGGTCGTGACCTCGGACCGTGAGGTCAGCGATGACGGGTGTGGACGTGGTCTCGGACACACGTACTTGTCCGACTGAGGGGGGTCAGGGGTGGGGCAGTATGCCAGACACGGTGGGGGATCGGGGAGGCCGTCAGCCAGGCAATGCACTCTCTATCGGATGTAAGTAATAATTTAATGTGATCGCGATTTCAGAGCCGAGACACCTGGGAGGCCCCCAGCGGGGCATCAACCCCCGCCACGGCCGCGCCTGGCGCCATTGCGCCCCCGCCGTCACCTGTCGGGAGCGAGGCGGCCCTTGATGCTGTAAGTTCACGCAGTCCCAAGCATCTCCATTACTATGCAATCTAGCAAAGTCAAATGATGTCGTTCATTGTTTCAGTGGCACCTCCAGCAGTGGGAGCAAGGCCCCCTGGATTTAACGGTGGCCCCTCTGAACAGGACAGTGGAAATCGAGGACAACGACGAGTGGGAGCCCCCAGCGCCAACCGTAAGTACCAGCGCAGCTGTTCTCGCACTTCAAGTGTCTGACTCGCTTTAATCGTACTTGTCTGTTTCAGTGTGATCCCTGTGTCCGCGTCTGGGCGCCGCGCCCACCCCAAGCAGGACCCGCCGGCCATGGTAGGCCCCCGACCCCCCACCCTCAGGCACCCCGGCGTCCACCTATGGGTCATGGGGGATCATCATTGAATGCGCCGTCATCGGGGCGGACAGTCCAAGTCGTAAGTTTCTTATTGTCGCACATTATCAGGTAATGGTCGTCAATATGTATTTCTGATGTGTTTGTGTTTGCTTGTTTCAGATTGATCCACTTCCACAGAAAAATAATAATAAGAAGAAGAAATGAGCTCCCATTATTCTTTTTATTAAACATATCTCTGTTTTTAATCGTCAAACCTTAAATGTCGAAGGGGGAAAGAACTTACGAAGGTATGAGAGCAACGCATTTATTTCACACGGTAGAGTACAAATCATTTACATTCAACGTGTCAACTTCTTATCCAACCTTAAATCAAAGAGAATGTTTTTACATTAGTATTGGGAAGGAGTTCTGAGTGTACAAATATTTTATCTCTGATAGAGTTTTTTAAACTGAAAGAATCGCAGTGGTCGAACCTGGTTGGTAAATGGTGCTGAGTGACGGTTATCAGTTAGAGTTTATTCTGTCATCTCATATCCAAGAGAACCTTAAACTGAATCTATTCCAGCAAAAAATTTTTATTTAAGTCAAAAATCTTAGGTTTTAGTGGGTAAAACAACTTGAATTATTTTACAAGTTAATTTAGCATGAAATTTCAAAGTAAATATCATTTCCCACTGCTATATCCATTAAAATCACAAAGGGAAAGTGAGTCTCCATGATTTAAAGCAAGAATATGGAGTCTAGAACATGTAATTTTCTTCAAATGTCATGATTCCGAAGTTTGGGCGATAAAGATTGACATTCTATCTTGAGCATGGTGTTGACTGAACGCCAACACTTTTATGATATTCTCACTCCTAAATCCTTTTCAAAATCCAAGACTATGTTAAACTGAATGTATTCAAGCAAAAGAATTTTACTTAAGTCAAGAATCTTGGGTTTTATAGAGGGACAAAACCTGAATTTGTTTAGAAGTGTCAGAGACATGAAAATCAAAGTAAATATTATTTCCCACTGCTATATCCATTAAAATCACAAAGGGAAAGTGAGTCTCCACCCACAGAGAAAATAGACGACTAATAGACATCTTTTAGAGGTCTATGTATAGATGAAAGATCATCTAATAGATGTCTAGAAAAGACGTCTATTAGATGATCTAAGTGCACACTTTCGTTCCCAGATTTAGACGTCTAGAAAATTAGATGTGTAGACGGCCATTCTTTTTTTAACGTTATCATACTTCCGGTTTCTCTTCCCTTTTTTTCTTCTTTCTTGCTCTTGATAGTTTCCCTTTTCACGCATATCATTTCCTTTACTCGAATGTGAAGTCTTACTTTAAGGTGTACCCAGAGTAGTACCACGTAACACTTTCGTCAGAGAAATACCTCAAACTTCCATCGAGCACGCTCTGGAGAATTATGCTACGACTTTCGATAAAACGAAAGTCAGAGCCATAACTCCAAAAAAATTATCGAATTTATGTAGATGACCGCTCGAGGGGTCGACAACTCGTGTTCTCCTGTGTTCCAGGCTAGACGTTCTCCGAATGAACTCCGCGTACTCTGGGTGTACTCCGTGTTCTCCGGGTGTACTCCGAGCGTTCTCTGAGCGTTCTCCGAGTAAAATTTGCCTGTTCTCCCGCGCGGAATGATCTGTACTTTGACTACAGTTCAAACTGTAAAGGTTGAACTGCACTTCAGAACTGCACCGCAAAATACAACTAAAGTGAACATAATTTCAATTTAGAAGAGCAAATCGTAGTGCATTCGTAACTGCTCACAGACTGTAAAAGAAACTGTAGTTGGACTGTATTTTGCCTGCCTTTGGAAGTGTGCTTTTTATGAACTGTTCTCACTCTAGCTAGAGATTTAGTGTGGATGGGGTTTTTCGTCAGTCGAATTCTACAGTGAAATTTCTAGATTTCCAATTGAGTTGCTCTTGTACTTTTACTGTATTTAAAGTGCGTCCTTTTGTGTATCATGAAACACTATTCCAGTATGTTCTCACATTCGAGAACCCAATACATAAACACTCCACATAAATTAGTGAAAAACTATGAACTTTACCATAAATATTTCTCCTATGCGAGAAAGTTTACATTTCACTCACAACTGCCGTCAGTCTTGAAAGAAACTACAATTTCTGAAAAACATCTTGAGCATTAATTTCCTCGTAACGAATGCTCCGGGCTATAAGCATTTGATAAGTTGGGAATCAGGAATCAGTTACCGAAATTTGTCAAGGAGTTCTAGAAAATAGCTGATGCGGAATCTTATCCCTCCGGTGCTCTATAGAGAAAGTTCTTAGCACCTGTGTGCTTCGTGAAACAATTGTTTGTCGAAGAAACAAAAAATCTCTATAAAATAAATATCCCAACTTAGGGTAAAAGGGCTTTGAAAATCCTTAAAATTGAGTGTTTTGCAAAGGGCTTACACATAAGCACTGGATAGTTAGGTGGCTAACGACGCAAGGAAGAGCAAAGAGTTTACGTAACTTTGGGATCCATAGTGAAATTGATGTGAAACTGTATTTCAACTGTATTTGAACTGTATTCAAACTGCAGTGACTCTCGTCAGCCGTCAGGATGGGACCTTGGTCATGACATTAGGTTGCTGAGGAGCTAGAGGTAAGGTGTCGCAGTGGCTCAGTGGTTAGCGTCACGGGCTCCGAACTCCAAGGTCCGCGGTTCAACTCCAGTCATCCGGCAAGTAAAATTCAATATATCGTAAGTTAATTTACTATGTACATTTAAAAGGTAAAACAGAGAGGAGAGAGAGAGGGAAAGGTCGAAAAGAAAAAGGAAGAAAAAAATTTTTAAGCATTTTTTCTTCCATTGGAAACTCTACTCAAATTGCATTTTACAACCGTAGTACTAACTGTAGTTCTGACCTACTCAAATTGCATTTTACAACTGTAGTCCTAACTGTAGCTGTGACTGTGGTCTAAGTGCAAAAGGTCCGAAAAAACTACTACTTTTTCGACAGTTAATGTGCAGTTTGAATACAGTTTGTGAATATTTTTGTATACTTTAACTGGAAGTGGACTGCAAAAGTTATTTTACAGTTCGACTATGCTCGCTTCATAGTTCCAACTTCAAAATGAACCCTAAATTCAACAACACTTACAGTGTGGTCATTGTTTAGCACGGCTACTGTTGTTCTTCATTCACAAGTGCGGTTAAAACACATTTCTAAAATGCGCTTCAAAGTGCAGATCCTTCCGCGCGGGCTCCGGCTGTTCACCGGTGTTCTCCGAAGAACTCCGACTGTACTCCGGCTGTGCTCTTTGTTCTCTCGCTGTACTCCGTCTTCTCCGGCTGTACTCCGAGTACTCCGACTGAACTCCTGTGTCCCCCAAAAACCCGAGTTGTCGACCCCTCGTGACCGCTACCTGTTCACACTATAGCGGAAGATGACGTTGCCGTACCCAACCAGGGAGACGGATCAGGGACCTGCGCGCGTTCAAGTTGAACCAATTATTTCTGGCGCATGGTTTACGATTTAAACATAAAACCTGCACAGGCGCAAAAGGATTTGTCTTATAAAACACAAAGCGTAAAATTAAATGTTAGTATTTTGTCAAAATGGGATTTTAATGCGAAAGAATCAGTTTTGCATGTGACGCTCTGACCGTGACGCCACCTAGCGGCATTTCTTGGCGACACGCACGCACTTCAGAATCTCCCGTGTGACAGAGTTTTTGCCGTCGTTCGACAACTAAAGCAGTTCTTCCCTGCCCCTCCACTAAGGCAGAGCCAAGCGAACTGTTGTCCAAATTTTCTTAATATCCCGTTCACCCATGGTATTGAACGGCACGTAGATGGAGATGGAGCATAGACGTAATTTAGATCAAATGTAGATATATTAATATTAAGACAATGTGGAAGTTCATAACCACATGGCAGATAAATTGGATACTTCCCTAAAACTCTATAATTTTTTTAAAGATATTAGATACAACTCTAGGCCTTCAATACCCGCTAACAAATAATTACTCAAAGTTGAACCGTCTGGTTCCGTCACATCTAAATGAAGACGTGGATTAGTTGTCTCCATCACATCTCCACATAAACAGTCTACGCACATCTACTTAAAGACGTCTATTAGTAGTGTGAAGAAATGTCTATGTTTGTACGGTCTAGGCACATCTAAAGGAAGACCTAGTTTAGACCCTTATACACACATTCGTCGATAGCAAGACGGTTAATAGATGTCCAATAGATGTCTATCTCTAGAAATCTACCAAAAGAGATGGGCTAGAGGATGGTCGATCATCTATAGATGTCTATCTTCCGTGTGGGCATGATTTAAAGCAAGAATATGGAGTGTAGGACTTGTAATATTCTTCAAATGTCATGATTCCGAAGTTGGGTCGAAGGAACTTGTGAGCATGGTGCTGACTGACCGCCCACACTTTTATGATAATCTCACTCCTAAATCCTTTTCAAAATCCAAGACTATGTTAAACTGAATCTATTCCAGCAAAAAAATTTGATTTCAGTCAAAAATCTTTGGTTTTAGAGAGTGAGATAAGTTGAATTTTTGATAAAGTTCCAAAGACATGAAAATCAAAGTAAATATCATTTCCCACTGCTATATCCATTAAAATCACAAAGGGAAAGTGAGTCTCCATGATTTAAAGCAAGAATATGGAGTGTAGGACTTGTAATATTCTTCAAATGTCATGATTTCGAAGTTGGGTCAAAGGATGTTATATGTTAAACTGAAACTATTCCAGCAAAAAAATTTGATTTAAGTCAAGAATCTTGGGTTTTAAAGAGGGACAAAACTTGAATTTATTATTACAGCATTTCCATGCGCGCCCAGGAGGCATGCTGTTACGCTCGTTAGAATTTTTAATGGAAAATCCCATCCCCCCCTATTGGGGGGCCTATTCAAACCAATATATCAGATCTAAGTATCCTGAAGAAGAGTGTCTGTCAGGAACTCAAGATGGTATGCAAGCATTTCCTGTTTAATATCTTCAGGGAAGAAAATGTTTGGCACATCAAATGCATTGATAAGTGTTGTGAATATCTCACTCTCTGGCATTTTAGCTATTTTTTCTGCAAGTGGAAGACAGAAGTTCCTTGCTTGTGTCAGCAGGGGCACAACATTAGAGGTACAATAAAAGCATTGAGTCACATTGGGAGTGATAAATTTTCAACATTTGCTTAATGCGTTGAATGAATCTCCAAGATGACATGGCAAAATAAACTTTAATATTCCTTTTTTCAATGCAGACATTATTTGTTGTTGCATAAGCTTTAATGCTAACAAGTACATCACCAAGTTGAACGGGCTTTGTCTTTTTGGAATCAAAATTTTTAAGAGCCATATTAAAGGTTTCCTCAGAAACAAGGTCATGGAGTTCAGGAATGGTAAGTCCAATGCACTTGTTTGTAGTCTCAGACACCAAGGACACAAATGGTATAAAATTATTGATGTCAACACCAATTTTAAAATATTTCAACCCATTTTTGATGATGGGGAAATTCTTGGCATAGACCTCTCTGGGTGGTATGGGAGTCTTTGGCTCAGCCTGATTACTGCTTGGTGATGCAGCCAACACCTGGGGATGAAGGTCTAGTGCTGGGTCAGATCCAAGCTACCCTCTTCACCCAGATCCATCACCAAATCCTTGTAACGCAAGGGAAACGAGAGACGACGCTTTGCAGGAGGCTCGTCAACTCTGTCACTAGCAGGGCGCTTGGCTTCCATGGCCACGAAGTGAACAGGGCTGTCGCACACGCTGGAATGATGCTCTCTCTGGCTCGAGCTGCTCCATTTATACAGTAAAATAACGACACTAACGCCGCCTATAGTTTAATTTATGAATTGAAAAATACAGGTTTAAACATGTTTGAAAGATAATTTTAACCAATCAGAGCGAAGCACAGGCTTTTTTTTAGCCAATCACAACAAGTCAGTGCCAACGGCCCCGTGCCTATGCTGCTCCAGCCTCACACCCCTGTCAGGTGGGTTGCCTACCTCTACGGCGCCCAGCCCCACCCCACCGCGTCTCGCCCCCGCCACGCCCCGCCCTGCTGCTGCCACCGCAACCCCGCCGCTGCCGCCCCGCACCCGCAGTGGCATAGCGTTCGAACAAGTTCAAACACGCCTAACTGTAGTTCCGCCACGACCGATAGGAGGCGCTGCTGTCGCATAGTAGGTGCGCATTCCCATAAGGGTAATGCTTAACTGTAAATCCGCCACGACCGATAGGAGGCGCTGCTGTCGCGGCGCCCCGCGTATTTAAGCAGCCGCCCCGCTCTCCGTCGTCACCATTCGAGTCACTCGCTTCGTCCTGTGTACTTCGACGCTCTCGCAGCCTTTGCTGGCTTTCCCTAGTCTTTTTTAAGACTTGTCCTTTTAGACTGCCTTCAACAAAGACACCTCACAGTCTTTTTTAAGACTTGTCCTTTCAGACTGCCTTCAACAAACACACCTCACAGTCTTTTTTAAGACTTGTCCTTTTGGACTGCCTTCAACAAAGACACCTTACAGTCTTCTTTAAGACTTGTCCTTTCGGACTGCCTTCAACAAACACACCTCACAGTCTTTTTTAAGACTTGTCCTTTCGGACTGCCTTCAACAAAGACACCCCTACCTTTGTCAAGGCAATGGCCTCTTTGATCCAACAAATCCTCCTAGAGTGGGAGGAGGGCTGCTTCTATGAGGAGCCGTTCCTGGTGGAGGCGTACCTCGAGATGTTGACTGCTCTCGGGGACGCCACCCCAGAAAACCTGAGGGACTCTCGCCTCCCCGACTTCCTCAAGGCTGGCTTCGCTGCCTACCTGAGGGAGCGGGGAAATGGCGACCGTCAAGCAGTCGCCAGTTACCGGATGGCGCTAGCGCTCGTGGGTGCTGGGTCCCTACGTCAACCCCGCTCACCCCAACCAGGGCCGTCTCGCCCCCACTCACCCCAACCAGGGCCGTCTCGCCCCCACTCACCCCAACCAGGGCCGTCTCGCCCCCACTCACCCCAACCAGGGCCGTCTCGCCCCCACTCACCCCAACCAGGGCCGTCTCGCCCCCACTCACCCCAACCAGGGCCGTCTCGCCCCCACTCACCCCAACCAGGGCCGTCTCGCCCCCACTCACCCCAACCAGGGCCGTCTCGCCCCCACTCACCCCAACCAGGGCCGTCTCGCCCCCGCTCCCGCTCTCCCTCTCCTCGACCGGCCGAGGTCGCTAAGCGACCCCGGGATGAGGACGAGGACGAGGCACAGCCTACCCTGGAGGTGCTACAGAGTCGTGAGCGGGAACTCAAACGTTTCAAAACTAAATTTCGGGAGGAAATCGTGCAAATAAGTGGTCTGGGCGACACTTTGCCCTCAGAAGAGGTTATGGAGGGGCTGTTTGACTCGCTGCTCCAAAGACAGCGCGAGGCTGTCAGTGCTAAAGACGATGACCGCGTCATTATCGAAATTGAGAACGCTGACAATGCCGAGAACCCGCTCTGGTTCAGTATGCGGCGCGCCGATCAGATCAACGGGCGCGTCGTTCTGGACAAACTCGCGCGAGATTTGAACTCCAATCAAGCCTTCATGGCCCAAGGACAACTCAAAGTGAGTTATATCCACATCCCTACACCCGAGGCGGGAGGGCGCCGCGTCAACCGGGTCGCCAACGAGAACATGGACCAGTGGATTGAGCGGAAAGCAGGGCCAAAAGGCTCTATAAACTCCCGTGAAAACACTGATAACATGTGTCTGACGCGATGCGTCTCTGTTCTTATGGCTCACGAGGGTATGAACAAACGAGCGTTTTACCGAGTAAACAGCCAAATTCTATCATTCAGAGGGACAGTGCTAAAAAATTGTGCGAAAATGCACGCATTGACCCTACTCAGCCCTGCGGCCTTGATAAAGTTAGAAAACTTCAAGACTCGCTTCCTGACTATCGCCTGTGCGTCTTTATCGACAAAGAAGGGAAGGAGTGTGTTTTCAAAGGTCCTTACGGGGTAGGACGCAAAAACCTGTGTCTGCTCCTTCATAACAACCATTTTTATGCCATCCTTTACCCCCTCGCTGCATTTGATCGACATTTCACTTGTGATCGATGCGTGGTGTTCTATTACAACACGGGTGACCACCGGTGTGAAGGCACTTGCTGGCGGTGTCTCGCTCAAGGTCACCACGACGGTCCCCTGAGACGCTGCGGTGACTGCGGTCATCAGTTCGCCGGGGATGAGTGTTTCAACACTCACAAAACAGTCGTTATTCCCCACACAGATCGCACCAAGTGCCAGACATTCAAATTCTGCCATGGATGCGAGAAAAGTTACTCTGTTAGGCGGGGGCAGAGACACGTGTGCGGCTTCGTCTACTGCACTTACTGCAAAAATAATGTTGCAGAAAACCACCTCTGCTACGTGCAGCCCTGGGCGGAGAGAGAAAAGAAAGAAAAATGGAAGTACATCACAGTGTACTATGACATAGAGACGACACAGCACACCCCTGTGGAGGCAAAGCCGGACACTTACGAGCACATCCCCAACTTGCTCGTGTGTCAAGCCGTGTGTGAGGAGTGTGCACACATCCCACAGAATGACTATTTTTGTCGAGTCTGTAAAACCCGACAACACATTTTTCATAGTCTGGACGATCCTCCCAAAGAGAAGCGTGACGTGGATTCAACGTGGATTCCACGTGGATGCGTGGATCTATCGTGGACGTGGATGAATCCACCAAAATTCAACTGGTTTCCCGATTATAAAATATCATCATAACTTTATGTTTGCAAAAAACTGGGGTGCACCTAGCATGCCTGAACATAATAACCAGTGAAACAACTGCTTGGAAGCTGAGTTTGCAACATCCTGTTGAAAAAATGTTGAATGTACGTTATTTTTACCACCGTGGACTCTGCACCATATTTCAACTACTTTACTATTTCAGAATGGAATTTCTGTGTTGTCAACTTTCCTTCATACTTTTCCATGATTCATGAGATGAAATACGCTCTATGATTTGGTTATCACGTTAATGGGAATACGTTGAAATAACGTGGAATCAACGTGTTTTACTCCACCGTGGACGGATCCACCATTTTTCGACTACTGACTGATCGCCCCTTGATGTCTGTGCTAGCGACTTTCCTGTTCCTGATTCATTGGAGAAAGGGCGATTTATGCATTTTTTTCAAGTTTCAGACTTTGTGGAAATAACGTGGGATCCACGTGGAGTCCACTGTACGAAGTTCATAGTTGAACGTTCAGAATTCAGTCAGACCTTTATTTTTTTGTAGACGTCTGAAAACTGTCATGTTCTAATAAAATATTATTTACGATTAGTCGCAAACAAAAGGAAATCGAATTTGGTCGTTTTTAACCCACAAATCGGTAAGACCATGCCAAGGAGCTGTGTGAGGTGACCCTTACAGTGGGATCGGTTGCTGACGCTCCGTCCTCATCAGCCGCGCCATAGGCTAACGGATATAGTGCGAGACTTCCAACCCGAAGCCCCCGGGTTCAAGTCCTGGTAAGGTAAAGAAAAAAAAAAGCTATGAGTTGGATTGTTGAGTAAAAGACACCGGGGGGAAAGGGGAAGAATGAAAACGTTTTATAATCACATCATAACACTGTTTTTAGAGGATGTGGTACGTGGTGTGAGCACGTTAAATCGACGAAAATTCGACGTGGAGCGAAGAGTCATTTCAACGTGGAAATCACGTCATCTGTCAACGTGGAATCCACGTGACAGTTCTACGTGGAATCCACGTTCCTTCCACCAAAATTTCTCTTTGGGCCTAACCTCAATGTGATGGGTCAGTTCTTCGACTACCTGCAGTCTTTTGGACCAAAGACCAAAATTTTGCTTGCAGCGCACAACTCTCGCTCATTTGACGCGGTGTTTGTTACTCAAGAGGCTGTCAAGCGCAAACTCAAATGTGTGGTAACACTGCAGGGCGCTAAAATCCTCTGTATGGAGATTGGTCATTGGAAATTTATCGACAGTCTCATGTTTTTGCCAATGCCCTTGAGTGCCATGCCCAAGTCCTTCGGCCTCACCGAACTCAAAAAAGGCTACTGGCCTTTTATGGCCAACAAGCCTGAATATTACGGCTATGAGGGGCCCCTCCTTGACAAAAGCTTCTACTGCATCTCCAGTATGAAGGAAAAGGCTGCGGCCGAATTCAATGCTTGGCACGACGAGCAGACTTCTAAGGGCTTCGTGTTCAATTTCAGACGCGAGCTCATAGAGTACTGCATCTCCGATGTGACCATTTTGAGACAGGCTTGTCATGCATTCCGCTCACTCTTCGAGCAGACAGCTGGGTTCGACCCCATGTTCAATTGCATGACTCTCAGTAGCGCCTGCATCGCCGCCTTCCGCCGAAATTTCCTCAAGCCCAACACTATTGGGATAGTGCCTCCCGGAGGCTACCACGGCAGGGGAAAACAGAGTCACATGGCCCTAAAGTGGTTGGACTACGAGTCACATAAGCTTGGAAAAGTCATAAGCACCATTTACACGGACAGGGAGATATCTGTCATGGGCCGCCGCGTCGACGGCTACGTGGAAATCCCCCTCCCCGACGGCGGTGTCGAGCGCCGCATCTACCAGTTCCACGGGTGCTACTGGCACCAATGTCCAGCACATTTCCCTGCCAACGAGGATTCGGGAGAAAATCGGTATAAGGCCACACAACGGCTCACCTCACTCTTCCGCAGGTCGGGGTACACTGTCGTGGAAAAATGGGAGTGTGAGTTTAATCATGAGCAGCATACAGACGCAGACACCAAGGCCTACTTTCAGGCCCACCCCACCATACGCACCCCTCCCCTTCAGCTTCGTGACGCTCTGGCAGGCGGGCGCACGAGTGCCCTGAAGTGGCATTACAAGGCCGATTTGGCCAAAGGGGAGAAAATCAAAATGGCGGATGTCATTAGTGAGTACCCCAACGCCAATCTCAGGGGAGAGTACCCGAACGGCCACCCTACCCTTTACCTTGAGGGAGACCCCCACATGCCACCCCCTGACACATGGAACGGGGTAGTGAAGTGCACGGTCCCTACAAGGCGAAGGGGAAACTCATGTTCCCCCTCTGCAGGACTTGTGTGGAGGAGGAGAATACTGAGCTGTGCCACCACAACGACCCACAACAAAGGCAACTGACAGACAGTTGGTGTGCCCCAGAGCTCCTCCTTGCCCTCAGGGAAAAGGGGTACAAACTTGTGGCTGTGCATGAGGTGTACCAGTACCCTCACACCTCCAAGTACAACCCAGACACTCAGGAGGATGGACTGCTCTCCGCCTACGTCCGCCGCTTCATGGCGCTGAAAATACAAGCCAGTGGCTGGCCTGTGGACTGCGACACGGAGGAAAAGAAGGCTCAATTCGTGGAGGACACCCTCAAACACGACGGGGTGTCCCTAGACCCCACGAAAATGAAGAGAAACCCCGCTCTCCGAGCACTGAGTAAACTTATGCTCAACTCTTTTTGGGAAAAATTTGGGGAGAAAACGGTCCGCCCCAAAACTGAGTTTATATATGACTATGACAAACTCATAAATATTGTGACAGACTCCGCCAAGGAGGTGACGGGTCTTCTTCCTCTCAGTGACGAGTGCCTCCAAGTAACGTGGAAGCCCGTGGAGGACTCCGAGGTGAGCCTGCCCACCTCATCTCTCCTCCACGCGGCTTTCACAACATGCCACGGCCGCATGCAGCTCTACAAATATCTGGACGTGGTCGGGGAGAGGGCTCTCTACCACGACACCGACTCGGTGGCGTACATCAGCCGCCCAGGAGAGCCTGATCTGCCCGTCGGCACGCATCTCGGTGACCTGACTGACCAGATAGAGGAGGACTACGGGGAGGGGTCCTTCATCACCGAGTTTGTGGCCGGCGGGCCTAAAAACTATGCCTATAAGGTGGCGGTCGGAGGTGACCTTGCGCACACCAAAGTGTGCATTAAGGTGCGAGGCATCAGCATTAACACCTCATGCGATGACCTTGTCACATTTGACAATCTCAAGGTGATGGTGATGGGAAGCCGTGATAAAATCACGGTACCCATCCCTCACCAAATAGCCCGTCTCCCAGGATGGAGAATTGTGACGCGCCATTCCACAAAAACTGGCAGGCGCTCAACACAAAGCGCCGCAGGGTGGATGTAGCAAACACCGTCCCCCACGGCTACAATGGGTGGACCATGGCAGAGGAGGAAGACCAGGATCTCCTTGAGGTTCTGGAGGTACTTGGTGACGCCTAAGAGGTAGGCAATGCGCTGGGGAGATGCAGGCTCGCCCCACCGGCGCAGGGGAGACGCTGGTTAGGCCCCATAGCTATAAAAACACAGATACATTGAGGTTGACTATCAGTCACAAAGATGGATCTCAGGTTCCAACATCCATGCACTGCCCTTGTGGTAGGTGGCACAGGAAGTGGCAAAACTTTCTTTATGAATCGTCTCATTGAAAATAGGAATGAGATGTTCAACACTACATTTGAACACACTATTTTCTATTATTCAGAGTAGCAGCCTCTGCATCAGCCCTAAAGTCTAATCACGGTGTTGATTTTAGGGAGGAACTCCCTCTGCTTGAGGACCACCCGACTGGGCAGGGTCCTAAACTCATCGTTATTGATGATATGATGCACGAGATTAAGTCTCACCACAAAGAAATCCTTAAATTTTTCATAAAGGGTTCACATCACAGAAATCTCAGTATATTTTTCCTGAGTTAATGTCTGTTCCCTGATGGGCTGCGGCAAATAAGTCTCAACACACACTACATTGTGCTTTTCAAAACAAGTAGGGACTTGGCTCAAATACGCACCTTCTGTATGCAGGTCGATCCCCAGCATTTCCGTGCACTTCTTGAGGCCTATGAGGACGCTACCCGGGCAGGGTACACGTACATCTTGTTTCACTTCAAACCCAATCAGACAGATCACCTGCGCATGCGCACTCTCATTTTTCCGAGTGAATCTACAGTGGTTTACATTCCACGCGCAAAGTATAAAAGGGAGATGATGACGGTCCTCTGAATCATTTGGTGACAATGGCACCTGCCGTTAAGACACACAAAGCTGTGTTGCAGGTTCTTCAGTCAGCTAAGCCAAAACTTCGCAAAGCTATTCTTGAGAATTCCGATAGAGCTCTTGTTTACGCTATATGCGAAATTTGTGACAATTTGCTGCGTGGCAATATTCCACTGACAGACAGTCACAAGACCAAACTTAAGAGACACCGTGATAAAATCAGGAGACTCGCACAGAGAGGCGAGGGGTGGCAAGTTAAGGGGCCATCCATATACTACGTGACCTGTTTAGGGGGGGGGAGGGGGTTCGGCCTTACACTACGGTCAGTCACGGGGGGGAGGGGGGGGGGTCAGCGCTGGTCACGTAGTATCGTAGTATTCGTCAGAATGCCTGCTACACGCAGCAAAATACACACAACTAACGCCCCGTTGTCTGCTATGGAGACCGACGCCTGACTGGCGTGGCATGGCGCCGGCACGGCTTGCCCGCCTTCGCCCAGCCGGCTGGCTGACAAAATAAATGCCAAGGAAATTCTGTCCCTGTCATTATCATGTCTAGTTCGCGTATACATGCCGCATGTTTCACCTGTCGAAACATAAAAAGTCGTTCCCGAAGTCGAGCACGTTTTTTTAACGCTAAAATTAGAAGAAAAAAAATTACTACGTGACCATGTTGGGCGCCGTACTACGGACGGTCACGGAGGGGGAGGGGTCAAAAATGGCCCAAAATGGGTCACGTAGTATATGGATGGCCCCTAAGAAAAAGACACTTGTACAAACAGGGGGTACTTTTCTTCCACTACTCCTTAGTGCCGTGGCGTCTATACTCCCTACTCTCCTGCAAGGAATCCACGTTAAGAAAATGATTCTTGTGCCACACGAAAGTGTGGCGAAGCTTAATGACCCGACACCACCACCCACTGAGACACAACTTAGCTCTCTTGACAGTGAGATGGAACGTATTTTGCGTAAAAAATACGCTGATGATTCTCTTAAATGGAAATTGTACAATGCGGCACTGCAGCGCTACTTACACTTTAAAAACGAGAGTAAGAAGCCCGTACGTATTTCTGTGGAAGATTTTTCTCTCGATGATACCGGGGACACTGCTCTTATTCGTCAGCAGCTCGTTGCCGCCATGCCAAAGACATATAAAGCGGCTGCACTGAGACTTTACGATTATTTGAGTACGACTGGCTCACGAGTCACGTGGGACTCCTCAGGTCTTGTATCTCTGGAGGGTACACCAGTAACAAACTCCAACATCATTGATCTTATTTCGGATCTCACTCGTTCACGCAAAAATTTTGAGCCTGTGGGTGTTTCAAACTTCATTAAAACACTGTCTACACTCAACATTCCGTTGGAACTTATTCCTAACGAGAAACGTAGAGTCGCTATTATTCAAGCGCGAAACCAGGGTGGTGGGGGGACTGTCGTTCCGATCACTAAGCCAAAACGCGTGAGAAATCGCGTGACTAAAGGTCGTGTCACTAAACCTAAACATGCCTGGCAATCTTGGGAACGTGTATCACGAGCCCGCTGACCCTGCGTCTTATGGCACCGCGTGGAAACTCTGGGATGCTACGGGAGAAAAGAAAGAGAAAATAACACATTATCTAGAGGGTGAGGACGCCTACACTCTTCACAAACCCGCTAGACGCCGATTTCCTCCTAATGTGACTTATGCAGGTAATATTGACGAGAGCTGGAAGACAGATTTGACTGATTTTCAGTCTTTGAAAAAAGATAATGATGGCTTTAGCTATATTTTGTGTGTCATAGATGTTTTCTCAAAATATGGATGAGCTGTCCCCCTAAAAGATAAATCGGGTCCTTCTATCATTAAGGGGTTTCAAGCTATAATTAAAAGTACAGATCGGCGACCCACTAACCTATTTTCACACCCACTGACCCCAGACTTTTCTAAACATCTGTACATGGAGTGTTACAACACTCTCTTTAGTGGCACGGGTATACACTGGAAGGACGAGGGGAACGGGATTAGTTGGAGTGATTACCCCAAAGGGAAGACACTGTGTTTGACCTCTCTCCTGATCTGTCGGCCAGTGAGCCTCACTGGAACCTGCAGAGACAAGGCACAATGCGTCTCGATCTTCGATTTGCAGCACCTCTCCCTCAACCTATAAATTGCGTCGTGTACGCCGAATTTCAGAATCTTATTGAAATCGATAAGGATAGGAACGTTATCGTTGACTACAGTGTATAATGGACGGCTTCACGCTAGATGCACTCATGAGGCGTGACAGACATGTTGCCCCAATGTTTGAGGGTGTGTTTGCTGCGGACACCCTCCCCCGCAGACTCCACTAGTGTCCCGCTCTGCTCATATGCAATACAGACCCCATTTCAAAACCCGGCACACACTGGGTAGCTTTCTTCATTGATAAGCACGGCGTGGGTGAATACTGGGACTCCTATGGCATGCCCCCTATTGTCTCTCACCACAAAAAATTTCTTAAGAGACTCTGTAAAAAATGGACTTACAATCATACAAGTCTACAAGCCATAGACTCTAAAGTGTGTGGTGAATATTGTCTGCTCTATTTGATTCCCAGAGCGCACGGCTACACTCTCCACTCCTTTGTACATAAACTCTTCACTTCTAATCCACTGATAAATGATGAAATAGTACGCACCCTTTTCAAACGTATGTTTGGAAAAAAACGAGCATGTGTTATTGATCAAAGAAAAACACAAACATGTTGTGAAAGAAAAAGATAAAAAAAAGTTTACAAAAAAAAAATTAAAAGATTAAAAAAAGTTTACAAAAAAAATTTAAAAGTTTAAAAAGTTTACAAAAAACAAAATAAAATGTTGTATTGTGGGTTCTGTGGGGAGCCGATATCAGAGTGTGAGTCGTAGTTCACCTGAGGGAAGACTGGCGACGAGCTCAAAGCTCGCGCCCCTTTTATTGGGTGATTGGCAAAACAACAGGAAGAACAAAGGCGATCGTAAAACAAAACTATTGATGGGTTCTGGCTGCATGTATAAGAGGATGTCGCTACCAACAGTGATCACTGGTGGCCGTGCTTCGGAGAGCCTTCTGCTTGTTTGGGTGTAACCTGGTTAGGTTATAGCGACAATACTACATTATTCCCTCTTTTTAGAACCCCTCTCCTTGACAAAAATCCTCGTTTTTGTCACTCCCTAACTTTTTCGCCTTTGTCTTCATAACACATTTCAGTTTTACAATTGAAAATTCAATGCTCTAACGTTAACGTTATACATTTCCAATAAATTATTTTGCAAATTTTACTAAAATCCTTAACTAAAATCCTGTAGACTTCCAGCTTGTACAAGCTTACGGGTCGCAACCCTACTAGCTTGACTCAGTGTGCAAACAAAAAGAAATTGACTTCTCCCCTAGCATGTAGCAATGCACTAGTATGACTCCTTCTCCGGACCGCTATTAAGCCTGTTTAATAGTAGTTTAATCCTTCAAGGACGTCAACCACGGGGATCCGTTCCAGTTTAATTTGTGATTAGATCTTGACATCTTGATGTCCTGTAGTGTGACAGAGAACCTGTAACACAAAACACTGGGAACAGTACAAGTTTGATATTTGAGCAGCTGCCTAGGGCGTAAGATTCTTAGCCCTTGGTGTCTCCTACTCGGCTAACTAATCCTATCCACGTGACACCTTGAAAATCTAAACCTTTCATAACCCTTAACCTTTTTGAAGGTTATGCCTACTTGCCTTTTGGATTCTTGATGGAGCGCGTATCTGATCCAGCGTTGTTTTCCTCGTTTCTGCGTTGAGTCTCCTTTGTCTGCGTTGCTGTGGTCTCTCCTTCGTCTTGACGTTTTTGAATGTGGCAATTTTCATTCATTACTCTCTTTTCCACTGTGAGTATGCCATTGTTTACTTTCAGCCGTACAGTTGTTTGTATTTTTGTTTGTCTTTACTTCTCGACTTGCTAAGTCGATTTCTCGAACTCGCGGTTTGATTTCCGCTAGTCCTTGCTGAGGACCCCTTTTCCTCCCTTCCAGTCGTTCCCTGAACACGTGGGGGCTCTCCCCACTCCTTTTTAGTCACGTGACCGCACACGCAACACTGCTCTAGCCCCGGGATTGGTCAAACTTCGCGGTATTGTTACGCCCTGGACAAACGCGTCGGTCCGCGTCGCTTGGCGTCATTCTGCCGCCAGCCCTCGCCGCGTAAGCGCCGCTGTCTCTTCCCCGTCTCGCCCTCGAGTCTCCAAGCAAGCTCCGCCGTGATGGGAGTCCACCGCGTCCTAGTCCAACATTTTGTCGGACGAATAATCGGGGACCCGACGCTTCGCCGAGTGAGTATTCCGAGTGTTCGGCTTTTACTCGCCGTGCGCGCCCCTTGGACTTCCCTGATCCGCGTCTCGTCCTTCTGCCCTGAGACCCGTTCCTCCTTCTTTATGATCTGCCTGCAATGTATTCAGGCCGCAACTAACAGCTTGTTCTGGAGCGTGCTGGATCCGTCATTCTTCCAATTTGAACAATTCGTTCCTGCTGCGATCCTCGCCGAGGATTGGTTTTACTACTGTTCATGTTGCCTCGAGCCATGCTACGTGAGTTTTCCATCTCCCTTTTCCATCTCTTTTTCCACTTCTCTGCCGTGTTGTGTTTTTTTTAGCCCGCCCTTCTGCTTTGAAAAAGCATAAAAGCGGGCTTATGCAAACGACCTCGTGTCTGTCTGTGTGTCTGTGTGTCTGTCTGTCTGTCTGTTCCACTAGAAGGAGATGAGCTAGAGACTTGAAATTTTCAGGGTGTCTACAGTTTTACTCCTAGACAACGAAACGCCTACGGCAAATCCTGCCAACCCTCATTAAGGCACTGAAAAAAATTATAAAAGTTTTCACGGAATTTAAAAAAAAATAATTCAACTTTTTCCAACCCCGTCGACCCGTACCTCTCCGGAAGCGTCTTTTCGCGTCTAGTTCAATGGTGCACACCGTTTTACGAAAAAATGGACCCAGCTCGCGACTACACTGTAAAAAGCACCCGTAATTGGTCCAGTTTTCAACTTTTCTCAACTCCATCGAGCTGCACCTTCCCGGAAGCGTCTTTTCGCGTCCAGTTCGATGGCGCCCACCGTTTTTCGATAAAAAGGACCCAACTCGCGACTACACTGTAAAAAGCACCCAAAATTGACCCACTTTTTAACTTTTACGAACCCCATCGACCCGCACCTCTCTAGAACCGTCTTTTCGAGCGCAATTCAGTGGTGCCAACCGTTTTTCAATTTCCAGTGTTGCCAATCGTCAAAACTCAAACATTTCGATTATTTTCGACATTTCTCGATATTTTCCGATATTTTCGACATTTTTCGTTGTTTTTCGATATTTTTTGATATAATTCGACATTTTCGATATTTTTCGACATTTTCGATGATTTTCGATATTTTTCGATAATTTTCGATAATTTTTGATATTTTTTGACATTTTTGATAATTTTCGATGTTTTTTGATATTTTGCGACATTTTTGACATATTCCGACATATTTCGATATTTGTAAACATTTTTGACAATTTTTGATATTCTTCGACATTTTTCGACATTATCCCTCATTTTTCGATGTTTTTCGACATTATCCATATTTTTCGATAGATCTCAACATTTTTGAGATATTTCGAGATTTTGCGACATTTTTTACGAATTCCTACATATTTCGACAATTTTCGACATATCTCGACAATTTTTGAAATTTTCGACACCCCTCGACGCCTATACCATTAAAATTGGTTCGACGAGCGTAATTCAGTGTTGCCAACTGCTGCCAAATAAAGTCCGAGTTCGGCCGTTCCATCTGAGGCCGAACTCACGTATTTCGACATTTTTTCGAGATTTCCGACTCCCCTTTTTTGCCGAGTAACTGACCGTTTAGTCACTATCGGCACGTTTTCAAAGCAGAAGGGAGGGCTGTAGTTTCGGTGGTTCACCGTTACAAACTGCCTCTTTCCGAAGATAATGCCTTTACGGGCCGCAGGCCCGATCATTTACATGCTAAGAGGACGTTCTGTGTGACTTAGGGGTCGGGCCGAAGGCCCGACCGAACGCCGCCGGCAGGCCAAGCAGGCACGCCCCCTGCCGAACGGAGTTGCCTGCGTAGCAAAGCGGAGCTGGCAACGACGTTTGGCGGAAGGGCGGGCCTGCTTGTTTTGTTTTTAGCCCGCCCTTCTGCTTTGAAAAAGCATAAAAGCGGGCTTATGCAAACGACCTCGTGTCTGTCTGTGTGTCTGTGTGTCTGTCTGTTCCACTAGAAGGAGATGAGCTAGAGACTTGAAATTTTCAGGGTGTCTACAGTTTTACTCCTAGACAACGAAACGCCTACGGCAAATCCTGCCAAACCTCATTAAGGCACTGAAAAAAATTATGAAAGTGTTCACGGAATTTAAAAAAAAAAAAAAATCAACTTTTTCCAACCCCGTCGACCCGCACCTCTCCGGAAGCGTCTTTTCGCGTCTAGTTCAATGGTGCACACCGTTTTACGAAAAAATGGACCCAGCTCGCGACTACACTGTAAAAAGCACCCGTAATTGGTCCAGTTTTCAACTTTTCTCAACTCCATCGAGCTGCACCTTCCCGGAAGCGTCTTTTCGCGTCCAGTCCGATGGCGCCCACCGTTTTTCGATAAAAAGGACCCAACTCGCGACTACACTGTAAAAAGCACCCAAAATTGACCCCCCTTTTAACTTTTACGAACCCCATCGACCCGCACCTCTCTAGAACCGTCTTTTCGAGCGCAATTCAGCGGTGCCAACCGTTTTTCAATTTCCAGTGTTGCCAATCGTCAAAACTCAAACATTTCGATTATTTTCGACATTTCTCGATATTTTCCTATATTTTCGACATTTTTCGTTGTTTTTCGATATTTTGTGATATTATTCGACATTTTCGATATTTTTCGACATTTTCGATAATTTTCGATATTTTTCGATAATTTTCGATAATTTTTGATATTTTTTGACATTTTTGATAATTTTTGATGTTTTTTGATATTTTGCGACATTTTTGACATATTCCGACATTTTTCGATATTTGTAAACATTTTTGACAATTTTTGATATTCTTCGACATTTTTCGACATTATCCCTCATTTTTCGATGTTTTTCGACATTATCCATATTTTTCGATATATCTCAACATTTTTGAGATATTTCGAGATTTTGCGACATTTTTTTACGAATTTCTACATATTTCGACAATTTTCGACATATCTCGACAATTTTTGAAATTTTCGACACACCTCGACGCCTATACCACTAAAATTGGTTCGACGAGCGTAATTCAGTGTTGCCAACTGCTGCCAAATAAAGTCCGAGTTCGGCCGTTCCATCTGAGGACGAACTCACGTATTTCGACATTTTTTCGAGATTTCCGACTCCCCTTTTTTGCCGAGTAACTGACCGTTTAGTCACTATCGGCACGTTTTCAAAGCAGAAGGGAGGGCTGTAGTTTCGGTGGTTCACCGTTACAAACTGTCTCTTTCCGAAGAGAATGCCTTTACGGGCCGCAGGCCCGATCATTTACATGCTAAGAGGACGTTCTGTGTGACTTAGGGGTCGGGCCGAAGGCCCGACCGAACGCCGCCGGCAGGCCAAGCAGGCACGCCCCCTGCCGAACGGAGTTGCCTGCGTAGCAAAGCGGAGCTGGCAACGACGTTTGGCGGAAGGGCGGGCCTGCTTGTTTTTTTTTATGAGTCTCCCTTCTTTCTTTTTAGATCCTCCTGCAGACAGATGTGTTCAGGAACGGCGGCTTCCGGGCCGACGACTTCGAGGACTCCCCGGTGGTCCCCCAAGTTCCACCCCCGGGAATCGAGTATCCCGGTGGCCTGCTCGCCGACCCTGAGTATGTCGACCTGACCATGGAAGACTAGGTGAGTCTTTTGCTTTCTCCCTCCTTTCCGTTCCTCATTACTTACGTGTCGCTCCGGTTTGATTTAAGGCATCGGCACCGGGATACTGGAGGACCTCGAGGAGTTTGGCCCACCGGAGTCGTCCTCTCTCCGCCCGGGGCCGCCACTCCCTTAAGTGTCCTTTTTTTTTATTTTATATTTTGCATTATTTATCGTTTCTTGTGTTTTCTTCAAATTCAATTTATGCATGTGCTCCTTCTTGCGTTTTCTTCAAATTCAATATATGCATGTGCTCCTCCTTCTTGTTTGTTTGTTTTCCTTTGCATGTACCTTTCCCCCTTTTGCATGTACTCTGTGTTTTAATTGAATACATGTTGTTGCTTAATCCTGGTGTTTTAGTTTAGCAACTTTTATCCTCCTTATTTTCCTCTTTGTGGTAAATAACTTAGCAACGGTAGAATTGTTTATTATTTATTCACACAATTAATTTTGACATTCTGATCCATAATTTACTTTCAATTCAACTTACTACTTTCCTGTACGGCTGACTTTATCATTAGTACATTGTTTTGCTGAATGAAATCTTTGCCTACATTTTCTACATCGCAACTTTTGCCTTGGATCACTCGGATGAACTTTCAAGCTCCCTTTCTCGCGCTCTCTTTTCTCATAAAGTTCATTCATCCATTCTTTTCTGCCACAAGCCTCCCGTACGTCACTTACAGGGTACAATTTCCACTCATTTTTTATCATAACTCCTCCGCACACACACTCACAATTTTTCTGCAACTTGACCGTTTGCAACTTATCCTCTATTTCTTGGATTGCTTGCCTCTCTATTTCCATACGCCTGTTAATTTCATTCAACCTTTCTTTTTCCACACAATTCTCCTCTACACTCACTTTATTAATTTCCACCTCCAACATTTCAATTTCCTCAGCTAAATCAGACACATATCTCTTTTCATTTACTTCAATTAACTCAGTTTCTGAATCTGAATCGCTTAGTTCTAAATCCTTAAGCAAAGAACTTGGTAAAACCGTTTCACTCAACCTTTTGGATGGCCCAGGCAGTTTGATGAGAGGAGGGAAGCTCAGGGTTGGAGACTCCTCCGCTTCCCGCAGGGATGCCCCCAGAATCCTGTCCGACTCCAGCACTGGAAGCTCTTCCCACTCCTCTTCTGTCGGTGCGCCGGGCTGGACCAGTCGGATTGGGCTGACTTGTCGGCACGGGGCTCGGCTGGACAGTCGATTCGGCTCGGCTGAGACTGTCATTTGCGGCCGGCTCCTCCTTTGTTGCTTTATTCTTAAAGGGCTGCTGATAATCTTAGCTTTCTTGTTCTCCTCAGCCTCCTTCTTCTGCTCCATTTTCCTTTTCATTCTGCTCACTATTTGTTGTAGCTTCGCTTGATCTGCGGGCTGTGTAGCGGTTGGTCTGCTTTCTTTCTTGGCATTTATAATTTGCCTGCCGTTTTCCTGTTTTCTTGGGGTGATCCTGATATCCTTGAATGATATCTTGCGAATCGGTATCACCGGAATGTCCTTCAACACCACTGTCTCCATTGCAGATTTTCTTTCCTTCGCTTTGCACGCGTCCGTCTTTCTCACAGGGTTGGAACGAACTGATGCTCTCAGCTCAATTTGTTTGGCATTCCCCGCTAGGCCCTTGTTGTCGGTATCTTAGATACTCATTATTTAAATCTCGCGGCCTTTCACTTTCGCCCACAGCTGTTCATTCAATGAAAAGTAGCCATGCATTTCTCATATCATCTTGTTTGTTTACAGCCGTGTCTGGTGCCGGGCATCTCGCTAGCCGATCTATGTGCACTATCAGCTTTTTACTGGGATTATCAACCCTTTCAATTCTTGCATTACAGTCATTAATCAGGTTTATGATTCTGTAAGGTCCTTCCCGTCTGGTTATGAGTTTAGCAGAGATTCCTTTCACTCTTCTGGGATAATACAGGTAAACCAAATCTCCCTCTAGGAATGGCAATAGTGTTGCATTACTATCATAATAGGCTTTCATTCTTTTCGCAGCCTTTTTACTCATGTGTGCGACTGCTTCATAGATGTCCTGCATTGTTTTTCTCACCCAGAAGGGATACATTTTGTGCATCTCTTCATTTTGAGGTGGTGATCCTCTATCCAGATCCAAAGGGCTTCTCATGGCTGCCCCGAACATAACCGCATATGGTGAGAACTTATGTGAAGAGTGAGGTAAGTTTCTGTATGCCTGTGCTATAAATGGCAAATACTTTGGCCAATTTTCTCGGTCTTGCTCCACCAAAATCATGAGATGTTGTTTTAGTGTCTTAATCCATCTCTCTGCTTTTCCGTTTGTTGCAGGGTGAAACGCTGTTGTTCTAAGCTTTTTGATCTGGTAAAGTTCCATTATTTCCTGGAACAGTGTGGAATCAAAAGCTTTTCCCTGATCTGTCAACAAGGATTGAGGCGCACCAAAGATGGAAAACACATGAGTGATAAGTGCTTGTGCCACTTCATCCGCTGTCTGCTTATACGACGGCACCACCACTGGCCATCCAGAGAAGGCTTCAACTGCGACCAGTATGTACTCAAATCCTTCTTTACTTTTCGGATTTATAGGTCCACAGATTTCCACATGCCAGCGTCCGTGCAGAACTCCTTCTTGGAACAACTTCAGAGGCACCTTCGTCTGATGAGTTGGCCCTTTGAACTTGGCACAAATTCCACATTGGGAAATCACTTCATAAGTGTCCTCAAACATTCCAGGCCACCAGAAGAATCTCTTTATGTATGCCAATGTTTTGGATACAGCAAAATGATTTCCAGCTCCCAGCTGTTCATGGTATGTTTTTACTGTTGACTTCACAAGTTTGGCTGGTAGAATTAGTTGTAATTCTTCCTTTTCTTTTATTCCACTAGGGTGCTCAAACTTGCGATAGAGGATTTCTCCCTCTATTACCAGTGAATTAAACTGGTACCAAAGTGACCTGGTTTTGTGGCCCTTTTGTGCAATTTCTTGGAATTCTGGTTTCTTCTGGTCCTGTACTGCAACCATGATGGGCATGATATCAGCATCAAGCAGCTGTGCTTTTCTGATATCTTTTGGACTCAACCCACCAGAAATGACTCTTGTCCAGTTAACGTCAATGGTGTCCTTTGTCATCCTGGTAACTTTCCTTTGCTCAAATAAGCAATCCGGACATGTCTCTTCACAGTGCACTTCTGTTTTGCAGTGGCAAACTAACACTGCTTTGTCTCTTTCTTCCAGACGATCACATTTCTTGCAATCATCACACGGTCTTCTTGACAGTGCATCTGCATGCCCAATGCTGTTTCCCTTGACATGCACCACCTGGAACTTATATGGTGCAAGTCTTTCCAACCATCGTGCCAACTTTCCAGTGGGGTTTTTGAAGTTTTTCAACCACTGTAATGCTGCATGGTCAGACTTCACAATAAACGGCGATACACCCTATCTAAATCCGCTCACCACCTCCGCGGCTGGGGACAATCGCTCAACTCACTCCCGCCTGGGGACAACCGCTTACCTCGGTTGGCGCTCCGGACAACCGCTCAGCTCTCTGAAATACGGCAGGAGGTTCCTGATTTTGAGTAGGCGTTTTCAGGTAAGAAATTTGCATTATGGCATAACATTAGGAAGAATATTGTTCACCTTGTTCATGAACAATACTCTCGACCAACATCTGCTAAAAGATCCCTCCATACAGGCTCAATATTAGAATAAATATGAGGGCAACATAACCTAACCAGCGCCGCGGCCGAGATCAGTTGAGCGGTTGTCGGGAGCGCCAACCGAGGTAAGCGGTTGTCCGCAGGCGGGAGTGAGTTGAGCGATTGTCCCCAGCCGCGGAGGTGGTGAGCGGATTTAGATAGGGTGTATCGACGGTGCTCCTGCCAGGTAATGGTGAAATGCTTTTACAGACTCTACTACTGCCAGTAGTTCCCTGTGTGTTGTGCAGTAATTTCGTTGAGCTGGATTGAGTGTCTTTGACCAGTACGCTATAGTGACATCTTTTCCATCCTGCTCCTGACTCAGGACACACCCTAGACCTGCTAAACTAGCATCAGTTGTGATGGTGAAAGGTCCTTTTGTGATGTCTGGTGTGCCTAATATTGGTGCTGTAGTCAGTAAGCTCTTTATTTTGTCAAATGCCTCTTGACACTCATTGCTCCACTCAAAGCTTTGCCCTTGCTTCTGCAACTTAAATATTGGCGTTGCTATAGTTGCCATGTGGGGAACATACTTGGAGTAGTACTGAACCAGCCCTAACCATGACCTTACTTCTTTTACGTTGGTCGGTGCTGGCCAGCCAAGGATTTTGCTTAATTTGTCTTGATCCGTTTTTATCCCTTTTTCAGACAACCTGTGACCCAGATATGTGACTTCTGACTGGAAGAGTTCACACTTTTTTGCTTTCAACAGAAATCCTGCTGCTCTTATTCTGTTGAATAAGGCCTCAAGCCTCTGAAGCATTTGTGGAAAACTGTCTCCTCCAATACAGATGTCATCCAGGTATACTGACACAGTGTCTCCTAAGTCATTTTCAGGGGTTTTCTCTTTTGCGGGCATGATCACCCTGTCTGTTATGTACTGGAAGGCACCTGGTGCTGCAGATAGCCCAAAACTTAGTCGTGTAAACTCAAATTGTCTGTGTGACAATCCCAAGCCTTCTGGCAGAATTAGTGTTCGAAAAAAACCGTTTTTTTCCGTTGACGGAAAAAAACCATCGAAACAAACCGTTTTTTTTCCGTTCGTAACGGAAAAAAAACGGAAAAATTCCCAAAATTCCCCAGAGATGTAAGGAGTGGATTTTAGATGTTTATCAAGACAAAAAAAGGAAAAAGTGACCATATGGATGGGTCATCGGTAGAAAAGAGACATAATACCTTCACTTTTTATCATTTTAATTCGAAATTTAATTCGAAATAAAAAAAAAACAAAACGAAATAACATCCCAGCCACACTGTTAAACCAAGTGCACAACTGCTCAAAACTTGTTTCTGCAACTTCCAGTCTGACACGTGCAAGTGTGCAACTCATCAGTTGTGCAATTGCAAGTGTCAAACTCGCCAGTTGTACACTTGTAAGTGTTTAGCTCGTAGTTGTGCACTTGCAAGTGTTAAACAATAAGGAAAGTGTTGCACGGGGCAGTTGAACACTCCCAAGTGCAGAACTGTCGAGTTAAACACGAACAAGTGTACAACTGGCGCGTTTGACACTTGCAATTGCACAACTACACTGTTAAAACCTTGCGAAGAAATGTTTCGCATAACGAAGAAAGTCGTTCGTAAGCTGCGAAGCATTTGGCTGCTTTGTATTGCGAAGCATTTTCTTCGTAGTGAGCGAAGAAATTTCTTCGCAAGGCGGGGCTTGCGAAGAAAATACTTCGTATTGCGAAGCCTTACGAAGCAGCCTAATTCTTCGCAACGCTGCGAAGAATTTTCTTCATAAGAATTTTACAGTGTGCCGAGTTGCGCACTTGCACGTGTTAGACTGGACGTTGCACACTTACAAGTGTTGAGCAGTTGCACACTTGGTTTAACAGTGCAGAATGACCACCACACTTTATGTAAGCAGCAGGCCCAGCGCGAAGATTTGAACCGAAATCAACCTGCAAACGTGTTTTCGCCGTCACATTAGTACTTATTTGGTTTACTAGGTAGATGTACGCCAGACACCGTCTCTCGTAACAGGCTTCGCGATAGATCGCGAAACACTGTCACGCTGCGACGGGCCTTCGTACATCCACCTAGGCCTGCGGCGCTGGCGAGCCTGCATGATTTAAGATTTACTCATTTCAGCCAGGGGGCTGCCGCCCCCTGGACCCCCGCTCGCCTCTTTTCATTATGTAACCAATTTTCCAATTTTTACGCGAAGGGCCCGAGCCCCAAAACCCTTCTCCGCAGAGCCAAACAGACAAAATTTTTGCCCCAAGGATCGCATCTCGACAGATTATCCTGAAAACGACACCCAACATGTATTTTGACGACTTTTCGTCCACATTTACTGCTGTAGCGGCTAAACAGTAAGAGATAGAGCAAAACGGTCGAAATTTTCTCCCGGAGTACCGCAACTCGCCGAGATACCCCTTAGGACACCATAAAATTTTGTAATATTTAAAATCTAATTTTTTTACAAAATATAAATCAATTTTTAGCAGGGTCAATTTTTGAGCTAGAGTGTTCATATTTGAACTCGTCCGAGCTTTTCATTCCAAGAAGCTACAGTAAAAATTTCAGGTCGATATCTTGACTCATTCTCGAGTTATCGTGCGAACAGACACACAGACAGACACACAGACAGACAGACAGACAGACACACGGACATTGAACTTTTTTAGCACTCCAGTGGCGTAATAGGCTTCGCTATCGCTCAGCCAAAAATGTCCACAATAGCCGAATCTAAAATCTAATCCACTCTTCGATACTTGCAAAAACCTTTTACTTCGATAATATTGGCAAATTTTATGGAAAATAGGCATAAAACAATACTAGGTAGATGTACGCCAGACACCGTCTCTCGTAACAGGCTTCGCGATAGATCGCGAAACACTGTCACGCTGCGACGGGCCTTCGTACATCCACCTAGGCCTGCGGCGCTGGCGAGCTTGCATGATTTGAGATTTACTCGTTTTAGCCAGGGGGCTGCCGCCCCCGGCCCCCTGCTTTTTTTTTATTACGAGCCTGCATGGTTTAAGATTTACTCATTTAAGCCAGGGGGCTGCCGCCCCCTGGACCCCCGCTTTTCTTTATTACGAGCCTGCATGATTTGAGATTTACTCGTTTTAGCCAGGGGGCTGCCACCCCCGGCCCCCTGCTTTTTTTTTTTTTTATTACGAGCCTGCATGGTTTAAGATTTACTCATTTAAGCCAGGGGGCTGCCGCCCCCTGGACCCCCGCTTTTCTTTATTACGAGCCTGTATGATTTGATATTTACTCATTTAAGCCAGGGGGCAGCCGCCCCCTGGACCCCCGCTTTTCTTTATTTGAAGTAGGCCAGGGGGCTGCCGCCCCCTGGACCCCCGCTCGCCTCTCTTCATTATGTAACCAATTTTCCAATTTTTACGCAAAGGGCCCGAGCCCCAAAACCCTGCTCCGCAGAGCAAAACAGGCAAAATTTTTGCCCCAAGGATCGCATCTTGACAGATTAACCTGAAAACGACACCCAACATGCATTTTGACGACGTTTCGTCCACATTTACCACTGTAGCGGCTAAACAGTAAGAGATAGAGCAAAACGGACGAAATTTTCGCCCAGAGGTTCGCAACTCGCCGAAATACCCCTTTGGACACCATACAATTTTGTAATTTATAAAATCTATTTTTTTTAAAAATATAAATCAATTTTTAGCAGGGTCAATTTTTAAGCTAGAGTGTTCATATTTGAACTCGTCCGAGCTTTTTTGGCCAAGAAACTACAGTAAAAATTTCAGGTCGATATCTTAACTCGTTCTCGAGTTATCGTGCGAATAGACACACAAACAGACAGACAGACACACAGACAGACAGACAGACAGACAGACAGACACACGGACATTGAACTATTTTAGCACTCCAGTGGCGTAATAGGCTTCGCTATCGCTCAGCCAAAAAACGTTTTTTCCCGTTTAAAACAAGGTTTTTTAGGCCGCGGAAAAAAACCGTTCGAAACGTTCGAAACATCGGAAAAAAACTGTTTTTTTTTTCCAGGCTGTCCGAACACTAGGCAGAATTATAGCTGTTTTGGGTTGGTCCTCTGGGTGGATTTCTAGATTGTGATATCTATGTGCTAGATCAAAAGCATGATACATCCTTATTCCGCCCATGTGCTGTAGTAAATCTTGCACCCTTGATATCGGCATTGCTGGTACTCTAGTGACTGCATTAAGAGCACGATAGTCAATGCATACCCTAACTTCTCCAGTCTTTTTCATAACACATAAGATGGGCGAAGCCCAAGCTGACTGACTAGGCCTTATTGCACCCTGATCTAAATACTTTTTGATAGTTTCCATTACTGCCTGTCTGTAATGGAGCGGTATTGGCCTAGCTGTCTGCTTTATGGGTGGATGATCACCAGTGTCTATTCGGAACTTTATCCAGGGACACTTCCCAAAAGTTGTGTTGTCCTTTGCGAAAACGGCATGATGCTTCCGCAATAAATTAGTTAACTCCTGCTTTTCTGTTTCAGATAACTGTTTATACCTTTCTACCAAATCCTGCAAGTCCTTTGGAAGTGGCTCATTCTCCCCAATTGCTGGAAGATTCGGAATGGTGTTTATTTCTGCATCAGAAAACGGAGTTGTGTCATGGTTAATTACATTGACTTGGACTGTTTCATCTGTGTCCATGCCTTCACCAATGCCTTCGTCAACCTCTTCCTCCTCCTGAAAATTTGTGCTGAACTCCTGCTCATACTTATCTGGGTGCAGGATAAAAACTTCTCCTAACACTGCATACTTAGGAATTGTAACGCATTTGTCCCCTAAGTTTTGCATGGTTATAGAGATCGGTGCAGTAAGACAGGGTATGACTCCAGACTGTGCTATCACTCCTAGTGGTAGCCTAGATACTTTATTTCCGAATGCTGGATTGGAAATGAACAATCCCAGCTTAGTCTCTCCTGGTAACTGGCCACGCTTATTTAGGGATCCCTTTTCACTAGTTCCTTTGGAGCCTGACAACACTGCTTGGTCCGCCACTTGAGTTTCCAAGACCACCCTGCTCTGGGTGTGGCCCTGTCCACCCAAGTCAAGACCCTGAGTGTTTCCACTGCTCTCAAAGGCGCCAATTCCTTCACCCATTGGCTCATCAGTTACCGCATCTGTTACCAATTTTGTCTGTATTTCTCTCTCTACAAACGGTCTTAATTTAAAGCTGCCTTCAGCTCTTATTGTGTAGGCAACCCTGTCTGTTGTGTAAATTCTAGCAGTTTTCGTTTCTCCCAGTGTGAATGGTACTTGTACCCTGTCAAGCCCTTCACCAATCTCTAGAACTTGCTTTTTGATGCCGTTTGAGTTTCGCAACTGGGAGGTCTCTAGTCCTTGGAATAACTGTAATGACAGCTGCAGTGTCAATGCATCCACTTTTATTTACATTCAAAATTTTACAATCTATCATGGGTGCTGTATTTACAGTTGTGCATACTAAACAAGGAACTTCAGGAACCTCCCGATGATTCTCAGACTGAAAGGAACATTCTTTTTCCATTGACAATTCTTTGTCTGGAGACATCTTCGGTGGTTTTACATTAAGACTATCATTTATTCTATCAGTCTTTTCACTCTCAACCTCCATTGCCACCGTGCCATTGGAGGTTGACTCTAGTTTTCCTGCTCCTCATCTGGTTTGGGAACATGAGGTGGCTTTTTGTTATTAAAACCGAAATTGCCATTTTTAGCCAGCCCTTCTGCTTTGAAAAAGCTTCAGAGCGGGCTTATGCAATCGATCTGGTGTCTGTCTGTCTGTCTGTCTGTCTGTCTGTCTGTCTGTTTGTCTGTCTGCCTGTTCCACTCGAAGGGGTTGAGCTAGAGAGTTGAAATTTTTAGGGTATCTTAAGGGTCACTCCTGGACACCGAAACGCCTGGTGCAAATCCTGCCAACCCTCATTAAGGCACTGAAAAAAATTATTAAAGTTTTCACGGAATAAAAAAAAAAATCAACTTTTTCCAACCCCGTCGATCCGTACCTCTCCGGAAGCGTCTTTTCGCGTCTAGTTCAATGGTGCACGCCGTTTTACGAAAAAATGGACCTAGCTCGCGACTACACTGTAAAAAGCACCCGTAATTGGTCCAGTTTTCAACTTTTCTCAACTCCATCGAGTTGCACCTCCCCGGAAGCGTCTTTTCGCGTCCAGTTCGATGGCGCCCACCGTTTTTCGATAAAAAGGACCCAACTCGCGACTACACTGTAAAAAGCACCCAAAATTGACCCACTTTTCAACTTTTACGAACCCCATCGACCCCCGCACCTCTCTAGAACCGTCTTTTCGAGCGCAATTCAGTGGTGCAAACCGTTTTTCAATTTCCAGTGTTGCCAATCGTCAAAACTCAAACATTTCGATTATTTTCGACATATCTCGATATTTTCCGATAGGCCTATTTTCGACATTTTTCGTTGTTTTTCGATATTTTTTGATATTGTTCGACATTTTCGATATTTTTCGATATTTTTCGACATTTTCGTTAATTTTCGATATTTTTCGATATTTTTCGATAATTTTTGATATTTTTTGACATTTTTGATCATTTTTGATGTTTTTTGATATTTTTCGACATTGTTGACATATTCCGACATACTTCGATATTTGTAAACATTTTTGACAACTATTGATATTCTTCGACATTTTTCAACTTTATCCCTCATTTTTCGATGTTTTTCGATGTTTTTCGACATTTTCCATATTTTTCGATATATCTCAACATTTTAAAGATATTTCGAGATTATTCGACATTTTTGACGTATTTCTACATATTTCGACAATTTTCGACATACTTCGACAATTTTTGAAATTTTAGACACCCCTCGACGCCTATATCGTTAAAATCGTTTCGACGAGCGTGATTCAGTGTTGCCAACTGCTGCCAAATAAAGTCCGAGTTCGACCGTTCCATCTGAGGCCGAACTCACGTATTTCGACATTTTTCGAGATTTCCGACTCCCCTTTTTTGCCGAATAACTGACCGTTTAGTCACTATCGGCACGTTTTCAAAGCAGAAGGGAGGGCTTTAGTTTCGGTGGTTCACCGTTACAAACTGCCTGTTTCCGAAGAGAATGCCTTAACGGGCCGCAGGCCCGATCATTTACAAGCTAAGAGGACGTTTTGTGTGACTTAAGGGTCGGGCCGAAGGCCCGACCGAACGCTGCCGGCAGGCCAAGCAGGCACGCCCCCTGCCGAACGGAGTTGCCAGCGTAGCAAAGCGGAGCTGGCAACGACGTTTGGCGGAAGGGCGGGCCTGCTTGTTAATAAACCACTGCATAGTAGCCTTATACAAATCTGGTGGTGTATTCGGCATCGCAAAGTCCTCCTTATTTTTATTACTTTTACAGTCCCTCATAAAGTGTCCTACTTTTCCACATTTATGACAAGTGGACTGCCGATTATCTCTGGCCATGTCTCTACAATTAGCCATTCTGTGACCTAACCTGCCACAGTACCGACATGTCATGTTTTTATCGGGGTTATCCGAAAAGCCTCCCGAAAAGCTGCCTCGGCCTCTGCTGAAGCCTCTGCCTCGGCCTCCTCTGCCGCGGCCACGTCCCCGACCGCGACCTCGCTGTGTGGAGACGTCCGCGTCCTGCTGGGCGCTCGTGGAAGGTTCAGAGGGAAATACCATGTTGACCTTGGCATCCTTATGCTTAGTCTTCCCCTCCGTCTCTTCTTCATCTTCTTCCGCCCTCGCTACACGAACTCTCTTAGCTGGAGGTTCGTCTATTTCTAGGCTTAGACCTCTGTTAAGCGTTTTCATGGCCTCGTCCAGGGTGGGTAAGGCAGCGAAAGCTAGACGTGCTGCTGTTTTTCTGTCAGCAAGGCCCTTAATGAACCTTTCCACTAAGGCTTCCTGTATGTCCGCTTCCTTCATATTTCGAAGGTAGGACCGTCCCACTTGTCTGGCGAATTGCCTGATGGACTGATCTTTCTCTTGTGTGAGAGTGTTGAAATCTTTCTTTCGCTCCCACATGGAGGCTGTCTTGCTGAATGTTTTGACAAGCGCCTCATCCAGACTCTTAAACGTTATTGGCACTTCCTGATGCTGCAGGTTTGCTATAACATCAGTGGCGTTTCCTGTTAACGCCTGTACCAAAGCTGTCTTTTTATCCTTGTCGTCCCAATCATTTGCCTCTGCCACTGTTTGGAACTGCAGTTGGTATACGGAGTAGTCAGCCTCTCCGTCATACTTTGGAGCCTCATTATATTTTTTAGGCTTGTTCATTTTTTCTAGCAGTTTCATGAAGAAATGGTTCGTGGCAGGATGATCTTGCCTCTCTTCTTGCTCATCATCTGCCTCACCGTCATAGTACTCCTGACGGCGGCCGTCATAGTCGTGGACTGGTCTCCTATGACGGCCTTCCCGCATCCATACTCGATTTGGACGCCGATTAGCTGGAATTTCTGGTGGTTCTTCCAGGTCCATTTCTTCCCATTGCTCCTCCTCGTCCAGGTCTGCATACTGCTGGTCTTCTTGCTGCCGCTGCTGTTGCTGCTGGGCTCCTGGATGCTGCACTCTGGGATGCTGGACTCGGTTTTCATTCAGTGGCGCCTGTAGCGGCCTCGGGACTTGTGGTGCTTGCTCATCCTGTCCTTCTTCCAGAAGACGTCCTCGAGGTCTTCTTTCTCGTTGAGGCCTTCCCCTTCCTCCTCGTCCTCGTCCGACGCCTCGACGCTCAGCCATAGGATGCTCTTGTATGACGTACTCCATGAGTCGTCCTGCTCCGCGTCCTCGTCCGCGTCCACGTCCTCGGCCACGTCCACGCCCTCGTCCTCATGCTCGTATGTTGTTGAAGATATGCGGCATGTTGGGCGCAGCCTGTCCGACGTCGACGACGTTGGCGAGCTCTGGTTGGACGGGTGGGAGCTCAGGCTGGTAGTGCTCGGACTCCGCCTCGCTCTGGTTGATGCTGAGACCGTCTGTGTCGGTTTCAGCGTCCATTCTACTGAGCTGCTTTCGGCTCCGACTGTACTTATTTGTATAGGAGAATCGGAATGCTCAGATACGCTACTTTGCATACTATTCCTCCTACCAAACTGTTGTCTACCTCTTAGCCTCGCTATGTGACACTAGAAGGTCTGAGCGAGTCCCTATCTGACCAGTGTGTGACGCTATTAAGGTCTCACCGGTTTCCCTAATTTCAGCGTGTGACACCAGAGGGTCTCGCCGATCCTTTCCTAGTCTCACGTGTGACTCTAATAGGTCTCGTGCGGCTCTAGCCTTTTCTAACCTTCCGCGTCTGACACTAAGAGGTCTCGCAGATCCCGGGCGTTTGACTCTAGCAGGTCTCGCCGGTTCTAAGCCCTTCCTTTTCTCCTATCCCACCGCTGCTACCAATGTTGTATTGTGGGTTCTGTGGGGAGCCGATATCAGTGTGAGTCGTAGTTCACCTGAGGGAAGACTGGCGACGAGCTCAAAGCTCGCGCCCCTTTTATTGGGTGATTGGCAAAACAACAGGAAGAACAAAGGCGATCGTAAAACAAAACTATTGTTGGGTTCTGGCTGCATGTATAAGAGGATGTCGCTACCAACAGTGATCACTGGTGGCCGTGCTTCGGAGAGCCTTCTGCTTGTTTGGGTGTAACCTGGTTAGGTTATAGCGACAATACTACAATAAAAGTTTAAAAAGTTTACAAAAAAATTTAAAAGATTAAGAAAAGTTTACAAAAAAAAATTTAAAAGTTTAAAAAGTTTACAAAAAAAATTCTAAGTTAAAAAAAGTTTACAAAATAATTTCTAAGTTAAAAAAAGTTTACAAAAAAATTAATTTTTAAAAAATATTTTAACAAAATTTACGTTACAAAAAAATAAAGTTTATCTACTTGCCGCTAGATGGCATCGTAGTATAGGTCTAGCTCTCGCGGCTGATCTTAAGTACAAATGTATTGACCTTCCGCTGTGTTTCCACACTTAAGTATCCCGTCAGTTGAGCGCCGTACCGTGCATACGTGACGCTCCTGACCACCATGGCGTACGCATTTTGTGATATGCAGATGCTGAGAGGCGCTAAAGATGAATATGTGGTCAAAGAGTTCAGCTTGTACAGCTCGCAATTCGATGGCAGCCGTGGCACGACAATATTTAAGCCACCGTACGCTGAGACCATTTTGTCACCTGAGCAGCGTAAACGCAATAGTTACATTACCAGACACGTCCACGGTCTGAAATGGAACAGTGGCACTGTTCCCTATGAGCATCTCGGTGATATGATCCAGGAACTGCTTAGAGACTATAATCGCATCTATGTAAAAGGAGTGGAGAAGTTGAGACTCCTCCTTAGGTACGCTCCTTCTGGCGTACTTGTGTATAACATTGAGCGGGACGGATGTCCACGACTCAAAACACTCCCTAAGCTTTTCGTCTCATTCCATGGCAGTGATCATAGCGTTTTTCCCACCCACAACTGCGCTGAACTCAATGCAAAGCGCATGGGACTGTGGTATGAGTTCACTCGGGCTCAGCCCAAATGCAGATGTCGCAAATAATTTCGCTTGTCGGTTTCGTATAGGCCTCCACTAGGGGGGATAGGATTTTCCGTTAAAAATTCTAACGAGCGTAACAGCATGCCTCCTGGGCGCGCATGGAAATGCTGTATTTAAAAAAATGTCAGGAGCGGGATTCGAACCCGCGATTCGCTGATCTTAACTCTGCTGCCTTAGACCACTCGGCCATCCTGACATCTATGGGCACTCAGTGTACCGAGGGCCTTTTAGGTTAGGTTAGCGCCTTTCACTTACGCCTTTCATCCTCGATGTCATCTTAGGTTGGGTTAGGGTGGGTTACCCCCTCCCAACTTAGGTTTGGTTACGCCCTCCCAATTTAGGTTGGGTTAACGCCTTTCACTTACGCCTTTCACTTAGGTTAGGTTAGGTTAACGCCTTTCACTTACGCCTTTCACTTAGGTTAGGTTAGGTTACACGTCCTGACGTGTCACCCGGCGGGACTCGGGGCCGGGACTCGGGGGCCGGGACTCGGGGGCACCCGGGACTGGGGGGAATGCAAGATGGCGGCCCGGGACTAGGGGGAATGTATACTACTACTGTTAGAAAAAGTTGTTGCCTGACGACCATTTGTTTTACGGGAATCCTGTTTCTGGACAGCTGTTCTTTTATCAGTTAAAAACTTACTACATCTGGATTATTTCAACAGCTCACTCAAAGAACAGTGAATGAGTATCACTGTGTATGGTGGTGCTTTACAGGAAATACGCTGTTAATTTTGTTAACAGCTCTTACTGTTCGAAATACAACAATTTTGTAATATTACAGAAGAGAGATATAAGTGCAAAAAGAAGTCAATACATTTCGACGAAAAAATTGATTCTGAGATTTTTCCCATCCTTGTAAATTTACAGTTTTTCCTGTTTTGAAACAGGATTTGCTGCTAACAAACTTAACAGTACTTTTCCTGTTAATTTACAACAAAATTTTTAACAGTGTACATTCTTGTTGAGTTTGATAAATTTAAAGGGTCAGTAACCAAAGATGGATGTGAACCCATCCCTAGAATTTTAAGATCATGGTATTTGCGTGAACATTATTGTACTAGAATACAGTTCCCTTTAGACGTTGGGTACGCAACTACATATCACAAATCTCAAGGTTTGACTATACCAAAAGTTGTTATTCATATGGAACAAAAAGAAAAACAACCAGGTATGTACTATGTTTCTTTCTCACGGGTACGAAATTTGAATGATATTATGATTGAATCACCTTATGACACTTGCCCAATATTTAGTATTAACTTTGAACTATATCAGGAAAGAAATGAGAGTGAAAAATGGTTGTTAAGCAAAGCCGGTGGATAAGTTCCTTATATTTAGAAATTTCCTATCCATCAACATCATTGTAAAATGCCAAAGTGTTTCAAAAAAGAAGCATTCCACTTGAAAATTGTGGAAACTGCCAACAAATGTAAACAAAAGAGGCAGTAATGTGTAATTTACTTTAACTTGTAAGATGTCGTTCCCTTTTACTTGAAAGTATAATTCTCTGGTTCAGGTTTTTTCTTTATTTTACAAAGTTTTTCCTGTTCCCTTAGCCGAATGGGGAGAATTTACTTTCAAGTGTCTCTTGATTCGTAATAAACTTTTTACTAACAGCATTATTAATTTCTGTACATGACCTTGTCCTTACACTACATCTACGTAAACTCATACAGGTAACAATCTCTTACTTCACACATTTAGTTTTTAGAGTTTTTGTGCAGTGACCTTCAAGCGATACTGCACATTGATAGTCAAACTATTATTGTTTATAATAATGTCGTTGAGACCTTAGTTTTGGTCATAGTTTGGGGTTCAAGAACCAAGGATAGTTGGATGTTTATTGAAAGCAGTTTTAAGTTTTTTCTGTAAGAGAGTTTAGTGTGGCAGTTCATTATAGTTTAAAGTTATGAATGATAAATGATGGGTCAACCTAAACTTTTAAAATTGCTCATAATTCTCTTGTGCAGCAGCATATTAAACTACATTGTTGCAAAATTAGGCCGTACCCATAGTAACACTAAATATACAGTTTTTCTCATTCCTGAAGCTATTTGGAAAGACACTTCAAAATTTAAGTATTAGTATCTTGAAATCAACTAAATTAGCATGGAGAGGGACAACAAAGATATGAAATCAGAAAATGACACTATGAACACAGAGGTGGAAGGAAATTCCCATGGTGAGAGTGAGTTTGAGTCAGATGGACCCAGCACTTCACAAAATACTCCGGAGGTATAAAATTAGTTTTTATATAGCATTTTTATGTCCATTAATATCTGAATCATAAAAATTCACTTCAAACTACAGCTAACTCATCTTTTACTTTAGGATAAAGTTAGATCTGGAGGAAGAGATCTAGAAAACCCCGAGCCAAAAGAGAAACAAAGCCTGTAAGTATCTGAAGTGTTGTCAGAAGATTTTTTATTTTGAGAAACCATTAAATCTGAAGCAATTTATATGTGCATTTTTATAGAAGTCTCGATCAAGAAGCAGAAGGAAAAAGAATGTTGAAGAGGATAATACAGTATCTCAAGATGTGAATGCTGAGTCTTCCACCAATGATCCGGGAACAGATACTGCAGACTCAGATTCAAATGGAAATAATCAATCCAGGGAAAGTAGTGTAAGTTTCAGGGCAATAAAATTTAAGAAGACAATTTTAAAAACAAATATTAAACTCATATTTTATTTAGGCTCCAAGTACGTCTAGTGCATCTTCAACTGGAAATGAACAGTGTACTGAAGATGGGGACGCCGGAAATTCTTCTTTAGTAGCTGTAAGTTTAGAAATCGTACAACATTAATTGGAAATTTATAATTGAAATGTGCATGCACAGTATTATCTTAACTTTCTTTTCCAGGGGCCTCCAAATAACCCAAATTTTCCCTCTACGAGCAATGACACGGTAAAAAATTATAGCCATTGTATAGTATATTTTAATTTTTTAATCACGTAATAATAAGTAAATTTCTTTTTAGGCTACTGGAAGTGAAGCTAATGATGCAAAAGGAAGGTTCAATAATGTGAACCGATCTGTCAATCCACTAAAGAAATGTTCAGAGTTAATACCAAACCAGAAGTACAAGATATTGAATATTGCTAGAACCAACACCAAATTTGGAGTAGGCATAAGAGCAGAAATTGAGGACTCAAATTCACCTACAGGATCGAGCTTTGTGTACTTGCCTACACGTCATAGAAATATGACAGATAATGATCTTGCAGAACTCAACAACCAAGCTCGGTCTGCAGAGTCCTTGTACCTTGTCTATAAAGGTCGTGTAGGACGGGCTGACATGGTTGAGCTTCTATGATCATTATCTGTCATATTTCAAAGGAAATTAGATGAAATTTCAGTTAGAATTACTTTTAATTTATCAGTTATACACTGTTAGAAATTTTGTCGTAAATTAACGACAAATAAGTCGCTAATTTTTATAGCGACTGCAATCGTTTTGGAACGAATTTGTCGTAAACTAACGACTAAAAAATCATTCCTCTACGACATTGTCGTAAACTTATCTAGCATTGAAGGCCTAAAAAGTTCGTGAAAAGTGACGATCTGAGTCGTTTACTTACGATTTGTGTCGTAACTGTACGATCAAAATCGTTCAATTACGACCGAAGTTGTAAATTTACGAATGAAGTGGTATCTGTGTGACATCCTGCCCAAGGAATTTGCGATCAATCGTACATTTAGGATCAAAGTCGTAAATTTACGACTTTATTCGTTAGAAAACGAACTGTTTCGATATGAAAATTAGCGATCACTTCGTCGTTCACGAACGACACAAGTCGTAACATAAAAGTGTTGTTTAAAAACGACATTATTGATCTCAAAAATGTCGTAAATTTACGAGTATTTTTATCAGTGTAGTTTATTGTCATTTTGCAGAAGTAAGCTTGGCCTGTTAAGTTTTTGAGTATTTTACGGCTTAGATGTAAGTCATTTCTTATTGATAAAAAGTGATTACTTTATTAAAATTACCACACTCAAAAGTTGCATACAGTTTAAGGCTGGTCTACAATGGGTCGGCTGTAAGAAGTAAGGAGTGGAGTAAGAAAACTAACTTCGAGGAGTAGGGAGTAGGATTGGAATGAATCCAATCCTATTCAGTACTCTACTCCAGATAGGTATTCTGTAAACATCTAATCGAGTCTTTTTGATCAGAGGGCAAGAACATTGATAATTTGATAGTTTTGTAAAGTACTCCTTATTCCTCTTACTTCATACTCCCAGTTCATTGTAGACCAGCCTTTAGACTGACTTGGAAAACTGATGTTTGTCTATAGAAAAATCTTTGCTCCTTGAACTGATTTGATCTGAATCTATCACTGGAAAAACAAATGTTACTTGTGTCACATGTTATCCTGCATTCTCTGGAGAAAACGTTTTCTGATGCATTCCTCTCCATGCAAAAGGATAGGGGCATCACAGAGAGAATGCAGCACGAAACGTTTTCTCCGGAGAGTGCAGCAAGAAACGTGACACATGTAACGTTAGTTTTTCCAGTGATTCTGCTACGATTAAAGTAATTCTGAAGATTGGGTGTTAATTATTTTATGCTTCTCATTTTACCTTTTACTTTCTTGTGAATATAGTGGGTTTGTAACTGTTAGTAAACAAAGCGTCCACAGGAATTACTTAAAACTCTGTAGCAAAACAGAGCAGAACACACGAGTTGAGTCAACACACGAGTTGAGTCGAGTCGAGCGTGTTACCAGTGAATTTTTGCTTATTGGTACTCAACTCTTTAATCGGCAGATAGGAAAACTAAATGACAGCTATATTTTATTTTTTGTATTGCAACTAGAATAAACTACCCTTTCAACTGCGTTATCTGAAAAATTTACTTTTAAAATCACCTTTACCAGCATAATAGTGTTCGGACACACTACCGGCGGCCTAAACTTTAAAGTATTATGCTTCTAGTATGCGTTGATAGCTGTTAACTGATCTTTCTGTTATGCGGGGAAGTTTTTTTGATGTTCAAAGGATAACACTCGTTGTAAAGCAAATTTGTTTGTTGTCTTTATTGTACTTTACAAATCCGTTTAATTTAACCTGAATATTGCCAGAATAGCCAACATTTTTAGGGATGGAACACGTTTCATGACATTTGGAATAGCTCTTTCTTGGTCCTTAAGTTTTCTTATTTTCGTGGATTTTCCTACTATATCAACTGCGCTGTACTCTATGATGTAAACTTCACTATCATCTTCAAGAGGAAAATGCATGGCAACTTTGCATAACGGTAGGTCAAACCTAGACATCACATACATGGCCAGGAGGTCAATATAATTATTGCTTTGATGTAGGCTAAGCTTGAAGTTCACCTGTTGAGAAAATTTATACTTAGAAAGTCATGCTATCTTTAATTTAGAATATATTTTTATTGTAAGTTTACATTTACCTGGATGAACTGTATTCTCAGGTTCAAGTATTTGTATGTTGCAACACTGAATTGACTGTACCATCTTTCTTCTTGGCCAAGTTTAATAATTGGTTAGGATATAGTTCCAAAGTGACCATTGCAACAAATGAAAATGTCAATGTCGTTGAAAGTCTTAGCTGCTCCAACGGAATAAGCAACAAATCCACCTAATGAAAAGAATACTTTATGGTTTGATAACTTTGCAATGAAAACAATCTTTTTTTTTTTTTTTTTTTTTTTTTTTAAATTTACCTGCTATAACCCATAATTTATGATCTTCAGTACAGTTTTCACAAATTTTATCAAGATATAGTAAAGCTTTTTGAACCCCTATTTTATAAATCGAGGAAATGTTGATCTCTTCTGATCTGAATCCTAAGTTGAGCTGAAGACCTTTGTAGATGGATAAACTGTTCAGTGTTTTCAAAATTTTGTAGTTTGGTGCAGGGTAGATTTCTTTTCCCAACTGCATGATTGCTAGTTTAATTTTAAAGAAACTAGAATATCTGATGACTGTCTTTCAACAATATAGTACAGTGGTATTGTTAGGTGAAAGTAGTTTAAAGTTGGTTAACATTACGGAATTCTCCTTGAAATTTAAGGACAAATTTATTAGGTTAGCATAGATCAGCAGCAGTTAAAATCCTTGAGCAGAGCAGATCCTCGCGGTGCTGTTGGGTACTTAGATACTTCCGCCTAGCTTTCCCCTTTCCCTTTCACTGCCCTTTTCCTGCTGGGCGTGCATAGCCTCAGCCTGCATAGCCCAGCAGAGCACCGGACAGCATAGTAACTGGATAGGGTTCGCCAGAGATCAGAGATCACGTGACGTTTCCGTCATTTCGCGCCTTTAGCAGAAGACGCTGGTTCCAAGTCTTCCGGCACTCATTTGAACCTTTCCGGTAACCACCGTATTCTTCGTTCGGCTGACAAACGATTCCTGCGTGAATACAATCCAAAAAAACTATTCGTCTCCATGCTTTCTTTACTGACGCTTGGAAATAAGTCCTCTGGCGACTGTACGTGAGTGAAGTCGAGCGTGGAAGTAAATGTAGGGTTATTTGCAGTTAAGTCGCTAATTGGCAGATAAGAAAAAAAAGCGACAATCGAAATTGAATGTTGTTGTTGTTGTTTTCGAAAACCATCAAACATCCAACATGGATCACATTTGCAGTAAAACTATAGTGAAAATCTTAAGATATAGTTTGGATTTAACTATTATTTCAGTAAGGCATAGTGTATTTCTTGCGTTGAAATTGATGTTATATTTTATTTTTGGTTTGCGACTAGTATCAACCTAACTTGGCAGGTATGTTTGCTTAAAAAAACATATTTTTGAAATTCTATTTATTTAGGTTATATAGTGTCAGGAAACCTTACCGTCGGCCTAAACTTTAAAGTGTTATTTTCTTGGTATGCTAAGTGATCTTTTCCAGTGCTTTTGAGTGTTTCGGATGTAGAGAGGATAACAATTGTGGTAAAGGTACGACTTTAGTTATCCGTACCTTACTGCCACCTTTATTGCCACATGTGAAATTCGAATTAATGTTACATCCAGATAGTGTCTTTGTTCTTATGTCTATTGCTAAGCAGTTACTGAAGTGACTTTTAACTACTGGGTCTTCTCACGTTCCTTGAATTGCAGTGTTTATGTTGATTTTGTATAAGTAACGTAGGCATACTAATCCTACAGCATTGAGTAGGGAGAAAACCCGTATGGTGGTGTTGGTGGTTTCTGAAGCATGGTTTAGTAAACTAAGGGGACCACCCATGTAATAACCCTCTGTTACAGGGCTCCTGAGACAACAGTGATATCCAGGGTCATCTGTCTCCAGCTCCTTAGCCACCCAACCTAAGGGGATAATCTTACGAAAGGATCTGTAATTGAAAATAAAAAGCAATCAGTTAGTAACTTTTATAACCCTTGTTTCTTTAGTAACGTATGCAATACTCGTAAAATAGTGCACATACATTCCGCCTTCAAGGTCCCGCCTGACTCTCAGTCCAAGCCCCTTTTTAGGGCAGATGTAGGGCTCAAAAATTTCTCCAGCCCTGTCCCACATCGTGTTTATTAGGTTTACACAAGTTTTTATTTTGGGTCGACTTAATATCTCCGTCTCCTCCTCTTTGGTAAGAGCCATATTTAAACATGTCATTTTTCTCCCAAATATGTAAAAGGATCGATCCTGGTCAACTTTAAATAATAGTTTAAACTCTTGATTAGTCACATTTCTAAGATCTTCTTTCTGTAAATTATAATAAAATTTAAACAGCAAGACCCTTCCACCGGCAACTGTAGTTGTCTTTCTTTCTTGTGTGCACCAACGTGTATTTGTGATGGAGACAACGCTGAGGGGAACAGAACCCCATTTCGTTCAGAAATTTCTGTAGTATATATCCATCACGGCGAGTGCTCAAGTTATCAGCGAGAGCTAGGAGACTGCAGTTGTTGGTGCAAGGAGAGTGCTGACTGGAGAGTCACGGACAGGACCCTTCTGCTGCAGATTTGTCGGGCCGGCTGGTGTCACTGCAATGAAAGGTTTTTGCAGTTGCACTCAGTCGCAGTTGCAATCGGTAAATATCTAAATAAACACATTTCTAAGACCTAATTTTTGTATAATTCTTTTTTCAGGTTGCCTAAGCCTGAGGAGGAGCCCTTTGGACCTAAACATGATTCAGCAGCGCTGTCATAAGCACCACAACTCAAAACTCAATTTTCTAAACATTAAAATCCAGACCCTCTGGAATTAGTTATAAAGCATTTTACATCTATGAGAAAATATTATGCTTTTCTTAAACCCACAGTACAAAACTTCATCACAGTAGTGATACAAGTAGAGTGACTAACGGGAAAGCTGGAAGGGTCAAAGGTCAAAGGTCATGACCCTAATTTCAAGGCCGTGACCCCTGGAGGTCAAATGTCAAGGTCAAATATCAGAGTTCATGGCCCCCATGCAACCCCCATATGTCAAGGTTTTCATCCCCTAAAAAGGTCAAGGTTTTTCCCCCCTCCCCCGCCCGGGTCATGACCGGTCAAAGCCATTGACCTCCCCCCCCCCTCCCCCCCCCCTCCCCCCCTCCCTCCAAAGCCCGGTCATTGCCCCTCAAGGGCATCGTGTGTAATGTATTGCATAAAAAAAAAATCATTGAGCTGGTCAGGTCAGCATGCAAAGCCGGTTCTCCCCACCTCCTCCTCGCTGGCGAGCTTCTCCCCCCCTCCTCGCTGGTGAGAGGGAATGACCAAATTGTGTGCGTGTGTGTGTGTGTGTGCTTGAAATAATAAGGAATTATTAGGGTGAATTATAGCTTCAAACAATTCAATTTCGATAACATATATATTTACATATTTATTTACATAACTTATACAACTATTCGATAACATATATATTTACATATTTATTTACATAACTTATACAACTATTTACATACATTTATATACAAGGGTCCTCTCGGGCTCTGGATAGTCCACCCAGCTCTCATCCCCTAAATAATCGCTAAAAGCTACCAGCCTATAACCTGGCAGATCAAAAATCTTGTCTGTCTCCTGTATGTGTACATATATGTACGGCACCTTCAAAGAGTGTTCGCTGAAATAGCAAATTAAATGCTTTTCAGCACACTCTAATTCGGTATACCATACATATATATCTAGGACGCGCGGTTTTAGCGGGCTAAAACTGCCCACCAGCCACGCCCACCACACAGACAATCTTTGAGCCTCCTGGTTATAGCCCGTTTGATGGAAGAAGGTGATTGGTCCGGACCACTCGAAATAGTTGGTGCGGATGAGCTCGGCCAGGGCGGGAAAGCAGGAGTACAGAGAGAGCAGCAGCCCCCATTGGATCATTATCGCCGATCCAGCAATGTCTTCGTAGATGGCCTGCGCAGCCACCCTAGCCATCCGGTCGCAGTCAGCTGTAACAGATAATCAAAATGCATTACGGGCGGTCCCTATTTCGCCCTGCCCCCTGCTAGCGCGCCGGCTATCTCTCTCTCTCTCTCGACAGCGCGAGCGCGCGCTCTCTATCTCTCTCTCTCTCTCTCACTCGCCAACGCGCGCGGTCCGCACGGTCCGGCCAGCGCCACTCCCTGCATTGTGCTGCGCTCTTGTGGCCAGCGGTCCAGCCACATCCAGCTCTCTCTCTCTCCCGCTCCCTCTCTCTCTCACTCGCCAGGCTCAGCCGCCGTGCGCTCGCCGCCTCCCCCTCCCGCCCCGCCTCCCCCCCGGTTTTTCCAAATTCCTGAGCTCCGGCGGCCGAGCGGCCGAGCAGCTCCCCCCTCCCTATAACACCACTGCCTCTCTCGCTCTCTAACTCTCTCTCTCTCTCTCTCACTCGCCAACGCGCGCGGCCCGCACGGTCCGGTCAGCGCCACTCCCTGCTTCGTGCTGCGCTCTGGCGGGCAGCGGTCCAGCCGTATCCAGCTCTCTCTCCCGCTCCTTCTCTCTCACTCTCCAGCGCAGGCTCAGCCGCCGTGCGCTCGCCGCCTCCCCCTCCCGCCCCGCCTCCCCCCCCCCGGTTTTTCCAAATTCCTGAGCTGCGGCGGGCCCCGAGCGGGCTCCTCGCCTCGCCTCACCTCACCTGCCGAACCTTCGAGAAACTACGGGACCCGGCAGTAGCACCCAGGCCGTTGCGCGTTGCGCGTGTTTGCTGTGCTCGTGCGCGCGTGTGTGTAAGTGTGTGCGTGTGTATACGATGTCTCGGAGCACAAGTGAGGATAAAGCAAAAAAGGTATGTTAAATACACAAATTATTTATTTTTTGCATTAAATGCGTCTGATAACCTGAAGGAAAAGAATTCCTCTTCAGCACTATGACCAGGCTCCGCCTTGGATTGTAGCGGGCCCCGCTGCTGCTCCCGCTGCTCCTGCTGCCGCTGTTTCTGTCGCGGAGCTTTCAGCTGCTGCTAACGAAAAGAAAAAAAATGGAAATTTTAAAAAAGCGAGTATTTGTGGGGCCCTCCCAGCGTACACGCGGCTATGTGTGAGCTATACGTACGTCATCCTCGCTGTCCGATGATACGATTATGACCTCTAATTCGCATTTTTGTTTTTTTGCTGACGGACCAGCTCCTGTATCAGCCTCGTCGGACCCGCCACCCGAAGAACAAGAAGAAGCCTGCAACAAACAATTAGTGAGTATTTGTGTCTGCATTTTTATGAGTGTGCTTTGACAAACATGGCGCGCCTCGTCAGCCGCCACGTCACCTCGATACGCAAAGTATGAGAATATCGGCGCTACTCTTTTCACGGCCTTGTATGAAAAATTCGGCTCGCCAGCCACGACGTCATCTCGATACAAAGTATGAAAGCATCGCCGCTACTCTTTTCACGCCCTTGTGTTTGTACTAGTATGAAAAATTCTGCACAACATTGCACAGACTTGAGAATTACGTACCAGTTCTTCCTCGTCCGATGACGAAGCCAGAATTATGAATTCAATCTAAAAGAAAAAAATAAGACATGAGATAGAAAAAATATTTAGCTGATTATGTGTTAGCATGTAATTACTTACATCCTTGTGTGGTTTTTTTTTCCTCCTTCTTCTTCTTCTGCCCTTCCAGGCTAGCTTTCTTCTTTAAAAAAATAACAAATAAATCAGATAAAAGAAAATTTTGCAAATAAAAAAATTAAAATTAAAAAAGACAATTCTTACTTACTCGGGCCTTTTCTAACAAATCGGCTCGTCGTTTACGTCTCTCCCTCTTCAATTGAATTCGTAATAACATTCTTCTCACTTTCCGCTGAAGGTTTAAATTTCCCGGATTTTTTTCGGCCGCGAGTATCAAATCCATTTTTCTTTTAATTTTCTCGCTTGTTTCTGCACAAAACAATATTTTTTTTGCTCTCTCACGAAACCCTTTGCCAACATTTACGCGTATGCAGCTTGCCTAAGTTCTGAATCCATTGTGCTCCCCTGCTAAAATTGAGACTTACCTCGTGTAACAATTTCAGATGCCCATTCCGACCACGCATCGTCCTGGCTGGAGGCGCTCGACGGTGAAGGGGATGAGGACGACGGCGACGACGAGGGCTGCTGCTGCTGCTTCTCGTCCAGGCGGGGCTGCTGCTGCTTCTCGTCCAGGCGGGGCTGCTGCTTCTCAACACTCATCTTGCCTGCCATCACTGCTGCTGGTGCGGGTGCGAACGCCGGTGTATGAAACAGGTGGGTCCCAGATGCAACTGGTACCGATCAGAGGGCTGGTGCGTGTTATATATTCCGAAAATGCATGACGCGGAGGAGGGGGGAGGGCTCGTGTAACGGGGAATGGGGACCCAGGAGCAGCTGCTGCTGGCCCGGGAGCCGAAAGGGATCAGGCGGGCGGGGAAAAGGGGGTTATTGAAGAATAACAACGACAAGAAATTTTCGGTGTAATTTTTTATTGAAATAAGCCAAGTACAATATAACATGGTTTTTTTTCAAAATCTAAGCTTAACGATTCTTGCCAAATTGCCTTTGGAGCAGGAGCACGCATCTTTCTGATAGCTGGTTTCCGAACAGGAGGCTCAGTTTTTTTTTTCCTCCCTCGCTTAGCTGGAGGATTTTCGATCTTGACAGGTGCGACGCGCTTTCTTCTCCCGCGGGAAGCTGGGGCAGAAGGGGCGGCGGCGGCGTCCTCCCGATGGCCAGTCTGTCGCGGCTCGCTCGAATCGGTGACGTCACTGGTGCTGGCTGCTGACGGCTGACTCGGAGAAGAACAAGCAGTGGCAGTAGTTGCACTCGTCCCTGGCTGCGTCTCGCTGGTCCATTGGCTTAAAAGTTGCCCGATATCAAAATCATGAGGCACGGTGAATGTTGTACCGTCCATGAGATCGGAAAACATGTTGGTGCTTGTGCTGGGAAAAACTTTTAGACACTGACCAAGCAGACTATCCACTATGCAATTTATAGCAATCCTTAACATCTCCCGGGGACCAAACCGGTTTGATCCGCCCCGGCCCCGCCGCCGCCGATGCTTCCTAGGCTTTCTGAAGCTGACAGAACACATTTTTCTTCAATAAGAGAGTCAGGGGGGCACAAATTTGCAAACTGCAGTTTAGCATCGAGATATAACAGATACGAAGCAAAATTGCAAACGGATTTTAGGCCACAATGCATTCCCTCAATAGAGTGACAAGGTTGAAGGCAGGATGCCAGCGTGCGGAGAGCGTGTCTGGCTGGGGCACCTAATTCTTGTAAAACCAAAAAATTTCGACCAGTAAGCTGTTTTAAATAATTTGCTTTGAATTCCGTCGCTGCAAAGAGCACAGTGCTTCTCGAAAGCGCGGTTACGAGAGTCCGACCGAGATCAGAGTAATTTAAAAAACCCTGATTCCAACGCAACCCGTTTTGTGCCAAAGTAATATCACGATTTCTTCGTTGTGTTTCAGCTGAAAGGGTGCTCCATTCGAATGGCTGCTTAACCAGGAAATGGCCTATGTTAAATGGACGCGTGACGGTGGCAATCGCTATTTCCTTAACAATTGGATTTCCATTGTTGTCCCAGAAATGCTCAAAATCCACCACGGCTTTCATCCTGAAAGGGGTAAGTTCGTCGCTTTACGGCGGTCTGCGCAATACTGATGAGAGAGGTGGTGCTTGTCCATATTTATACCATTCGACAAAAAGCCTGTGTCTGTTTTGAAGGCTCTGTGTATAGTTTGAATATTTTATGAAAATCTCGAATCGCTTTGCAATCATTTATGTAGCTATCCCGCGCATCGTAACGCCTGATAAACTTTGCCATGCTGAAACCTTTTGATTTAAAGTAGCAGAACAATGCCGCGTAAAATCCGCAGACATTGCTGGAAATTGACTGAATTACTTTTTTATTCCAGAAATAGCTCGTGCCTTTTAGTTTTGTCAAAAATCCCTCAATGAACTTATTTGGGGGTAGCCCATAGGAATCGAAAAATTCAATTCTTCTTCTTTTTGCAGAACAATATAATGCTACCCAATGCTGTCCAGGAAAATCAGATGTGTCCGTGTTAAATATGATCAGAAATCCACGGCGGCGGTGGCGCGGAAGCTGTGGGTGCTTGTCTGCTGGGAACACGCCGAGAAAATACTTCGAGGTGCGAGAATGTTTTGAGAGTACGTATATTAGCTGCTGAGTGTCCATAATTACTTATTTTAAAACGACGTACTAACTTTTCTATCGCGGTCTATTGAAATTGTCGAATCAAAAATTCCCAGAACAAAAACGCTTATACTGTGAGGGAGCGGCGTGTCGAAGTGAGCACTTATTTCCAGCGATCCGCTAGGAACCAAGCTCGGTGAATGGTCGAGTCCTGTCAGGTCTGAAGAAAGATCACAAGCGAGAATAAATTTCCCGAGTTGAAATTCCAAAAAGCTTAAAGTTGACTGAGGTGTTCTGTGGAGGTTAAGGGCAGAATAGAGCTGGCAGAAAGCTTTAGAGTAAGTTTGTTGGTTAGCAGAAAATTTCATGCCGTCCAAAACTTGTTTTTTGCCGGCATAGTGAAACGTCGCGCTAGTAATCCCATAATGTTTAAAAATTAAGGGATCCTTTTTAAAATCTCCGCTCGCAGCGTCTTGATCACACATGGCAAAGAGTACTAGGCGAGGCAGTTTACCTACCCAGATATTATTCAAGGTGAATTGAGAAGAATTTCCACTTACAATAAAAGCCTTTGTCTGTGTTCGTTTAAAATTCGCAATCATTGCACCCCTGGTTTGAAACGCTCGCTCGTGAGCCAATATAAGCGAGGGATTCACGGTACACACTTTGGTATACAGTGTTGCTGTTTCAAATATAGCACGCGCAGAACTTCCGATATTCGTGTGGAGATAGAAAGTCGGCTCCTGCAGAGTTACCCGGAGACGTAAATCAATACCGTTTGGAAGAAGCATATTAAGCGTACTAATGTCCAGAAAAAGTCGGGTGAACAATTCTGCCGTCTCGCCATTTTTAGTCATGTACCAGCGCAAAGCTAAGCCCTCGTCATTAATGTCTTTGCTAGGCCAATCTGTCGAAACTATTTTTTTTCGAATGACCGCGTCGCTATATGTTGGCGTGTAGCCCTCGGGCAGTAATCTCTCCACAGCACTGTGCTCGCTAAATCCTAGAATCGTTTGCATATAGGCAGAAAACGCGTAGAAATCCGATGTGCTGGCCACATCGTGACCGTTCAAATATAAATTAATAGAGCTTATCATTGAATGGGACAAATTGTTAACGCCAGCCCAAAGTTCCACAGATTCACCTCCTTCCGCCGCCGGCCCTGGAAGTTTTGAAAAGTCTTCCCCGACCGGGGCCGTAGGAAGCGCCGATCCATCTGGCTTGGTCAGTCGGAAGCGCGTCTGCAGATAAACCTGTCTCAGATCTCGATATGTGCCCACACTTCCGCTCGAAATAAAATCAAAATGAGTCACGCTTGGAGTACCGAGCGACCCGATGCACTGAAGCTCTTCGTACTCTGACGAGAGAATGAAATCCGGAGTAGCCTCTTGAATAGCGAAAAAATCCAGTTCCGATGGTATGAATTTAACCATTTGTCCAGAAGAGCTTACTTCTGCACCCGAGCCACTTCTTGCGCGTTTCGGGGGCATTTTTTCAGCCAAAAATATCAGGCGCGAAATTTAATTTCTTCTTCCTCTTGTTTCTCGCGACCTTACCCCTTCCACCCTTGCCAGGAGACTGCGATGGTCTGGAGGCCTTCCCCCTCTTTATATTTTTTTTTCTTTGTTTTTGCCCGGAACCCTGCATTTGCTTATTTTTTGGTTTATTTTTCCTTACTGTTTTTTTCTTTTTCTTTTTTTGATTTCTTCCGTCCGGCTCCGCTCATCGCACCCCGCACTGCGCTTTTCAAAATATGAGCTCCGCTCTTTTTAAAATGGCGTTTCACAATGTCTTTGTGATCTTTCTGCTCCGCATTCGACAGATCAGTTAGTAAATTAGCTCCGCTTCTGAAACTCTCCTTGGCCGCTACTTTCAGACCACGCACTAAATACGGCCGGACATATGATAAAACGTTTTTAAAAAAACCCTGCCCTCTCTGCCGCTGGATAACACCGCTTCGCAAACTAGGGCCAAAAACGTCTTCGAATTTAACTGGAGCCGCCATTGTTACTATGACCTGCCCCGCTCCTCGTTCCGTAAGAGACTAAACTGCTAAGCGCCTAGCGGGCCTCTCTTATATGCAAAACTACATATGTCGTTAATTCTTGCCCCCGGAAAAGTTTTTCCCATTCACCCGAGTTTTGAGAGAAATAAACGCAAATGTAACTCAAATCACTGGATATAATCTCATGATATTCGACTTTATTGTTGCAGGAAAAATAACAGCTGGAATCGATCGTCTGCCATTCGGATTTGAGGATATATCTGATGACTCGCTCGCCGCCAGTATCCCACGGCCAAATTTGTGAGACCTGCGCCCAATTTATGCAAAGCGGGAGCACAGAGGGTAAAGAGGTTTGTATCCTTCCCGAAGCAACTGGGGATGGTGCCCTACGCTTTCTGGTCTTGGCCCGGGGCGAATCGAGTAATAACCTATACGAATTTTTTCCAAAATCCTGATCAATTATTTTTTGCAAGTCTGCAAGAGCGTGAAAGCCTGCTTCTGGGCTCGGAGATGCAAGCCTGACAGTTTTAAAAAGATCTGTTATTGATGTATACAGACGTACTGGAAAATAAAGTACGTCCCCTTGGCTCGTCTTCACGCTATTTCTAGGATGGGGTACTTCAATCACGTTGAATTTAGCTTTCCTAGGATTGTTTTTAATAGCGCGCTGGTCTTTTAACGTGCTTTCTGAAAATTGCTTTAGGGCGTTTTCAAACTGTGTTCGGTTGGTTATATTAAATTTTAAGACCCGATATAAATCTGAGATGGATTCGTAATCCCCTGCGCGAAAGTCGATCGGTCTGGCTAGTGTTGAGAGAAGGAGAGAATTATTTAGGTCGCTTTGCAACATTGTTGCAGGATAATTACGGGGCCCAGGTGCATCGATATCGGCGCTACCAGCCGACCTCGCCCTCTCCGCATTAATCGCACGCATGTCCTGCTCCCTGATTGCACCGTCGAGAGGTGGCCCTGCAGGTGCAGCAGGCCCTGCAGCCGTTTTCATACCGGTTTGCAACATTGTCGTGCCTTGATTCTGATCGGGATTAGGTACGCCCGCCTTCGTTGTCATATTAATTACATGCATGCCCTCCTCGGAAACCTGGTTGGGCTGGTTGGTTCTTGCACTCTCATTAATCTCATCCTTCGCTCCTGCCGTAAACACAGGTGTTGCAGAGCGGGGCGTTGGCTGAATGCTGCCGCCTGTCGACGATAAGACCATGTTTAAAAGGCCCACTTCCAGACGGGATTTGCCGCGAGCGCCAATTACGCGTGTCCACAGCGAAGGATCGATTCGCACGTAAAAATGGGAGTAAGTATTTTGTGGAAAGTAAGATATTGAAGTTTTAGAAGAAAGCCCTAGATAGGTATTCATTGTGGAAAGTACTTAAAAATCAAAACTATTATCGTATTAATGTGGCTTGCTTCAAAGGGATAACGATTAGAAAATTTATCTCTGAGAGAAACTGAAATTTCACGGATTTCTTGCGTGCATAGAGGCACGAAGGTTATCGTTTCAAATTGATGGTAGCTGCGTATATAAGCGGGGGGTAAGGTTAGTATGACTTTCGCGCTAGAACTGCCTACTAATTGTCCTTCAATTATATTTAAATAGACAAATATATTTGATTCCCTCTCGCCGCTCGTAGAGTTTGCTTGAGATGAGGACGAATTTGGAGCAGCAACTGGAGGAAAATACAGAGATTTCACTCCCACGGTCCAACGCCCCTTAGATGTTCTCAAGTTGAGAGGTTCTGATAGATAATTCGTAAACTCGCTCAGAACATTATTTTCATATCTATCCAGGGATGAATCACTCGTTAACGTAACTTGGAACTCGTCAGACATTGTATGCTTCTAAATTTGAGAGCGGTTCGTAAGTAGCAGCCTTCCTCGGAAACCCTTCCCACCACACTAAAGCGTGCTTCACCCCTCCAATGCTTTTATACCCTAAAATAGAGCGAATTTTGTAGCGCGTTTCTTTGTCTACTAAAGCTTTTGTGAGCTCATATTCGTAAAATCCACCTTCAATTATTTCTCCAGTGGAATCTTTCAAAGTATAAAGATAGATATTTTTGGGTCGTTTTAAAACAATATCAACAACTGTAAAATTCTCTTCAGAGAAATTTCTTTCTGTTCTCTTGGCAAATACGCTGGAACGAATTACTGAGACTTTAACGGTATCACCGATACGAAATTTTGGAGGTCTTTCCTTAATTCTATTGCGATAAGACGCAAGCATCCGTTTGGACCAGATTTGGTAAAAATTCTTTTTTTTCACTGATTCTGGGGCGAAGCCCGTGCTGCGGTGTGTGCTGGAATTGTAGCTTTTTACAAGATCACCTAGAGCGTCTATATATCTCTGGTTCTGTCTGTGATATATGTATTTATTTATTAAACTGCGTAAAGTTCGGTTCACTCTCTCTGAAAATACAGCCTTGTGTAAACTAGTCACAGAAAGTTTCCATGGAATTTTCTCTTTTTCAATAATTTTCTAAAATCTTTTTTAAATTCACCACCGTCATCAAACGAAAGTTTTTCCGGGCGCAGGGGGGACATTTCTCTTAATATATCCTGCATTGCAAGAGCCACAGTTTTTGAATACTTATTTTTTAATGCTCTAACATACAATTTTTTGCTGAAAGCGTCAATAACTACAAGGAGATACCTCACACCATCATTTTCACTGGAAAACTTGCTGAGGTCTAACAGGTCCAGCTGCATTAGCTGGCCACTTTTAGAAAGAGTATCATACCCGTGCGTTGGAAAACGTCTCCTGGCACTTCGGAAAGTTGTATACACGGGCTGTTTTAAGAGAAAATTTTCCAGGACACTATCTTTTAAATTTGTATTTTTCCGCAGTGTCTCTTTCGAACGGAACAGCGATTTCGATGGCGGCTTTGTGTAAAGCTTCCATAGCAGCTCGTTGAGATTTTCGGCCATATTAAACGTGTGTAGCAGGGCTGGAAGTCAGGAGTTGGAATGAAAAGAAAATGTACTCGCACCGAGTATTTATAGTTTTTTATTGAAGATTCCATATGCCTTTACAAGAAAAATATTTATTTTTTTTACCCTTCCCGCTCTGTTGCCTTCTCACTTTTGGTGGCGTCTGCCCCTCTAAAAGTGCAATTTTCTCATCCAAAAATGATTCGGGATCAGAATCACCGTTTTCAGAGAATTTCAGTATTTTATTGGGAACAGTGCTAGAGCGCGCAGTGAGTTTACGCTTCAAAATTTTTCTTTCTTTCGGAGGAGATGTCTGAATAGCCATATTGCGTCCTCGCAGTTTAATAGGAGATCTCTTAGTTTCCGCTTTGTTTGCTTTTGGTTTGTTAATTTTCTGTTGTTTCTTTTTTCCAGGAACAAATTCATTCGGATGCTGAAAAATGAGACTTTTCCTCCGAGGCGGGCCGGTAGAATTCGGGATCGCAGGTGGAAGAGCTGTAGGCTCTTGTTCTTCTATGCTGGCATCATCATCATCGGGTTTTTTTACCGTGACATAAGATTCGGGCTTGGTGTTCTCCCCATCATGTACAAACGAAAGGTATTTTTCTAACATAGATCTATAAATTCCCCACTTCTCAGAGTCAGTTAAATCTTTTCTGTGAAGCGTGCTTATCATATCTTTATACAAATTGTTAAATTTAACTTCTTCCGGAGTTAGATGAGTCTGACGCAAGCGTCTATATTGGCTTTCGTTAAACAAATACAGTTTTTCCATGACTTTATTCCTTCTTGGCTGTAAACTTTTCTATGATGCTGGGCAAAACGCTTGATATGAGTGTAGATATTATGGGGATCAGCCAGCCCCCAGTCTGTTTCTTTCTCAATATTGCTTTTTTGGCTTTAAAACTCGTTTTTGCACATGCAAATTTCCGTATCGTATTTTTGAAGGGCTTTATCTTTTTAACACAGCTAGGAGGCAATTTTATTGCGGGATTTCTTATGGCGTTTAAAGTACAGGATGACAGAACGTTAACAAGTGAATTGTCGGGATTATGAAGTATAGCACGTCTAACCTTGTTACAAGAGTTTTTAAGAACCAAAAGATGTGGTAATTTCTGGCGCAAATCTTTGCTCATTATAGTATTTCTTGGGGCAGTAGACGATTGAACACTCTTCTTTGTCAAATATTTGCGTGCGGTATCGACACCAATTTTCAGTCAGAGGATGAAGGTCTAGCAGAAATGGGCTCCTGGGATTTGTAGCCAAATGTTGTCTAAATGCTTCAACTAGATTTTTTCGCTGCCCGGGCTCTGCAATTTGCGAAGCCAATACTCCGAACTGACTATTTGTTCTAGGCGAGTTACAGAAAACTATATATTGAGAATTTAAAGCTAGAACTCTTGCATTTTTTTCCCTTGGAAACAAAACTTGTGTTGTAACCAATACGCTGATATCACTATGGTGCACACTATTACAAAATATATTTACAAGTTCGGCATTGTTAAACACCGATTGATATAGATCGTCAAAAATTAAAATTGCTGGTGTGTTCTTGACAAAGGAGAGAATGTCTGGAGGTATTCCAGCGATAAAAGTTATTTTGTCTCTGATTTTACCTTTTATATTCTTAATAGCATTTATTTCGCCATAAAAATACAAAATTTCCTTAAATTTAACAGAGGGCGGGTACAATGATTCAAGGTTTTCTAAATAAGAGTTAATCCAACACGATTTTCCCGATTGACTCTGACCTGTGGTTAAACATCATATATATACATATTACTTACAAAGTTATAGGTTAGGTTTCTTATCATCTAAGAGAGCACATTTTTTCTTGTTTACCTGCTATAAAGAAGGCGGCTGGATGTTTCAGTCTCAGACACATACTGACTACAGACTGCTTATGCCGGCCCTATTTATACGTTTATGTCCGAAAGCAAGGCTTTTGTATTTCTCATCCAGCCAATATCGTTTGCTGTCAAATGAACTTAACCCTATTTTAGAACATGACATAGTATACAATCTTTGCCGCTTCCGTCCAATCATTTTAAAATTGACAACAAGTGGTTCTATAGTAGTCAGACATTTTTTATAATCATCAAATGTAAAGCGTTGTTGTACAGATTTTGGAACACCTTTGGAACGAACTAATAGTTTTGTCTGTTTGACTTTACAGGAATATGACTTGGGCTTCAGAGCAACCACTTCTTCAAGAATTTTTCCACCCATCTCGTCACAGAAACCACCCAACTTTTTCTTCCTCTCAAGAGAGAAAAATGGACTTGAAGGATCAAAGTTTGATGTATCTAACAAGTGCCCAAATTTAGGTATTAAATCTGTTTCATAAATATTATGACTTTCTTTTTCTAGAAGAAAGACGACACTGTCTGTATCGCTGAGGCAGAGAGTTGCCTTTTCACCAAATTCTTTTTTAATCTGGTTGTACCAAAAATCAACCATGGTATTTTTTGAAAAAGCTAAGATTTGAATTCCTATAAAAATAGGTGAGGTTAAGTTTACTACTGGCCTTCTCATTTCTACAATAGCACTGCTTTCTCCAAAAGTTGTGGCGCGCTCAAACAATGTAGAACCGACAAGCCTGCTTAATTGCTTCTTATTGTAAACAAGTCTAATGTCACGTTCTTTTAATTGATTTTTTAAAGTAAATCCAAATGTGCTATTAATTATTTTCTTTGCCACATCCGATTCAAGCTTTGATTTTGCCTCCTTTCTCATCTTAGTACACAATTCTACAAAAGGTGCCAAAATTCGAGCCTGTTTAAAGGTGAGAATCCTCGTAATTTTGTCTATGCGCACGCCCTAGCTTCGAAATTGTCTGTAAATTTTTGAGCGGCAGAACGTAATTAACATGAGGATGTAGCGTGGCCACGAGCTTTTTTACTTTTGTGTTCAAATTAACGTCCAGTAGAGTAGCAATCAGTTTTGATCTGTCGCTAAGCTCGTCGCAGTCAATTAATAATTTTTCGGGACAGGGTGGATAACAATTTAGGTAGTCGTGTATTTCTGGAGGGAAGCTGAAAGTTGCCTCGATCAGAAAGCCCCATTCTTCTTCACAATCCACATTTTCAAAGTCAAAATTTTGAACTTCTTGTTCACTTAAAAACTTGAAAGAACCAGTGGGAAATTTTTCAAAATACATTCGCGAGCCATACAGGCTTGTCGCGTCCCAGTAAAGTAGCCAACTTGTCGGCTTGCTTGGATCATAAGAGGAGCACAATTTGTTGTTTGCACGTGCGTGCTGATTTGCGACTGTCACAAATCCACCAAAGCTCGCACGTTCAAAAAAACGATACATCTCTCCATCAGTCAAAAGCTCTACTTCAAGAGCTGTGGTTTTTAAGCATGCTGTCCAAGAGTAACTTGGTAGACTAATAAAATGGGCTAAATCCATTCCGAATTTTTCAAATAGCTTGAAACGGAAAGATTGGACACAGTCGCTTAAAAGACATACATCTGTCCGAATGTAGAGGGAAACGAGTTCTCTCAGATTTTTTAAGCCAAACGTCTGCCAAATTTTTTTAGCCTTTTCATATTTTTCTGAAGAGCATGGTGTCTGGGACAAGTCGTCGTCGTAAGCATCTTGTGGGGGAAGAGATGTCTCAGCTAAAACATCCATTCCCGTAAAATACTTATAAGGAAAAGGCATTTTTGCTGTTACCAGACTGAATTTTTCTGACTCGGGGAAAAACGTTTTAGTTATTCTGAAATCCTCATTCTCTAGGATGGAAGCAAAATTTGCAAGCGACTCACCCAACAAGTTAAACGAATCAATGAATTTAAGCCGCCCCCATTGAATGCAAGTGAATCTTTCTGAACTCTTAGCTATTATTTTAATATCATCCTTTTTTTCAACAACTTTTTCTAAAGCTCTAGTAATTAACAGGAAGTCATAGTTACCTCCTCCGTGAAACAAGATCGGCATGTCCCGAACAAGCTGGAGTCGCAGATTGCAGCTTCTGCACATTAATCCTAGAAATTCGCCCGTAACGTGACTGTGATGAGCACACCGCAATTGTTTAGGTACGCTTTCCTTGCATAAACCACATAGTGTGTTTGGATTCTGCATCAATTCCGTTTGCTCACTAGTCAAAGGTTTAATTTTGGCATGAGTACTTTTCTCCAAAGCCTCGTGATATTCTTTTATTTCAGTCAGAAATTTTGAAGCACAGTCCTCTCCGAACAGGACTCGGAGAGAGCTGAGAGGTGACCCATCCTCTCCTAAAATTATGTAAGCAACACAGAAAGGGATATGTTGGCTGTCATTTGGTCTAATGAAACATTCAAAATCTGCAATGCATAAATACGGCCTCATTAGAAGGGCCTTATGATTTTTAAAAGCTAGCAAGTTTTTGCCTTCCTTTGGAAATTCAATTCTCTGACAAGCCATTGTTAAGCAGTGTTGCTCGTGTTCCCTTAATAAATCTGCAAATCCAGTCTGGTACCAGCAGTTTCTACAAATAAATTTTGAACCATGTTTTTTTGATTTACATTTGAGAGAGCAGTTTATCCAAATTTTTAATAAGAACAAAGTGTCCCGGACTAGTGTCCTCCCTCAAGCCTGTTTCGGGATCTAAAATTTCCAGGTCTGAATCTGCTTCGCTTTCAGCTTCGTCCCCGACGCAAGAGCGTTTTATGTACAAGAGATCAATTCTTTTTCTATCGCGCTCTAAAAGAGCTTTACTTGTTCTCAAAGGGAAAAAACCAAGAGAGGGCGGTAACCAATTACTGTTATTGCAATTTTATTCATATTTTCAACCTTAGTAATTTGATTCAAAGTTACAGGATATTTTACACCGTTCATTCTTAGCTGATCCGAAAATTGAAGTAAAATTGAAGGATTCACACAGGCTCTTCTTACATTTACATTTTCCAGATTTAATGATAATAATAAACAATACAGAAAACAACGATCATCAAATGATTTTATGTTAAGACAGCACTTTTTTGCTTGAATTTCTGGAGGGAGCGGAAAGTATGAAGCGCCAGCATGACGCAAAGGATTATAACCAACGCTATGAATTTGGAATGAAATAACTCTTTCAACAGTGAAATTTGAACCATTTTGATTAAAATTAGCAATGTTATCATTAATTTTTAATACGCAATTTTCATATAGGTTTTCAATTTCCATGGCTCTCAAAACAGTTTGTGTCCTACTTTGAAAATAAGACGTTGTGCTCGTACGCTGACCGGAAGACAAATCTATTTTAGACATTTCAACGCTCAGAACAATGCTAAATTTTAGCCCCAGTTGAGCAAGAAAATCTTGATGAAGTATAGCACAGGCTCTTTGTTTTTCCCAAATTAAAAAAATTGCAGGATCGATTTTCCTACTTACATGAAGAATATGCGTTTTTAACAGACCCATGAAGGTAGACGAAGTCTCGTATTGAAGATCGGCAAGCTGTAGCTGGTCGAACTCCTCCTCCTCCTGCTCTTCATCATCCTCTTCCTCCTCCTCTTCCTCCTCCTCCTCTTCCTCCTCCTCCTCCTCTTTCTTGACGGTAGCGGCGGCGGCGGCGATAGCAGAAGGCTCCATGGTGTTGAGGGCTGGGGTTATGGGACCCCCCCTCCGGCGCCGTCCCGATGCAGCTGTTGGGGAGGCAGAGGAGGTGGATTTTCAGTTTTTCCCTCGTCAGATGTCCTTGGCGGCGGTGGCATCAAATTCTTCACCATGCTGCTTCATTTCCCATCTGAAGCCCTCGCCACAGCGAGCGACAGCCTTTATTTTTGGAGGACAGTTTCTCTCAATTTCGCGATTAAGCATCAAAACATTGCCTTCCGGGAAATCTGAGTAGCGTTTTGGAAGAACCAGGCGTTTTTTTACTTCTTCTATGTTAACGTCAGCGTAAAGACGCTCTCCGAATTTAGTCATGCATTTGCCGATTACAATCGGCACGAACACATCACCGACGGAGATTTCCTTCGCTTTAATATACGGAATAATTTCCCCCTTCTTATTGAATTCTTCAAAAACGGCCATCTGCGTAAAAACAGGATACGCTATGTTTAAGCAAAACTATCCTCCTCCTCCTAGTGACCAGAGCAGCAGTATAACGACAGTACATACCTTATCACAGCACTATTCGGAGCGAAGACGGTGCAAGTAGATAACAGCAATGCTGATCGGAGGATTGCCTAGGTGAGCTCCTGCCTCAACTGCTTGTAGAGCGACGAGTAAGTGTGTGTGCTTTCCCGTGCTGCGAGACAGCATTTTATATGCAGCGCGCCAGTCGTTTTCGCCGAGCGGCGGCGAGCTGGGAGGGGGACATGCATGCACTGCGCTGCATAGCGCGGGGGGGAGAGATGAGGAGAAGGGAGCATGGAGGTTATGCAAGGATTCGTGTATATAAGACGCGCGCTGGGGGCCCCCGCTGTTGTGGCAGGTCAGGAATACGAGAGCCAGCCTGCACCCAGCCCGTCGACAGCGCTCTTGCTGCTGAACCATCCCGCTACAGCTCATTGTAAGTTATAATACTGCGCGCCATTTTGTGGCGTTACTTGTCGCTCCAGGTTTTAACGCTTTGCTCCCATCCCTTTTTCTTCTTATCAGAGCCATGCCGCGTCCGATCCATCAAGTTTACAACAACTGGACCCGAGGCGTGTATGCTACCGAATATCCCCTGAAGGATTCGCTGCATTTGGAGCTGGGGCTGCGAGCTCAAAGGGTCAAATATCATACATATGTCCATCTTTACAACGATTGGAGCATATTGCATTTCAACAAGGAAAATGCTTTGATATTTTTTGATACTTTGGAATGGATGTTTGATGCTTTAGAAAGGTTAGAAAAGGGGAAGGACTATCGTGCTTCTAAAGAACTAGCTGACAACATTGTGATCGAGGGACGAATGAGGCTTGACAGCGATGAATGGAAATTACATGTGATTGATTATGTACACGGGGGCAGTTACATTGAATTTAATAAGAGACAAGTTCAGGAGCTTGCAAGGTTAAAAGCTCTTTTACAAGCAAGACTGGACTTTCTAGAGGAAGTTAGTTTTAAAATCGTGGCTGAGGAAAGGCGATTTGTTAACACAATGGCGTTAATGGTGGAGGTAAATGTTGAAGAATATTATAATAACATTAGGAGTTTAAGTCATCATTCGAAGGAGCTGTACATGAAAGAGGTAGAGAAGTTGAGCGAAAGTGAGAAAATTCTCCCACTCGAGCTGCTTGCTTATCAAGAGTCGCACATCAGCCAACAAATTATGTTGGAGGCACAATTTTTGGAGAGAGAGAAAATAGAGGCTGTAAGAATGATGGAAAATTTGTAATTTGCGAAATAATAAATATGATACCGATTCAATTGTTTTGAAGCTATAATTTACCCTGATAATTCCTTATTATTTCAAGCACACACACACACACACGCACACAATTTGGTCATTCCCTCTCACCAGCGAGGAGGGGGGGAGAAGCTCGCCAGCGAGGAGGAGGTGGGGCGAACCGGCTTTGCATGCTGACCTGACCAGCTCAATGATTTTTTTTTTTTTTATGCAATACATTACACACGATGCCCTTGAGGGGCAATGACCGGGCTTTGGAGGGAGGGGGGAGGGGAGGTCAATGGCTTTGACCGGTCATGACCCGGGCGGGGGAGGGGGGAAAAACCTTGACCTTTTTAGGGGATGAAAACCTTGACATATGGGGGTTGCATGGGGGCCATGAACTCTGATATTTGACCTTGACATTTGACCTCCAGGGGTCACGGCCTTGAAATTAGGGTCATGATCTTTGACCTTTGACCCTTCCAGCTTTCCCGTTAGTCACTCTACTATACACCTCCTTTACAAGAAGAGCTCATAGTTTGAGCTTTGCTTTCATAGAGTGTTATCAAAAATAACATGCACATTCATTACTCTAATTCAGATACGGTGTTAAAACACATAAAAATCATAGATTCAAAGGACCAAAAATTAAATAGTTACATTAATAAATAGAGATTACGTAAAATACCAAATGTAATAAAAAAGGTCCATCGTAAATTTACAACAACAATTCATTTTGTAAGTAAAACAACTTTCTGTTGGTAGTTGAGGTACTTATTATAGCACCTTCTTAAAGCCCGTTGGGGAAGAACAAGGCTTCGTGCCTTGTAGGTCAAGCAAGAAATTTTTAATCAGTTATATGAGTCTACGCAACCCTAAATTTAATGTTCTTTCGATCCGTGTAAAGCGTTTCGCATGGCTTAGTTTTCATAATCTCGAAGAAGTCCGGAACCCCTGATTGAATTTCTTCTGCACTACACAATGACGCAGCATTGCTACCCACAGTGCAAAGAGACGCAGTGCTAAAATAACTCCAGGATACACTCCTTAGTACCTAAACATGACTCTGGAGCGCTGTCATTCCCACTGAATGTCTAGCTACTTACAAAATGAATTCTTTTTTTTGTTTTTTTTTTTACTGCCGCCCCACGCCACGCACCCCGCGCCCCGCGCCCACGACCCTACCATTCTTTTGGCCAGGTGTTGCTGGTGGCGTGTCCAACTGCAACATCCTGGAACAGGTCGCCTTCTCACTGTCGTGGGTTGGAGTCACTGCAGGAAAAAACAAAAAAATGGACAGTTTTACAAAGGGCGGTTCACAACACCGAGTCATTATGAAGTCGCCCCATCTATTGGTGGCGCGCGGAACCTCTCTATAAGAGCCTGTGAACGAACGGTAGTGCAAGGCGGAACTGCCTACTTACCAGCTGCGAGAGAAAGAGAGCGAGCGAGAGAGAGAGAGAGAGAGAGAGAGAGAGAGAGAGAGAGAGAGAGAGAGAGAGAGAGAGAGAGAAAACGCAGCTCTCTTGTTAAAAATTAAAAAAAAGTAATGCACCGGCGAGGAGTCGAACCCCGGTCTTCCGCGTGACAAGCGGGGATACTGACCACTATACCATACTTTTATAGATAGGGAATGCCAAATTAGTGTGGGCGAGCGGCTGCTTGACGGGTATGGGGTTTGGAGCCAGAGGATCGGAAATATTTTTACGAGTGTTTTAAGTGGCAAAAATCTTTCATTGCAGTGACACCTCCAATCCAAACCGATGGGGTGGCTCCTGCTCCTCCGCTTTTACAGCAAGACCTTGAAAATTGTAAAGACAAATTATTTTGGAAAGAGGTGGACGATCAGTGTGTAAAAAAAGCGGTGCGGAGTAACGATATTCTACCAAGGACTGTACTCTAAAGTTATAGCCGCTCAAGGTCTCCTTCAACTGAGTCTGGACTTGAAAATATGTGTAAATGTTAGTAAAAAAAAGGGATAATCTACTGCTACGTAGGCAGACGAGGGCGATTCTACAGTCAGACGCGCAATTTTCGCGCTCCTGGGACATGGTGAAGCTCTAAGAAGTGTCACTTTCCGTAGGGGTTACATAGGGTATAAGGAGTCTTCATACTGGGCAGATTATTTTGAGAGAAGCTACATCATTAGTGGGTATGACAGCGCTGCTGACTATTCCTGTAGTACCTAGGGTTGTATCCTGAATGTATCTCAAAGCTAATGCTCCTTAAACTGATTCAATTGATAATATTCCAACCGTAGTGTTAGTAAATTGGGGTCTGGATTTTAATGTTAAGAAAATTGAGTTTTGAGTTGTGGTGCTTATGACAGGGCTGCTGACTCATGTTTAGGTCCGAAGGGCTCCTTCTCAGGCTTAGGTAACCTGAAAAAAGAATTATACAAAATTTAGGGCTTGGAAATGTGTTTATTTAGATATTTACCGATTGCAACTGCGACTGAGTGCAACTGCAAAAACCTTTCATTGCAGTGACACCAGCCGGCCCGACAAAGCTGCAGCAGAAGGGTCCTGTCCGTGACTCTCCAGTCGACACTCTCCTTGCACCAACAACTGCAGTCTCAACACCTGCAAAGGAGTCATCGGCGTTGTCCCGTCAAGGTAACCTGCAAAAAGAATTATACAGAAATTAGCAGCTATTTTAAGGAAAACCAGCAAGTTGCCGTATATGGCTCAGGCTAGACTGAGGCACGCTGGTCTGGTACCCGTGCCCCCACAATGAACTCTTCGAGAGGCGACGCCACGAAAATATACGTACCGAGAATTCTCCTTCCGCGACCCCTGCACTTGCAATCTCTGGGTAGGCCGCCACTTTCACACACGTGTTTGGCCGGTCGGCCTACCCCAAGGTCCTACAGTAGGTTGTCTCACTTGGCCCCTCGCCTTCTGATTGGTTGATCGTTTGTGACGTCATCATCAGTACCGCCGCGCTATCTTTTAAACAGATCCAGTCGTGCAAATATACACCGCAGCCTGTACTTCTCATTAATTAAGCGTTTGTAAAATGTAACATGTGATGGTAGGGATCAAAACACCTATGTACACATTTATTTAGATCGAAGAGCAACAAACTGACTAACTAGCGCTCTGGTAAGGCGTGCTATGTCATTTACCAGCACCATAACCTCGCGTCGTCTGCAGCAAGAGTCCGGATGCTGTTTTTCTGTACACAATATTCTGGGACAACATGGAATTATTCTTCGGTCTTGAATTATTTAGAAAAAGGAAGTGTAATACTATTAATTAGAGTTAGCTGTGGACAAAACAATAGAATTTGTTTAAGTATTAAGAATTTTATGTATGGATATTGAATCAAATTTATAACTTTAGAACCTCAGCCAATCAATATTTTATTATTTGGTTTCCAGTTGACTCGTTTAAGTACTATGACACCTCCTCTTTCTAAACAACCTTAGCCTGAAGAATTATTCCATGTTGTCCCTGAGCATTGCGTCCAGAAAAGCCAGCTATAGCTACACAACTGCTATTGAAAGCTCTATCAATCCTAAACCAGCGGGGTTATTTTGATTATGCAGTTTCACCCTTATGAGTGCTCCTGCTGCTATGGCAAGATAAAAAGAAGTTATATTACAGTTTATAGTTGGTCTAACACATTGTGTATAGACCCTAATGGATTCCCTTGTGAGTGTGCATTGTACCTTCAATTAAAAATTAGCGGAGCTAGTTAACCTATGCAAAGAAAATATTATTGTAGTTGTTTATGTTCCAGGTAGGTAGGTAGTCCCATTGTCTTCAACAGAACTGCTCATTAGGACAGCTATGTTTGGAATCAAGACATTTCCACAAATCAATGACAACAGCGGACATGGAAGTCTATGTGAGAGGAATCAAACATTAAAAAAGTCGGCCACCTGGTAAGTTGTTTTAATAAAATCTCATCTTGGTTTGACAGTATAATGAACTAAAGTAAACCACAAATAGTTTCTGAACTTAATATTAAGTTAGAATGGTATTGTTTACACATACAATGAAAAAATAGTGTCTTAGTTTCAGTCTCACGTATCAAGTCATAGTTTGAAATTATGTCAATTTGCCATTTTATACACCCTTGGTGTAACTAAAAATAAAAATTAGTTATAAACATTATAAAGGCAAGGACTAGAACATTCCTTTTATGCAAAACAAAATAATAATTCATTTTCTAAAGTTCATCAACATGATAAATAAAATTTGTTTCTCACACAATTGTAATGATTGTGTTAGTCAGCAAATAAAAATAAAAATATCACAGTCATATCAGACTTCTCAAAACAAGGAAAAAATAAATCATATAAAATCATATAGAATAGAATTGTTTTGTGTTTCAGGTGGTGAGCTTCATCATCTTCCTGGCCCTCTTTCGATCACTAGCAACCACTTCAGATGATGCCTTGCATTCTTCCTGTTTCCGCTTCTTGGCTGCCTCTCTTTTTGCTCTTGTTTCTTCCTGTCTCTGCTTTGCCTCTTCTAATTTTCTTTTCTTCATCTCTTCTCTTACTATTTTAGCTTCCTCTAGAATTCTTTTCCTTTCTTCCTGTTTTTGTCTTTTCTTATTTTCTTTCTCCATCTTAATTTCTTGTTTTTGTCTCTGTTTCAGTTCTTTAATGGCTGCTTGCTCCTCTCTGTTCCTTTTTTGTTCTGCTTCTTTCTTGGCCTTTTCCTCAACTTTTTTAGCTTTAATCTCTTCTTTTTTTGCTTTCTCCTCCTGTTTCCTAAAAACTGCAGATGCATTTAAAAATTTTATCCGGATTCTTGTGCGCTGCAAAATGTAAGTTTTAATAACGTCTTCAGGGACTAAAGTGATCTGACACCTGACTTTAAATATACACTTTTGCACGGTCTGAGGGCCCTTAAAAATGTTATCTTTGTGAAACTCTTTAAATATTTTTTCCATTTCCAGAGCAGCACTCAGCCATTCAGCACTTGGCTCCATGAGGCCTCCAAAAGAAAGCTGTTGGACCCATGATGGAAGCAGGTGGGCACCCAATGAATTTGTTCCCTCTCTTGTGGGTTTTCCAAGCCAGGTTACATTTTTATGTTTATAGGCAACCCAGCCTGCTAAGTATGTCACTCCATCATTTTCCATTTTTTCTTCTAATGTGTTCCGGGGGGCATTGGGTTCCAGAATTGATGGATCATCAACATCTTCAGAAAGCAAATCTTCGTCTGGCAAAGGCGTTGATGGAGTGGTATTCCCACTCATTTCTTCTTTAATAGTCTGAAGAGCTACCACAGTAAGGAATTCACCACCATCATCCTTGCTTCTGTCCAAAGCATTAGCATTAGCCTGTACAATGCCTGGGTTTTTACCTAAAATTATCATCCGCACTCTCCATATTGCTTCAAGTGGTGTAGGATGATCATGGAGTCCACCTCTTGTGCGTATCTGACAGAAAAAATTTTCCAGCACATCTTGATTTAGTCTATGAGTAAGTATAAATGGTTTATTAAATTTTGTTTTCATTTCCATCCTTAGAAGTCTTAATGAAGATATAGACATTAAAATGGCTTTCTGGAAAACTTGCAAGCAAGTCTTACCGACACACTTCATAGATGACATTAGATAGCTCATATCATCAAGACACTTTTCTTGAGCGTCTAAATGTGTGCCATAAGCAGACTTCAGTGGCACATCATAAAGTGTGTAGCTATTAAAAACGTCAAACCAACCATTAATGATTTCAATCACTGCGGCTAAGTTCAGTGCATCAGAGTCATCTGGAAAGTATCTTCTCAAAGCTGTTGATGTAGTATGGGAAATTAACTCCGCTGCAAGCCTTACAGACTGACGCTCTGTTTTTTCACACTTGAGGTGGCGTTCTGTAAGCTTAAAACAAGAAGACACTTCCACATGATTCAGGAGCTTCTCGAGTGGGTCTTTGCGAACAACTCTTCCATCAGGTAGTAGAAATCCTGTATCCAAAAGCCAATTTCTCACTAGCTTAAGACAGTGAGGAGCATCTCCAAAGAAATATATCTTTTCGTCTTTAAGCACAGGATGCTCTATCCATGTTCTCTCTGGACTGATTCCTAAAACTCGAAGTAAGCCCTGATTTCCTCCTCCCATATCTGAGCAACACCCTTTAACTACATAACCGGAATCATGGGCATCTCTGATAAGGCTGTTGAGAAGGTCAGAGGTCATCTGTTTATCAAAATCAAGATAAATCGGGACCTTCCACTTAGCAAATAATCCCCTTATCATAGCTACCTGCATTTGTGAGTATGGACCCATGACACAGTCATGTTTTTGGTCATACTCATGGACTTCTTTCACCTTAACTTCATCAAAAGTAATGATTGCTATCTTTTCAGATTCATCGAATGTATGGCACACAGCCTTCATAACTTTAAATATGCAGTGAAGAGTACCAGGCTGGAAATCTAATTTTGATGCCCATCTATGGAGTTTTGCTAGTGAGGGCAAAGGAATTTTCATTGTTTCAGTCACATATTTGTATGCCCTTTTTCCCATGTACCTTAGGGTGAAAGCCATTGTCAGCTCCTCTTCTGTCCAATGTGCATACTTTCTTCGGCCAGTCAAAATATTTACTTGATTAGGGGTGAAAATGTTTGGGAGATATTTTTGAATTAATTTGTTAACTTCACTGCTGCCTAAATTTGAATTATTTTTTGATTTCTTACAACTTTTTAAAGAAGCTTTCATGTACTCATTTTCTCTTGCTAAGACCTTACAACTTTCATTTGCCTGTTCTATTTTTTTTTTGCCAAGACTGACTTATGCCCTTGTAACTCTTTTATCTCTGTTTGAGACTTCTGATAATACTCATCAAATTCTTTTTTGGAGAGTTTTAAATCTTCTCTTAATTTAAAAATGTCATGATCTTTAATTTGTACTTCATTCCGCATATCTTCTAGCTCTCTTTGTAGTTTTTTGATTAAATCATCTTTCTCGTCTATTCTCTCTGTATAGTTTGCATGCCTTAAATCTAATTGTTCATTACTTTTCATTCTATTTTCATAGTCTATATTGTTGTTATTAGTAATTAAAATATTTCTATTTTCATAGTCTATATTGTTGTTATTAGTAATTAAAATATTCTGGAATTTTTCCTCGTGGAAATGAAATGGCAATGTCAGTTGCATGCTCACTGTGAGTTTTCTAGAGGGAACTGCATCTACTTTTAATTTTTTTTTCACTGGCAGGTTGAGCAGCTCACTCTTGAGATCCCTCTCGTAGTCTTCCTCAGTGAAGTGTTCGGAACACACATAAAAAACTTTGGGATTCCAATTGTCATGTCGGCCACACTGTTGTCTCCATGCTTTCTTCTTCTCCTCTTGCTTTGGAGAGCAATGAAACACAAGCCCAGGTGGCTTTGAATCTGAAGTGTGGGAACATATCAATACAGCGCAGTAAGTCCCACCACGCATCTTCTCACCATAGCTAGAAAGACATAAAAAAAATAATTGTTAAAACTCATATTTTCATAATTTAATTTTAAACCTTTCCTGCGAAAATACTTATTACACACACACAAACACACACACACACACATGTGAGCACTTCCCTCTACTGAATGTCTTGCCCACTCTTTTATTTTTGGGGGAATCTAATGGGGAATCTAATGTGACTCTCATGCAGGGGCGTACTGGCCCGGTCGGGGGGTCGGGAAATCCCGACCGGGCCCCCCCTCCGGGAGTACCTTTTGGGCCCCCCTCCGGGGCCCGCAGGGCCCCGGCTGGGCCCGTAGGGCCCAGGGCCCTGGCGACCCGGCACCCGGCTGGGCCCGCAGGGCCCAGGGCCCCGGCGACCCGGCTGGGCCCGCAGGGCTGAGGCCCCGGCCGGCCCCTATGGACCATGGGCCCCTGCCCCCGGCACCCGTTCGAAGGGGGCCCAGCGCCCAGCCCAGGACGGCACCAGCCCTTTACCGTGCACCCGGCCGAAACATCTGACAATTTAGATCCTGAACATATCCTTGATAAATATGTTAAGTCCTCTGTGGAGTTGTCACGCCTACTACTTTATTAGGTTAATTAATAATGCCTAATAAATGTCAATTGCAGATGCCTTGTGATTTATCTATCGAATATGCATTTATGCACACTACATACTACAGAAGTTTTTTCTTTTTTTAACGCTATGCAGTAAAATTAGTTTTTGCCCCTGGAAGGTAGGCAATTCCGGGCCCCTGTGTCTAAAACCCCGACTGGGCGCTCACCTACCCAGTACGCCCCTGATAACTGTTACGTTTCAATGAATGCTCTCTGCAAAACTTATCGTCGAGAAAAAAAAGCGTTCTAAAAAAGTTTCCTCAAAAGAACTGAAATCGTTTTTGAGGTTATGGTACGACTAATTTGATCAGACAATAGATTACTTTTCTGATCTACACCTCGAGGCACACAAACCAACGTTAAAGAAAAACAAACACAAAAACAAAAACACATGAGAAATGAAACACTTATAAAATACGGCAATATTTCTTACCTTGGAATCGGCCTGTGTGTTCTTTCCACACTCACAATGCCACATAACAGCACATAGCGACGGGAACGAAATAGAACGTACTAACGTATAAGATAAATTTAAGAAAATATCTAATGATCTAGAAAATATTTCGGCATAAGAGCAAGATCTTAATTAATCACGTATACGGGGCTTCTGCTCCTGAGGTAATTTTGTCGGTTTGAAACTGTGCGCGGCGGTACTGATGATGACGTCACAAACGATCAACCAATCAGAAGGCGAGGGGCCAAGTGAGACAACCTACTGTAGGACCTTGGGCCTACCCAGTGTCTAGCAGGCGCTATCATTAGATCGACCTCGCTAATAAGGTCCATTATGGGGACGACTTTAGGCATCGATCGTCACAGTTGTTCGTTGCGGGTTTGCCTATCATTCCTTTCGCAGGCGTTTCCTTTACATCAAGCCTTTTTAGTTTGTGCCAAAAGCAACGTTACGATATTGACATGTAATGACAAATATAAATTTAAAAGTATATCGTTGTCCATCACATTATCTGTGCCTTTCGGTTTCGAGAATCGTTTTTTTTTTGTTCCACCTGTGTATTTTGTTTTTAAAACTGAATGTTGGTAACATTTCTTGCGCAATGGCGCCAACTTCTAAAAATATTACTTTATGTGTTCTGTATGGTGTGGGTGATATGATTAATATTTATCTGAAATACTATTGCTTCCTAAAATTTGGCGTTGCCTGTTAATTGGTTCATATATTTATAGCTTATTTTATACATTTACTTCTGTGAAGTTTATTTGTGGTAAGTTTCTTGGTGTTAATAGTGCTTTTTTATCCCATTATTGGAGTTCCCTATTCTGAATTTCTTATTTCTTTGAAAATTAGTTCAAGGTAAATGAAATTCCACTAGAGTTATAACTATTTATTTCCTATTATTTTTATGCCAATGAAGTAATTTAAGTAACTGTTTATATTTCTTTTCATTTTAATCAGCAATTATGGGGAATCAGAAAGATAGTGATGAGAGAAGAAAGCAACGGGAAAGGGATAAGTTTAAGAAAAGGAAGCGTAGAGCTAATATGACTGAAGATCAACTGGAAAAGAAACGTGCTTATGATCGAGACAGATACAAGATTCGAAAAATGCAAAGTTCTGTGCAAAATGATTCTGTTGCATCAGACCCAACAACTTCACAATTTAATGACTTTCAATCTGAAAGGTTGCGTATTTTATATTTTAAGAAGAAGATTGAAACAGACAAGGCAACATATCGAGTTGAAACTGAAAATTTAATCTTTGAAAAAAAGTTAGATAATTTAAATATTGTTGAATGTAAGGAATGTGACACTTTTTACTGGAATAATCACAATACCTGTTATTGCCATAAGCATTCTGATATGGTGAAAGAACTTCTAACAATTGGCAACATACCAGAAGAATTGCAAGGATTATCTTATGTTGAAGAACTTTTAATTAGTAAGATCCATCCTATGATATCTGTATATAGATTAAGAGGTGGTCAGTATGCATACAACGGCAATGTCATTAATTTCAGGCAGGACGTTGCAACATTCTGTAATCAATTGCCTCATGCTGTTTGTGTCCTGAATGGATTGTTGTCTGTTTGTTGTAATACTCCTTGCTTTCAGGAAGATTTCTTAATTAGAAGAAACAAGGTTTCAATTGCTTTGCACTGGTTGAAGCAAAATAATGTGTATTACCATGACATTGTTATTGACCTTGATGCTATTCTGAAGTTGCCAGACCATGGTTACTTTAAAAGAAAAGTTAATTCAGCTGAAGATGATAAAATGGTAGATTCATCTTATGACACCATGGACAGTGAAGATATTGATAGAGTGGTTGTTCCTGGTGAGAAATAATATTTATAACAGATTTTTTAAAAATTATATACTATACTTGATATATTTTGGTCATTTCTGTTTTACTTGCAGGTGTAATAGATCTGTCTACAGATGACAAAATTTCTCATGCCTTGAAATGGCCAAAAATTTCTTCTGATCCTGCCAATGAGTTTAACACCAGAGGATATATTGCACAAGCTTTTCCCGTACTTTTCCCATATGGTCGAGGCGATTACCTAGATGTGAAGAAAAAAAAAGTTACAGCTCGTGTGTATTTTCAATACCTTATGCAGAAATGTGACAGAAGATTTTCCAAGCACAAGCTATTTCCTTACTTTGCGTTAAACAGCATACTTAGATGGGAAGCGTTATCACTTGGTATGCTGTACATGAAGAAAAAACCAGAGTTGAAAGAATTAAACATTGAGCATTTAAAGGGTATGGTTTCTGCCAATATGAGATTACCTAAATCTATTATGTTGTATAGTTCAAGTCTCCGTGGTAGTAAAGCATATTGGATGAGCAGAACATATGAATTAGATGCCATGGTAGATAGATTTAACCTCCCTACAATTTTCTTTTCAATATCAGCAGCAGATTGTCATTGGCCTAGACAATTTGAAATATTGTTGACCGCTACCAATATTGATGATTGTAATGTCAGTCAGTTGACTGAAAAACAAAGAAGAACCATTCTAATTGACAATGCTGATTTGTGTGCTGATTATTTTTATGAAAGTATAAAAATATTTGTTGTTGAAGTTCTGGTACCTTTTCTCAAGGCTTATGAATACTGGTTTCGTTTTGAGTGGCAGATGAGAGGCGTTGGTAATTATTTACATTTTTTCAATTTCTACTAATTTCTTTACACAACTGAAAATTAATTTGTACCATATGCAATTCCAGGTCATATACATGGTGTCTTGTGGTTGACTGATGCTCCTGCAGTAATTGACTTTGAAAATATGTCTGAAACAGAAAAAGGAAATGTCATTAACTATTTCAGTTCCTTAATAAGTGCATGGAACCCAAACTGCCAATATGTTGTGACAGCCTCTCACCCATGTAGAATTAAGATAAGTCAAGTGGAAAATGCAACAGAAGATCTTGCTGCACTTGTTAATACTGTTCAAAGACATAAGTGTTCTGCCTACTGCCTAAAGAAAATGAAGAATGTAAAAGATAAAGAAGGTGAAACTTTAAAATGTAGACATAATTTTCCGCATAAATTGCAAGATGTCAGTACAATTGAGAAGAATGATCGTGGTCATCTTGAGTTTTTTCCAATGCGCAATGATCCTACTGTGAATAAATTTTCACAATTATTCCTTCCAATTATACGTTCAAATCATGATTTTACAGCAATTCTTACATATAATGGATTTGTAAGGTATTTATTTATTTGGCCAGATGGGTATAATAGTTCTGTTCAATCTTGACACTTTCACTATCTTTTTAATTTTTTAAGGTACATCTCCAAATATGCCACAAAAGGAGAAGTTACGTCTCGAGATTTGTTGAAAATTCTGAAAGAAATAGTATTCAAAAGTGATGCAGAGGAATCAGTTAAAACTGTCATACAAAAGCTTTTCATAAACTTGGCAGCTGATCGTGATCATTCATTTCAAGAGGTCATTCACATTCTAAAAGGTCATAAACTCTATGAAAGTTCAAGAACATTTATTGTCTTGAATTTATCTGAATCTGAGTGGCAGCCCAAATGTGATTTGTCGCTGCTTTCATCTGAAGACAAAAGTTCTGGTATCACTGAGAAAGAAAACATTCAAGACACATTTTCATTTTACTCTGCAAGACCAAAGAAGTATGAAAATATGACTCTTCTCCAAAGCATGCGTTGGTTTAATATTAAGACTTTTAAGAAATACCAAAAAGAACATGTAGTAAGAATTTTACCAAGATTCAGAGAACAGGTTGATTCATCTGTTAGTGAAGCTATTTGGAGACAGAATGCTTTGTTGAATATTCCATGGAGGGATTACAATTCCTTACAAGTTCATGACAGCTGGCAATTAACATGTCAATCTCATCAAGTGATACTTGATATGTTTCCTTACAATGTTTCAATAGCTGAACCAGATATTTCTGATGATGAGCATGATGAAGATAATGAGATGGGTATCAGTCATGATGATTGGATGAAAATATGTGAAATGGATGGAGAAATTATGGATGAACACCAAACAACTGAACTTGGGAAGAGGCCAATTGACATTTCATATCCCTGGTCTGATAACATTTGTGACGACTATTATTGTGATCTCCTTCTTAATTTTGTTGCTAAATCGAGGAAAAATGAAAATATAAATAAAGGTGAAATATTACCTTGATACATTCTTTGTAGCTACTATTGATTTTCTTTGTTCTTATGAATTTTTTTGTTCCAGTTTCCATTTCATTGCCAACGCTCAGTCCTGATCAGAAACATGTAATGGCTATTCTCAACAGACAGATTGAATTTTGTAAAAATTCTACCAACTCAAATCTGAAGATTCCACGACTGATAATATGTGAAGGTTTTGCTGGTAGTGGAAAATCCATTCTATTGCAGTCTATGGTTCAAACTATTGAATCTGAACTTGGACTTGGTTCGGCTTTGGTATTGGCTCCAACTGGATCTTCAGCTTTGCATGTCAATGGCCAAACTATACATAGTGCTCTACGTCTCAATTGGCGTGAGCTTGCAAACATGCCAGATTTGAAAGGTGAATCACTGTTCAAATGGAGAGAAAAATATCAGAATGTGAAGTTTGTTTTCATTGAAGAGTACAGTATGGTTGGTTGCAAATTGATGTTTGTTGTACATAAAAGGTTGTGTCAACTGACTGAAAATATCAATTCTATTGGAAACTTGATTGTTTGGTTTATGGGTAATATTCGACAATTACCTCCAGTCGCTGATACTCCATGGTACAAAGAAGATCTTACTTCCGCATCGGCTGCTGTAGTTGCTGGATCATTGTTATATCGTGATATAACTTTAGTTTGTTTCCTTATTTCTCAGTTAAGGCAGACTAATTTGCAATATCTCAAATGCCTTGAAAATGTTAGTGTTGGAAAATTATCTATTCCTGATAACATTTTGTTGAAAAATCGATTCAGAACCAAAAATGAAATAGAAGAAGATCATGATTTTGACAGTGCAGTTCATATATATTCTAGAAGAAAAGATGTGGATATTTATAATATTTCTAAGCTGAAGGCCGAAAACAAACCAGTGCTCATAATTGAATCAGAAAATAGTTCAAGATATGCAAGATCTTGTAGTTCTGATCAAGCTTTGGGTTTACCCAAGAAACTGCTTTTATCTATTGGTTGTAGAGTAATGTTGAAAAGAAACTTATGGATAGATGGAGGACTTGTCAATGGGTCTTTGGGTACAGTGATAGATATTGTTTATCAGTCATCATCAGATGATTCTCCTATTTGTATAATTGTCAAATTTGACTATTATACTGGTCCTGTACTTCCAAATGGAGGTGTACCGATTGTGAAGTACACAAATTCTTGGTATAGCAAGAATATTTTGTGTTCAAGAGTAATGTTCCCTTTGACATTAGCATATGCTGTGACGATATATAGATCACAAGGCTTGACATTGCCGAAAGTTGTATTACATATCACTGGAAAAGAAATGGCAGCTGGAGAATTTTATGTTGGATTGTCAAGAGTAAAGTCCCCTCTTGATATTTACATAGTATATGAGGGTATCCTAAATGATTGTCCACTTTTCAATTTAAATTCTGATATATATCAAGAAAAAATCCTTGCTGAAGAAAAATTAATGTTGAAAGGTATCATTCACTTACGTTAAATAACGTTCTTTTCCTTTTTGTTTGAAGTATAATTGTTGTTATTGTTTTTTTAGCTTCCAGAGCAGTGTGATTGTTGGTGTATCCTTGTTAACCAGTAACCATTGGCATCCATCTAATTCATTCCATCCATCTTCTAAATTCTAAATTTTTCAAGTCTATCCCTGAAAATGTCTTCTACTTCAATAAATTCAGTGAGTATAAGAATCAGATTATTAGCAATATAATTGTATTGAAATTAGAAGTATCTTGGAAAAGAACTTAAACTGGCAAAGTTCCAGCTAAGATGATAAGAAGTCACATCTATTCAAAATGAAAGTTATGAAGTTAGAAAGTTAAAGTCTCAACAACTATTGTCTCTTATTATTATCCTTACAAAGTGCCAGTTAATTTAAATGTGCCTTTTACTTACCCAACACTTAAGACTTGGCCATTTAATTTTCTTTCCCGGATAGTTCTTAATTTTTTGTGCAAAATATTTTGATATAAATTTTGTTATAGAACTCTTCAATTTCCTCCACTTATATTAATGATGAGCCTTCCAACACAAATCCTACTACGTCGACCGAGCCTGAAACCCATCCATCTTCAAATTCTTCCCAGCCTCCACCACTTTCATCTGAGGAATCTGTGCCTTCCACTTCCACTACACCAGAACAAAAAAGAAGAAAGACAAATGTATGAAATATTTAATTATAATCTTTCTATTCCTTTACTGTAAACATCTATATGTTAAAATTTAGCGTTGCAAGCGTGGCAGTAACAGAAGCCAGGCTCAAAATTCTGGTACCTCATCTTCTGCTGAAACCCCATCAACTTCTGCTACAACTTCTACCCCGCCTGAGACCGATCCATCTCCAAGTTCTTCCCAATCTCCGCCACTTTCATCCATGGAATCCATGCCTTCAACCTCGACTGCTAATGAACTAAAAAGAAGAAAGCGAAACGTAAGAAATATTATATTATAATCTTTCTATTTTTGTATTGTGAACATTTATCTATCTTACAATTTTCAATTTAGCGTTCCAAGCGTGGCAGCAACAGAAATGAATCTCAAAATTCTGGTCCCTCATCTTCTTCTGAATCTCCATCCACCTCTTCTGCTGCTGAACCTGAACGGAAAAGGAGACGCAGAAATGTAAGAAATTCATACCATAAACTCTTGATTTACCATCTCTTATTCTTATCTTAGATATGGGAATATTCTTGAACAATTTGAACATATTATTCTTTACTTGCAGACTTCCACAAGGCGAAACCGAAAAAATTTGACCCCACCACAATCTAATGTAAGTTACTCTACTTGTAATTTTTTTTTGGGATCTGAATATTCTGCAACTTTTTTATTTTATATGATAGCATAACTTGGAAGAGGCTGGTGGTGAAGGCAGTAGATTGCTTAGAATATCAGTGTTTAACCGCTTGAATGGAGTTGATGGTCAAGTTTATGCGAGAAATCGCCCAAGATTTGTGCATTGGAGTTCTGTAAGAATTTGCAGTACTCACATCACAAAGGTGAAACTAGTTATTACTTATTTTATGTCTATTACGGGATACTGAAATTGCAAACCATGCTCCTTCAATTTCTACTCCAAGATCTGCTGTTAATCCGGAAAATACCCAGGTCCTTGAAACTTCTACTGCTAATCCTGAAAATAATACACCAGATAACACTCAAACATCTGTAAATTCTAGTACTGTGAGTTTTTGTAATTTATTTTTATATTATTACCGTGCAATAGTATTAATAGATATCATACATTGAAAAGTGATTAATACCTATGGGTTGTTTCTTGTAGGATACTGATAATACCAATTCTGACACTTCTTCTCCATCATCTTCAACTTCTCCTCCATCCTCTACAACTTCTTCTCCATCATCTTCAAATTCTTCTGCATCATCTTCAACTTCTTCCGGACCTGCTGCTTCAACTTCCAGTCAAAATTCTGAAAATCCTGGAACATCATCAGATTCTAATTCTGTAAGTTGCCTTACTATAGAATTAGTCATAATATCTTTAATATCATCAATGAATGCTTTGACTTTACAGACTGAAGGGAATTTTAGGGAAAGGTTTAACCGCAGAAATCAGAAAGTAATTCCCCTACGCCATGCATCAGAGCTCATAGTTGGACAGGTGTATGTGGTTTTAAATATTCAGCGTGTGAACACCCGATTTGGCTCTTCTCTCAGAGCTGAAATTGTCGATGAGCGATCTCCAGTGGGACGCTCTTTCCTATATTTACCTACAAGATTCCGTGACACCTCTGAAGAAGATTTGCGCCAAATGAACGATGCTGCTGCTCTGGGTCAACTTTTTTTAATTTACAGGGGACGTATTGGTAAGGCTGATATCATTGATATTATGTAAATTTTTTGATTTTCAACAGGTTCATTTTCTAAATCTATTGCAGAACTACATAATTACATGCATGCTATAGAATTTGGTTACATGAGGGACTTATAGTTTGTTTAAATTCATTTGTATAGATAATTGTTTCAATCCATATTATTCAATACCTTTCTATAATGTTTATCAACTAATTTATATGAACAGCATCAGAAATTTTTCCAGAAGTTATTATTTATAACCTGATCACTAAACAGACCGTTCTATCAACTCTGTCTTTGTAAATAAAGATGTTTTGCTTGTTTACTTTCATTACACTAACCTTACTTACACATACACAATTGATTAAAATATGGAGAAGTGGCCATTGGAGGTTTTGCAAGTTAGGAGTGGTCAGGAGTTATAAGTAGTTAATGAGTAGGAATTTAGTAGGCTGTGAGTTGTTTCTACTTATTGTCAGGTCTGCGCTTATTTACAGATGGGAGAAATGTTTGTGGCAGCATAGTAACAAACAATCTAAAGCATGAATTTTTTTAAATATACTGCATCATTATGATTAAAAGTGATCATATTGAATTTGCATTTTTCAGACACACCTTTTTCCTCTTTTTGAGCACAGGTAGTTGGAATGTAATCTGTATAGTATTATACGTAGGTTATGTTTATTTTTTTTATTTTTTATTTTTGGAAGGTGTTACACTTGAAGCAGAAGAGCTATTTTAACTGTGATCAAGAGATATCAGGGTGTCCTTGTCCTAGCATCATTAATATCTTTTCTGTTTTGTCTTTAGTAGCGTGTTTTAGGTCTTATCCTTTTTTAACCATCAGTCAAAACTTTTTATTTTCTTAAAAATTAAGAATGCATAGTTTATAGGCATCACCCTTCAACAGAGCCAGAGATAAAGACATAACTTTACAGAGATGTGTGGCTTAGGGGGAAAGGCTGATGCGATGTCTGTAACACTTGGTTTTGTTTAAGTTGCAAAAGTTTCGTAAAAGTGTCGCAGACAGCTTATGCACGGTTTCACTCTCTGAAGTGTTTCCTTTAAACTGTTCATGTCCTGTTTGCGCCACTTGTACCAAACCCTAGCAACTTGACCATATAGGTTCCAGGTCGCTACTTTTGTTATGCACTGTTATGGCTGATGTTATAGACATCTCCTCAGCTTTTCCCCCCGAGCTACATATCTTTGTACATTTAGGTATTTATCGGTGACAGAGCTCAGCTATGATTGAAAATACATCAAACTTAAATATTAGTATGTATAAATTATGATTCTATTTTTTATTTCTCACATGGTAGGTTTGTGTAGGGCTGTTGGTTATTGGAATTAGCATAATTATTTCAATGTGGATTGATTGACATTTTATTATGTTCTCATCACATCATTGATTTCCTTTCCGTGCATTTCTGTTCTTCGGGTCTTATCTTTAGGATTTGTGTATCTGGTTAAAGATGATGCAAATCTTTTTTTATTGACATAATGGTTTGCTGTATTTTTCTTCGTCTGTTCTATAGTAAATTGAAGGAAAATCACCAAGTCAGTCTTGAAGATTCAAACACATGTTTTGAATACAATACCTTTAAAATCGTTGCTTACATTTATAAACAGCTTGTTTATGTGATTGATTCAATGTGATATTTCACTTCTTCAACAATTTGTCTCAAAAAATATCCAGATACTTCCATGATTTGATTTAAGGTATCGTTGTCTGAAGTTTCTTGATGAAGATGGTACACATATATTAAGTGTTCTAATTTTTGCCTTTGTGTGACATTTTGTGTTTGGTATAACAAATCCGAAAAGTATAGAACACAGGGTACACCTACTAAATTTGTAAAGTGACTAATTTCGATCAAAATTTCAGTTGTGGGAGATGTCAAATACTGACACTGAAGTAGGAAACCCAGATATATATTATTTTCTTCCTGAGGCATTTTTGTTCTCAAAATAGTTAGATAAGACTGTCAAAATAAAATTTAGGTTGCATTTTATAATAAATTGTAGTATTTTGGAATTACATTATTTGTAAATTAAGTACTTTACCTGCTGACTTTTTTTGTCTTTTAAAAGAATTGATTTGGAAACAGTTTTAAAATGGTCTTCAAATATTTGATAATTTCCTTTTTAAGCTGAGTTGCAGAAAATTGATAGTCCTATAATGGGGAAGACAGCTGTTGCCATAGCAAAAATAATGTACCACCTATGAAAAAATTGGAAGTACAGAAACTTCATTTATGACTGAAAAAAAGAAATTTAGTCTATAAATTTTCTTTTCTTTCATTGACTTAGTTGTCTTATGAAAGATATGAGTTGAATGCCATTCGTGTAGACAGAAGTTTTTCTGGAAGATGTAACTGCATAGGATAAGGCTGCACCGCAATGAACTTTTCGAAAAGAGACTGCAGGAACATCGGCGTTCAAGAATTGTATTTCCTCGCTACAAAATGCAAGTGAAGTGAAAAGTAGATTAATTAGCAAAGACTGTGTGTGTCGATGGTCGCTGAAGGGTGGCCTCACAATGAACTCTTCGAGAGGCGACGACACGAAAATGTGTGTACCAAGACTTTTATTTCTACGCCCCCTGCACTCCCGCCATCTGGGTAGGCCGCCTCCTTCATACGCGTGTTCGGCTAGTCGGCCTACCCACTGTCTCGCAGCCGCTGACAGTAGATTCACCTCGGTAATAAGGCCCATTGTGGGGATGTTTTCACCCATTTAATGAGCGATCCTAGCGTAGCGGCTCGAAAAATGACAAAGTTCTGATTTTGTTTTTCCTATCTAACCACGGAGCCGCAATTAAAGAACAATATTAATATTCTGTGATTGTGTAAATGGAGGGTTTCAAATTAAAAGCCAAAAGGAAATGGGCAGTAGGCTTTCTTTGAGGCTGTTCAGTCATATCAATTGCAATATTATGTTTTCCGAAAATCGATGTTTTCCATTACCATTCAAGAACGTGGATGTTCAATGTTTCTTTTGTTATCTTGCGTCCTTTACAGTTTCGTTTACACAGCAAGTCCACACATGTGCATACCCCTACATCCATTCATATATATATATATATATATATATATATATATATATATATATATATATATATATATATATATATATATATATATATGCACACACACATTTACACTAGCTGTAAGTTCACACATATGTGCATATTCCTACATCCACTGATTTAAATGAATAAATGAATAAATATATATATATATATATATATATATATATATATATATATATATATATATATATATATATATATATACATACATACATACATACACATACACACACACACACACACACAAACAAAGTCATATCCCTCAAAAATAGCTGGTAGGATTGAGTTTGGGTCATTTTGGCTACTTTTAAGTCGTGGGATAGGATAATCGATATCCTATAGGATAATCGATATCCTATAGGATAATCGATATCCTATAGGATAATCGATATCCTATAGCTAAAAGCTATAGCTATAGCTTAGCTATATCAATATCTACATCAACATAGGATAATCGATATCCTATAGGATAATCGATATCCTATATTGATGTAGATATTGATATAGCTAAGCTATAGCTATAGCTTTTAGCTATACCGTAGGGGGGACCGGAAAAATCCACGTTTCGATTGCCTATAAGCTTCGCTCGCTTCGCGAGCTCAGCAATTATGCAAGAAACAACCACTAATAAGACTTTGAAGTAGATCAAAATTAAAGACTTTTCTGTTGCAACAATAAAGTAGCTAGAGAAAGATTACCAAACAAATTATCATGGCATGTTTGATTTCCTGACTGGGACTGAGAAGAAACAGACGATGAACTAGAAATAAGCTGTGTCATAGATGTGGATCTTTGATTATGCAAAACATTAGATTCCATATTCTTTGAAGGGGTTTCAGATTCCGGAACATCTAACTCATCTGCAAATATGCCACAAAAGGATAGACTGATTAACACACTATGCAATAAGTAAACAAATATTTAAGATTTTGAAGTAGGCCAAAAATAAAAGAGTTTTGTGTCACAATAATAGATTGGTGGAAAAGATTACCAGAGAAATTATGATGACGTATTGGACTTGCTGACTGGAGTAGGACAGGAGTAACACTAGACGATGAATTAGGAAGAGGCCTAGTCATTGATGTCGCAGTGGAAGGCTTCTTCTTTATGGGCGCAACAGCTGGAGCTACAAATGAATACGATGTTCAACAACCCAATTTTAGTTTAAAAAGTGCAAGTCTACTTTTTCATAACAGACCTGAACGTTTTCTTCGTGGAGGTAGATCAGGCTCGGAATCCGTAGTCTTGTACCTTGTTGGCTTTTTTATAGAACGCTTCTTAAGCTTCAACACATCTTCCTCAAAATTGCTTTCGACAGCTTTAGATAGAAGAGACCTTGCTATGTCATATGAATCTGAACAAAGAGGTATGGATAATTACATTAAAAGTAATGGGCCACATGAAACTGCTCATCCTCTAGATTTAGAAAGTCCACTATGCAAAATCTTATTCCCTAGAATGAAAGAATGAAAAATAAAGTAAGCGATTACCAAGCCAAAAATTATTAACAGTGCAGAAAATAGCAGGAAATGCTGATGGTTAAATGACTTATTAGTTTGACCACATGCAGAATAATATAATTGAATAGAAAGATTAGATCAAAAATCAACATAGCAACAATGAATAAGAGATTCTCGCCCCACGACAGAATGCAGTAATGGATAGTAGACATGAGCATTACGATAAGGAAAGAGCACACATTTGTGTTTCGAATCCCGCCATTCAAAAATGGTAAAATGAGGATTTAAGTTTTGGACAACCTGAATGCCCAAAAGCCTTGACTCCACAGGATATTCATATAAATTTGAAAAATCAGTAAACAGCCTGGCAACTGCATGGTATACTGGGCCATTTTCAACAGCACTTTCAACAATATTCTCAACAATACCAATTTGACCATTAGCGAATTGCACACAGTACTCGCAGGAGTAGAATTGCCAATTGTGAACTTCTCTCCTTCATATTTCTTGTACTGTCGAACTACATGCTGAAAGCCACCGACTGGTCCATTGTCATGCTGAATAATAAATCCTTGTTTCTGTTTTTTTCTTCTTAGACTATTAAATTTGTATTTTTCGTCAAGTCTTTTACAGATGTGCTGCAGTGGCCGAGCTGAAAATTTGACCAAATTTTTAATGTGCCTTAATTCAGTTTCAAACGGATAAGCACTAAATGACATATGAGAGCCTTTTGTGCGGACTTCAGCAACTAAATGTAATAGGCTGTGAATATTGTAACTCACAAATTGGGGTCCAAACAAGTCACTACTATATGAAACAAAATTTTCAAGATAAGTTTGGGCTTTATCAAGAAAGTTTTGTAAAAGTACTTCATGGTTAAAAACAATGGTACACTTCTTCATGGAGCACTTGTGAAAATAAAATGGGGCCAACATAAAGTAGTAAGTGTCGCCACTCGATAGCTTTCCATTTACCTTTGAAAGCAAGACACCTGAGCTTCCGACTAAATTCACAAGGAAAGTACTCTTGACATTCAGTCAGGGTTGTTAACGCTAACTAGCGCGTTAGCGGCGCTAACGGCGCTAACGTGGTTTTTCATTAGCGCTAGCGTTAGCGGCGCTAACGGCGCTAACGTGGTTTTTCATTAGCGCCAGCGTTAGCGGCGCTAACGGCGCTAACGTGGTTTTTCATTAGCGCTAGCGTTAGCGCGCTAATTTTTGCGGCGGTTTGTGTGGTTATGGCCATGTGGCCATGGCGAGGTCATGGGCCGGATGATAATTTAAATGCCTTTAAAACCTGCATTTATAGGAATTTTCTGGCGAAACTTTGTATGTAGCTTCCTCCGCTTATAAAATCAAACTTCTTTACTTTTCTCTAAATGTGAAATTTTAGGTGCCCCATTACTCGGAAACGGCTTAAGTTAGGCAAAAACAAACAGCAGCATCGGTCTTGTCTCGATTTTTACACCCCTGGAATCCACTCTGATCTTATCTCCGACCTAAAAAGAAACTTACTAAGTGACCTCGTACTTCGCACTTTACATTCCTATGGTACACGAGGCCATGGCACAGGCAGGCCATGGCCATGGCCTGTCCATGGGCTATTCTGGCCATGACCTGTCCATGGCCTCTCCTGGCCATGTCCTGCCCATGTCCTGCCCTGGCCATGGCCTGTCCATGGGCTGTGCTGGCCATGGCCAAAAAATCCCATGAGCAATTTACAATGGCCGTTTGGTCCATGGGCAGTGCCCATGGCAGGCCGTGGCCATGGTAACGCTCATGGTTATCTTAGCCTGGGAAAAGGTTCTTGCTAAAATGTTCGCCGAACTATTTTTAGTACATAGGAGTGTATGCGTCTGTACTTGTTCGGTTGTTTTATAACAACAACATCAAAATTTTGATCGATTGAATGTCAGTGTGAAGGCGAGGTTAGGTACCGGCTCATTGTCTTTATTGTTCTTAAAAGAAAAAAGAACCGCACTAATTCGATCAGGGGGTTTTCTGAGTAGAAAGAGGATCTAAAATGAGATACAGATTGGTTCAAGGTTCAATATAGATAATAGAGGCAGCCTTGGAATCGTTGCTTTGCTACCAGCGATATTTATAAGGTCTGTTGTTGGCTCAATCAAAAATCAGTCATTTCTCCTCAAAAATAAAATTCAATTTATTTCGTTGATATACGCGGTACTTTGGAAAAGGAGTTGTACTTCTTATATTAATGTTTGTTTTCTTCTATAAGTTGTAAAATTATATATGTCTTTAAATTTAATAATTTTATTTATTTTTTCAGGCAGTAAGAACAATGAGTAGCGGAGAAGGAGGCAGAACAGAAGCAGAGGGAGGGTCAAGTCCTGTAAGTTTGTTTTCAATTTTACAGTAATCTTACTTTATTAACTTTATTGCATTTATCATGTAATCATTATTTATTCAAAACAATTGTTCACTTGGTATTATGAATGACTTTCCTTTGCAGTGCTTTGGTGATGAAATTTGGCCGTCATTGGAAGCTGTGGGAGGATTATTTCCTGGTAGCGTGAAATCAATTCTGACAATCGCTAAATGTAATGACCTCTACATCTTGGCAAAGTGGACAGATGCAGACACTCAACAAATTAACTCCTACATGCAAAATGATCTGCATAAAATTATTCCACCAACGTCAATAGAAAAATACTACGGTGTGTACAAAGATAATCCTGCTAAGTTTAAATTGCTTCCTGCAGATCTCAAAACATTGGACAGAATCACTGATGCTGCAAAGATAGTGCTTGGAAAAAAAAATAGGCGCCCTGCAGAGCCATCTCCGGATAAAGCAAGTAATAAACGCATGAGACTCCAATCACCTGAACATAGTGTTAACACCATGGCTTCTGATCTTAGTGCACTTAATGCTCAATCTGAACTTGAGGCTAAATCTAAGCTTGAAGGAAAAATCAAGAGTTGGCTAGCTGTAAATGCTATAGAATTCAAAAATAATGTGTTTACTGTAACAATAATTCCTGGAGATCCTCTAAGTGCCAAGGTTTCCTGCCCTGGTTAGAGCTGTAGTTATATTTCAGATATGAAGTTAATGAAGGGGACAACATGGTCTATCTCAAACTATTATAAACATATTAAAACCCATATATCAATGAAGACAGGAAACATGAAGCAATATTTGGAGTCTAGAAATGGTGGCAATGGGCCAGAGGAAAATGTTCACAGAAGAAATGGTAGGGGAAGGTCCAGAGGAAGGCAAATTATTTCATCGGATGAAGAAGACAACTCTTACCAGGCTGACCAGGATTTTCAGACGGAGGAGGATCTGACAAAGGAGCAAAACAGGTCCTCCTAAATGATAGGCTCATGAAATGGTCGAGGATAGAATTTTCTCGTTCCAGCAAAAATATAAAGAAATTACCTCAGGCAAGTACAAATAATAATAAAATAACTATTTCCCAGTTTTAAACAGGCTACAGGTAATATTAAAAGAAAATGAAGATTTGAAAAATCAAATTGTAAGTGCTATGAGGTCAAAACCTGGCACACCTGTCCAAAATCTAACAAGTCTTTTGAAAGATCTCTATGAGTGTGCTACAAGAAATTCAGGGAAACAAGCTAGAGGAATAAGGTACTCAGAGGAACTTAAAGACTTGGGTACTTTACTGTACTTGCTATCTGGTAAAATGACCTATGAAATTTTATCAAGTAATTTGCCACTCCCTGCAGTTAGTACTGTCAGAGCTAAAGTCCATTCTAGTGAATTAGCTTTTGAGGGTGAATTTCGAATTAAGGCCTTAAAAAACTATCTTCAAGATAGAGGCTACCCTATGAAGGTGGTTTTATCTGAAGACGGCACAAGACTAGTCGGCAAAGTCATGTACCATCTCTCCACCAACCAAGTCGTTGGTTTTGTACCAAAGTTAACAGGAAATGGTATTCCTGAGCTATCTAGTTTCCCGGCTACCTCCTCAACAGTGATGGCAAATTATTTTCAGCAAAATGAACTTAGTAACTATGCATATGTGATTATGGCTCAGCCCTTGTCCTCCAAGGCACCTCCTTTCTGTGTTTGTGTCTTCGGCACAATTAATAAATTTTCAGCAGACCAAGTAGATCTGCGGTGGAAATGAACTAAAGCTGCATTAAATGCAGAAGGTATTACCATGGTTTGTGTAGCTAGTGATGGTGACAGCAGGCTGATGAAAGCTATGCGAACACATTCAGTTGTCCAAGCTAGTCCCTGTTCTGAATGGCCATGGTTTCAGATGAATCGTAAGACTGATTTTATTCGTATACGGGACTTCGTGCATATTTTAGTTAAATTGAAGTCAAGACTACTTAAGCTCTCAATCATATTGCCTATAGGGCCCAATACTCTTGCCTCAAAGGGACACTTGACTGAGGCAACTCTAAGGTTTACAAAAGACGAACATGGCATATCTCCATCTTTTTTAGACAATAGGAATAAAATGAATTTCAGATCGGCTGATATGATGTGCTCCAAGAAAGCAACAGGCTTCCTCATTTCATCTGGAATTGATAATTGTGAGGGAACTGTTGTTTATCTTCAATTGATGCGCTCTGTTTACATGTCATTTGCAGATCCTTCACTGCCACCTCTGCAGCGAGTGGAAATGTTGTGGGAAGAACTATTTTTCTTGCGCTTTTGGAGGGAATGGATTGTTAATACCAATGGTGACTATATCCTAAGCCGCAATTTTATAACACTTAATGCTTACATGTGCATTGAGCTTAACGCTCATGCTCTTATACAACTGATTGTGATACTTCGAGATGCTGAAGAATGTCATCTATTTATGCCCTGGCTTTTTAGCAGTCAGCCCTGTGAATCTCTGTTCAGACTACTCCGTTCACTTTCTTCAACTTTATGCACTCAGGTAAACTTCAGTATACTAGAGATGCTGTGTAAACTCAGAAGGCTGGATTTCATGATGTAAGCATTTCACAAATTAAAAGACAAGTATCAGTTTCCTAGGAATATGAAAGCTTTTGAAGCTGTGCAAGGTAAAGAATTCATTTGCACCGTTTTGCCTGAAAATTTTGAAATTGAAGCAGCAGTGCATTCAGCTTTTAAGAGAGCTGCCAACCGTGCTGTAAAACTAAAAATTTTAAAATCTGTGCCCAAGAAAATTCCCGCTGCAAATTTACCATCTTACCAGCCTGAAAATTCAGCAGATGATGATGATGAAGATGAAGGACTAGCTCATGGCAATGAAGACAATGATTTTCCCTTTGATGATGATCCTACTGGTGAGGGAGATGAACTAGCTGATGTTGTTGAAGATATTATGGTTGCTAGCACGGGAAGAATTGGTCTCAAGACATTCAACAATATTGATGTCAGTCCTACTAGTCCTTTTGTTAGAGTAAAAGATGCTGGTGAGTAGTATAGGTACCTTAATGTCGCGGTCCGCCATCTTGGTACCTTAATGTCGCGGTCTCCATCTTTGCAGGCCCTAACCCAACCTAACCTAACCTAACCTAACCTAAGTGAAAGGGGCGTAACCCACCCTAACCTAAGTGAAAGGCCCCGACCTAACCTAAGTGAAAGGGGCGTAACCCACCCTAACCCAACCCAACCTAACCTAAGTGAGAGGGGCGTAAGTGAAAGGCGTTAACCTAAGTGAAAGGGGCGTAACCCACCCTAATCCAACCTAAGATGACATCGAGGATGAAAGGCGTAGTGAAAGGCGTTAACCTAACCTAAGTGAAAGGCGAAAGTGAAAGGCGTTAACCTAACCTAAGTCGCCATCTTGGCTAACGCAAACTTAATTTTGAGGGGAGTGTGCCCACCTGTTGTAGTGTGTAACCTAAAAGGCCCTCGGTACACTAAGTGTCCAGAGATGTCAGGATGGCCGAGTTGTCTAAGGCAGCAGACTTAAGATCAGCGAATCGCGGGTTCGAATCCCGCTCCTGACATTTTTTTTTATTACAGCATTTCCATGCGCGCCCAGGAGGCATGCTGTTACGCTCGTTAGAATTTTTAACGGAAAATCCTATCCCCCCCTAGTGGGAGGCCTATACGAAACCGACAATTTTGAGTCACTGTAGTCTATACGCGATCTCGTACCACAGTCCGATGCGGCGTGCATTTAGACACGCACAAGAGCGGTATGGAAAAACATTGTGCTCAGGTCCATGGAAGGGCACGAACAGCATAGGAAGCAGTGTAAGGCGAGGACAGCCAAGGGCTTCTATGTCAATAACTACTGCCTCAGGGACGATATTTTTGAGAAAGAGTTCTTTTTCTCGCCCTTTAATGAACAGATAGCGGTAGTCCCGAGTGAGTGCGCGAATTGTGTCGCGGTACTCCTCGTACGGGATACTGCCCTGGTCCCATGCCAGACCGTGAATATGTCGAGTGACATACTTGTTACACTCACGTTGTGTAGGTGAGAGAATGATCTCAGCGCATGGTGCACCGAACACGGCCGTGCCACGCGTGATGTCCCACTGGGAATCATACATGCTGAACTCTTTGATGACGTAATCGTCATCAGCGCCTCTCAGCATCTGCATATCACAAAATGCGTACGCCATGGTGGTCAGGAGCGTCACGTGTGCACGGTACGGCGCTCAACTGACGGGATACTTAATTTTGGAAACACAGCGGAAGGTCATTACATTTGTACTTAAAATCAGCCGCGAGAGCTAGACCTATACTACGATGCCATCTAGCGGCAAGTAGATGAACTTTATTTTTTTGTAACGTAAATTTTTAATTTTTTTTTTTAATTTAATTTTTTTTTTGTTAACTTTTGAAACTTTTATATTTTTTTTGTAAACTTTGTAAACTTTTACATTTTTTAAAAACCTTTTGAGTAACCCCACCTAAGGAGTCTACCGCATTTGAAATATCCCGCCAAAAAAAGTAACGTGAAGTATCTGTTAGAGAATTCACCTACTGGATGTAGGATGTCAGGATAGCCAAGGGGTCAAAGGCAGCGGACTTAAGATCCGCGATTCGTGGGTTCGAATCCCGCTCCTAACATTTTTATCCATGCGCGGCTCACAAGCATCATCCAAAAAACGCGCGCGTACAGCGCGTATGAGAACGTTTGAGGTAAAGTGCAAGGAGGTGTAGCAACACCGCTCGCGAAGGCCCCCCTCCCGTCTGCCTGCTAGCATCCGCTCGCCCAGGCTCGCTCACCCTCGCGAGAGGCAGCCGCACCACCCCCTACCCCCGTTCCCTCCCCCTCCCCCGCGGTCGGCGGCGCGGCGCCGTGCAGGAGCGGCCGCGGCCACACTCTAGGGATGTGCAATGAATTTTTTTCATCGATTAATCGTTAATCGGTTCAAGGTGTAACTCTTAATCGATTAAGTCGATTCGATGCAGCATTTTAATCGATTAATCGATTAATCGGTATTTTTTTTTAAATCTTTAAATTACATGAAAAATTGGTTGGGGCGGTCGTATTAAGAACGTCGTCATTTTACTCATGCACAAATATTTATTAAAAAATAATAGGATGTTAAAATTTATAACAATTTCTAAACGGTTCAAAATCTAAAATGTCATTTTATAGTAACAAATGGCACAAAGACTTATTTGACATTCACCTCGAACCACGTATTTTTATCAATAGACCGCAAAAAAGTCAGTTGACCCAAGTGCGTCGGGGTGAGACGACACCTTCGCTGGGTGGCGACACACCCCGCGTGAGAAAATAATCGCTCTGACGCTACTGATGTAGCGGGGATGCAAAGATATTCCATGGCCAATGAGTATACAAATTCAAAGCCTACCCGCATCCCCGCCCATGTTGCCAACGGGTTAGGGTGCTTCCTGCGGCATACAACCGGATTTCTGTAGTAGGCTAGCAGTTGTGGTGGCATGTGGCAGTCAGAGGCAGCGGGATCACCTGTCTCAGAGGAGTGCCGGAGCACCGCCGCGTCCACGGCGGCCCATAGGCTTGTCCTAGAGGCAGTCTCGGGAGGGGTGGTCTGCGGTTCCTGCTGGCTCTCTACCACCTGCCCCGCCTCAGCCATTTTCTCCGCCACTCTGCCACCTGCGAAGTTTTCAGATAGTTCAAATCAACAGTGCGAAAATTCAACATGTAAAGCTAAAACCGAATTATATGATGACAAACTTACTTATGTAGCGTACTGCCGCCGATACGGCCCGTGGGGACTCGAAGACATGCTTTTTGTATCGCGGATCCAACATTGTTGCAACGGCGTAAGGACGCAAAAATTCAACGCCACTAAATCGTTTGTTGATTTCTGCTAGAATTTTTTGCTGCATGTTGTAAACTTGCCCGTGGGTAGGCTGAAATGCACCGACGCCCTGTATAAAGAAAAAAATCATGTTATCATAAAAATAAATATTTCTAAAAAAGAAAAGTAATAATTTAAAAAAAGCATACCTTTTTTAGTCCATAAACCATTGGGATGACCTCACTTAGAGTTACTGAGGAGCCCTTGGAAACGAGTAGGGTAGCTTCCGCCAGGGGCCTCAATAAATCTCTCACTTCGAAAAGAATTTCGAGATGCTGTCCCGAAATTAAGTTTGGGGGCTTCCGTTTAGTTGAGCCCCGCTCCCTCTGCAGCCTCAGGAGGGTGCGACTCACACAGTCATTTAGAGCTAGAAATCTGTCCACCATGTAGAAGCACGAATTCCATCGTGTCCTTACTTCTTGCACTAGTTTCAGTGCTTCGTGCTCTCTCTTTCCTGACTCCACTTGCAATTCAATTAACATGCGTGATGCGACATCACTTGTCCTGAAAAAACGCACTATGCGCTTCACTTTGATGAGGAGAGAACGGATGGTGACAACGCCGTCGTCCTCGTTGTCACCCTCCTCTTGTAGGTCCTCCAAAAGTGCTTCGGCTTGTTCTTCGTCGTCCGGAATGATACAATGAAGCTCTTCTTCCGAGGGCACTTTAGATTGTTCGAGTCCGATGGCAGCCTGCCCGACAGAATTTAAGAGATGAGCGGCACACGATACGTGTTTGTCCGAGCCGAATTCGTCGCGCACCGCGTTCTTGATATTCTGCCCTCCATCAGTAATTACTGCTCGAACTTTGGATCGGTCAATATTCCAGGCATTGCAAAGGTCAACAATAGCACTCCGTATATTCTCTGATGTCTTCCTCTCAGGCATGTACCGTATTCCTGTCTCAATGCTTTTAATTGTCTTCCCTGTGAAAAGTTAAAAAAAAAAATATTAATTTTAAAAAGAAAAAAATCAAATTTAAAATTAGAAAAAAACGTTCAAATTTTTTTTAAAAAAATGTACGTTTGCTTACCTTCTTCAAAGTGAACGGTGAGACCCAAATAAGAGCGCATCGTAGATTCATGAGTCCATAAGTCACATGTGAGACTCAGGTTGTGCGCCGCATTTATCCGTTTCCCGAAATGCTCTCGTAATGCGTCGTGCTTTTTCTCCAAGTACACCGTCATGGTGTTCTCTGTGGGTGGGGTCCACAGCGGCTGCACAGATTTCACAAATGTCTTGAATCCGTCCTTTTCGGGAGTGCGTAATGCCAAATCATCCTTCGCAATCATGTAGGCGAGTGCTTCTGTTGCCATCTTGTCGCGTACCCCCCCCTCTGCAACACACACGTACATATGTATAGATAAAAGCATGCGCGGATCCAGGGGGGGCGACAGGCCTGAAAGGTAGGCAAAAAGTAATACTTTGCCCCTGTAAGTAGGCGAAAAGTACTACTTTGCCCCAGGCTGGCTCTGGATCCGCCACTGGATAGAAGTCACTTACACCTAAACAAATACAATGAAAGTAACAATCACTTACTTGAGAAACCCGTCGCACTCGCTAGGCATCGGTCAATAGGCCCCTCAAATGCCAGCCGTGGCCGCTTGGGTGTGGTTGGTGGCGTCAAGCCCTCTCCAGCCCGCACCTAAAAGCAGGAAAAAGTGCTGGGATTTGTAAACATTTCTAGATGCGGGGGGCGCGGCGGGCGCGGGGGGCGCGGCGGGCGCGGCGGGCGCGGCGGGCGCGGCGGGCGCGGGGGGCGGGGAGGCGCACGTGAAGCACATGAACACGTACCTGTTCGTCAGCGTTGCCGACAGGGTCGGGGTCATCACAGTCGGCGTCATCCTGGGCTGGTCGCTTCCGCGATGGAGTAGCAGGCTCCTTAGGCACAGTGATGAAATGTGCGTGCAGCAAGTGGTAGCGAAGGGTCTCTGTGGCTGGCTTGGTATAAATCTTGCCGCACTTGCTGCACTTCGCATTTTTCGTCGCTGGATCTTGCACAAAAAGGTCCCACACAGGGGACCTTTTCCGGGAAACCATCGCGGGCGGGAAGCCCAGGACGGGATGGTCGGATAATCCGCAAACACAACACAACAGACGTCAGGGCAGGCCAGGTAGACGGCACGGCCACGGCACGGCACCGTACAGAACAGCTGATACTGGCAGCTCGAAGCGCCCGGAGCCCGGAGCCAAGTGACGGAGGAGGAGGGGGGGAGGGGGGGTACGAGGCTTGCCCCGAGCCCGACCGAGCCGGCCGCGGCTGCCGCTGCCGCCGCCAGTCGCCAGTCCGCGCTCGGGTCGGGTAGTCGGGTGTTGGGGGAGCGCGCGTTCGTTTAGATTTTCAAAAGAAAAGAAGGGAAAGGAAGTTTCTAGCAAAACCGATTAATCGGTTCAGTTAATCGATTAACTCGATTAAATCAAAGGCATGAGTCGATGAAAATTAATCGGTTTGCGGCGAGATTTTAATCGATTAATCGATTAATCGTTGATCGGATTGCACATCCCTACCACACTCTGTGTCGAGCCGTTGTAGAAGCAAGAGCGCGTGATATTTGTGATGGAGCCGTACGTTGTAGTAGAAGTTGATTTCGTCAGTGACGACGAATACGTTGATGTCGTCAATGTGTCGGGCGACACCATAGACGTGGTGGACTCTTCACTAGAGGAAGAGGTGCTCGCCGAATACGTAAGTACCACTTCAACGATCCTGTTGCGCAATATGTTAACGGTTTTTCAAACTCTGTGATGTCCTTACTCCAATCTCAATGTCGAGCGCATTTGCGTGACGAAAAGGTTGAAGTAAGGACGTCCCTTTTATCCGTTTTAGTATGTGCCCCAATGGCCTTCAGAACGTGTAATATTTCTTGACCCTTCGAGGTCCGACAACGGTATGGTGAGTTAATACCGTTATTTTGGTGTGTGTCGCTTGCAAAATGTTTTCTTCTTGCACGCTATCTTAGTTTGAGTGTAACTGCGCGAGGGAAGGGTGAATATTTTAGGCTATATGCTGCCTGTTGGAGACAACTTTCCACTGGGTCGGGGCGGAGTGGGTCGTTTAAGCTTTGCTACCGCTCATCTTGTATTTGCTAAGGGTGAGTATTGTATCTGTGTGAACGGGTAGTTTTAACTCTAAAGCACGTTCAATCTTTTCTCTGGGCTAGTGCGCGCGAGCAGGGCGCGGCGCGCGGGGGGGGGAGCGTCTTCCGAGAATCGTTCGGCACGGCTTGCCTGTGCAGCGCCTGGGGGAAGGGGAGGGGGAAGGGGTGCCTGGGGGGAGGGGAGGGGGAAGGGGTGGGGTGTCGCCCACCACGGCATGAAACTAATTGTTTTTTGGGGGACGCTTTTTCAGAGCATGGACACCTGGGAGGCCCCCGCTGGGGCATCAAGCCCCCGGCCTGAGGCCCCTGGCCCAATCGCCCCGCCCCCCTCCCCCGCAGGCAGCGACGAGGCAGTTGATGCCGTACGTTCAGATGATTTTTTCCCCCGTCCCGTATTGCACTTTGACCGCTCGTTTTTACATATTTTTTTTGTTCCAGTGGCACCATCAAGCTTGGGAGGTCGAGGGGCCCTTAGACCTCTCCATGCGGCCCGCCGATCGCGGCTTCAACGAGGGGTCCGAGCCCGAGGAGATCCCTGTAAGTATGGACATGTCACATCGTGTCAGGGGATCGGTTTGATTCTGACGCGTGTGTGATTGTTACAGGATGGCCCATGGGTTCGTGTACGCGGCCGTCAGGGCCCGCCAGTAGGGGTGGTAAGGCCCCTCTGCCATCAGCGAGGCTGGCACCAGCCACAGCCGGGGCCGTCTACCCCGCCCACCGCCGCAGCCCCCGCAGCAGGCCCAGCCGCAGCCCCCGCAGCAGGCCCAACTGCAGCAGGCCCAGCCGCAGCCCCCGCAGCAGGCCCAACTGCAGCAGGCCCAGCCGCAGCCCCCGCAGCAGGTCCAGCCGCAGCCCCCGCAGCAGGCCCAGCCGCAGCAGGGCCCCATGCTGCCTTCCCCCGCCCGGCACAACTTTTCGTGCGAATGGAAGCGGCGCGGTCGGGCCGTACGGTCCAAGTTGTAAGTTAAAACTTCAATCACGGTCTCCTGTTTTCTTTCTGAATTCATTCAAATGCTTATGGTTTGTACCTTTGTTACACATTGACCCTATTGTCACGGCCCATATGAGGCGTTAGCCATTTTTGTTGAGAGAGAGAGAGAGAGAGAACCATTTTTTAAGTTTTGGGACCAAACATTGGATTTTCTGTAAGTGAATTTACTTGGTCCATTTCTCTTAAGTTTGAAATATTAATCATGTTGAGCAGCTATTTCATTGTGTTATTCGTCAAACCTTATATGTGATATAATCCACACTAATCATTTTATTCCACTTAGTTGATACATCAAATGTCATGATTCCGAAGTTGGGTCGACGGAAAATGTGACATTCTATCTTGAGCATAGTATTAGAGAACATCAAACAGTGCTAATGGATTCTGACTTGCAATTCCTTTTGAAAATCCAAGACTATGTTAAACTGAATCTATTCCAGCAAAAAAATTTGATTTAAGTCAAAAATCTTTGGTTTTAGAGTGTGAGATAAGTTGAATTTTTGATAAAGTTCCAAAGACATGAAATTCAAAGTAAATATCATTTCTCATGGCTATATCCATTAAAATCACAAAGGGAAAGTGAGTCTCCATGATTTAAAGCAAGAATATGGAGTCTGGGACATGTATTTTTTTTCAAATGTCATGATTCCGAAGTTGGGTCGAAGGAACTTGTGAGCATGGTGCTGACTGACCGCCCACACTTTTCTGATAATCTCACTCCTAAATCTTTTTCAAAATCCAAGACTATGTTAAACTGAATCTATTCCAGCAAAAAAAATTGATTTAAGTCAAAAATCTTTGGTTTTAGAGAGTGAGATAAGTTGAATTTTTGATAAAGTTCCAAAGGCATGAAAATCAAAGTAAATATCATTTCTCATGGCTATATCCATTAAAATCACAAAGGGAAAGTGAGTCTCCCTGATTTAAAGCAAGAATATGGAGTCCAGGACTTGTAATTTTATTCAAAAGTAAGTTTCTCGCAACTGAGGCGACGGAAAATGTGACATTCTATCTTGAGCATGGTGTTGACTGAACGCCAACACTTTTATGATATTCTCGCTCCTAAATCCTTTTCAAAATCCAAGACTATGTTAAACTGAATGTATTCCAGCAAAAAAATTTGATTTAAGTAAGAAATCTTGGGTTTTATAGAGGGACAAAACTTGAATTTATTATTACAGCATTTCCATGCGCGCCCAGGAGGCATGCTGTTACGCTCGTTGAAATTTTTAATGTAAAATCCTATCCCCCCCTATTGGGAGGCCTATTCAAACCAATATATCAGATCTAAGTATCCTGAAGAAGAGTGTCTGTCAGGAACTCAAGATGGTATGCAAGCATTTCCTGTTTAATATCTTCAGGAAAGAAAATGTTTGGCACATCAAATGCATTGATAAGTGTTGTGAATATCTCACTCTCTGGCATTTTAGCTATTTTTTCTGCAAGTGGAAGACAGAAGTTCCTTGCTTGTGTTTTATGTGTAAGAGAAAGGTAGTCCATTATGCGAGAAGTGGTTTCAATTCAGTTGAGGTGCCCCCCTGGAAACACTACACCAATCTATAGCTCTCCATAGCTAGTTACCACTCAAGAATTACATCAAATAGTTAACTGTAAAATTAAAACAAGAATCAGACATTAAAATAAAATATCACACAACAAGAGGAGAAAAAATATATCCCAAGCTCACCTCATATTTTATGTGGAAGAGAAAGGTAGTCCATTATGCGAGAAGTGGTTTCAATTCAGTTGAGGTGCCCCCCTGGAAACACTACACCAATCTATAGCTCTCCATAGCTAGTTACCACTCAAGAATCACATCAAATATTTAACTGTAACATTAAAACAAGAATCAGACATTAAAATAAAATATCACACAACAAGAGGAGAAAAAATATATCCCAAGCTTACCTCATATTTTATGTGTAAGAGAAAGGTAGTCCATTATGCGAGAAGTGGTTTCAATTCAGTTTAGTTGCCCGCCCGGAAACACTACACCAATCTATAGCTCTCCATAGCTAGTTACTACTCAAGAATCACAACAAATATTCAACTGTAAAATTAAAACAACAATCAGACATTAAAATAAAATATCACACAACAAGAGGGGAAAAATATTAATCCCAAGCTTACCTCATATTTTATGTGTAAGAGAAAGGTAGTCCATTATGCGAGAAGTGGTTTCCATTCAGTTGAGGTGCCCGCCTGGAAACACTTCACCAATCTAAAGCTCTCCATAGCTAGTTACCACTTAAGAATCACAACAAATATTCAACTATGTAAAATTCAAACCAGAATCAGACACTAAAATAAAATATCACATAACAGTGCACACTGTATGTAAAGCGCGCATGGCATGCACTCTGTATATAAAGTGTGCAAAATATGCACACTGTATAAAACGCCTGCATGGGCATGCTTACTGTTTGTAATGTGTGCATGGACCTGTCTACTAAAACGGCAACAGTAATCATTGCATACATTTTTTTTTAAGTTAACGTGTGCAATAAGAGAAATTCTGCGTGACCAACAGGGATCCTTGCGCACATTTTGAACAGGGAGCATGGCAATTCACAACCTACAGTGAGCATAAGGATGCACACTAAACCCTTCTGCAATTTGTTGTGCATAAACAATTAGGATTTTAAACAACCATTAACATACACATATTTTATGCATAATAATGGACAAATTGTTCATACCTATGCACAAATTTCGCATAGGTGTGCATGGAATTGTGCATCTTCTTATGGTTGCTTAAAATCCTGCATGTTTCTGGACAACAAAATGCACTAGGATTTAGTGTTTGCACACGTTAAAAACAGTGAGCATATCAGATACACTTTATCTACTGCCTGCAATGCTCACAGTTGGGATTTCAGTAAAGACAAAGCAAATGGTAACGTGCGTATTTGTTTCTAAAATTGTGCTTGCTTTTACTTTCCATCTCCTTTACTCTGCAGAGAGAACATGCTAATTGGAAATGTACTTTTTCGTACACGTGAAATGTACGCATATAAACGTGCGGATTTATGTAAAAAATCATGCAGAATTATGCAGAACATTGTACATGAATCTTTTTATTATTGTGAATTTTTTCGACATGTAATAAATTCTGCAGATCTATGCACAATATTTAACATAATTCTGCACGATTTTGTACATAAATCCGCACGTTTAAATGCCTACATAACGTATCTTTTCGCTTGTCAAAAAATGTCCCGCAGTCAAAATTTCTAAGCTGGTTTTACTTCCATCATCCCAAGACTGGAAGGTTAACGTAAAGTTCATTATATGCAATGTCTTTTACCTCACGTACAGACAAAAGTGAAGCGTAACATGGGTTATTGTTTTTAAGATTCTGCTTGCTACTATTTTCCTCTTTCCTCTGGAATATGGTGTTTCGTTAACATCTCGAATCACCAAATGACACGGTCAACGTAAACCCTAGAATCCATTAGGGTATTCCGCTGGAACGAAACCGGAACCTAAAGAAGAAAAGCACGACCGTCGCCTCTGTTTCCTCCTTCGCGCTCATTCGCTGATCGCTATAGTGACGTCACCGTTGACCAATCAGAGCCCAGGAGGAAACAGATCTGTCGGTGGTGGTTTTCTTGTACAGGTTCCAGTTTCTTTACAGCGGAAACCCCTATTTCTTACGCAAAATGGGTGAGGACACTTTTTCCATGCTTAAAAGGAGTGAGAATTTTTAACCTTACCCTCTTCGAGCAACATATTTTTTAGAGTTACTCTATTTGGGTGAGGATTGTTTTGTCTCACTTTACTTTAGCAAGAATCCTCACTTTATCAGGGCGAAGTCACCAATTTCTTACTCAAATAGAGCAAGGAAAAAAATTCTTACTCTGCAGAGAGTTCACGCTAACTGGAAATGTACTTTTTCGTACATGTGAAATGTACGCATATAAACGTGCGGATTTACGTAAACAATCATGCAGAATTATGCAGAATATTGTACATGAATCTTTTTATTATTGTGAATTTTTTCGACGTGTAATAAATTCTGCAGATCTATGCACAATATTTTACATAATTCTGCACGATTTTGTACATAAATCCGCACGTTTAAATGCCTACATTTCACATGTACGAAATAGAACATTGCCAGTTACGGTGTAATAAAATTGCCCTCAAATTCTCACTCGTATGGGAGCGAGAATTAAGACTCGTGAATTTGCAGTGGATAGTTAAGTTACTATTCGTGTCAGAACGGACTAAAACCCGTCTACATTTGTGACGAGGGAAAGACGCGGGTTTCCTTACGTATGTTTACGCTCGTGGAAATTGTCTGGTCACATGCGTCAGCTGGTAAAACGCCTGGATTCTATTTTATTTTTCTGCACGGGTAAAACAAGTGTGCTATTTGTCACGCCTAAAGTGTGCTATTTACTACTACATAGTGTCGAGTTTTGCTCGACATTACAATTACGTCTAAACTTTGACGTCTCGCAAGTGTCGAATGTTTGCACACTTGGACACGTGCACCAGCTATTGCAAAGCCATAACAGATGTCGAGAATCTGCACACTGGAAATCCAAGTGAACGAATGTTGCCCTACTGCTGGTAATTGAATGTATGAACGCACACTGAAAGGTTAGCGCACAACCATTCGAACACTTGTAGGTGCGTGAATGACTATTCGTACACTTGCAGGTGTGTGGGTGACCTTTCGCACACTAGCAGGTGAGCGAATCTCAATTCACACACTTAGAAATCCTGGCCTTTCCATGGGATTTATCCAAGGCCATTCTCTAAACCTGCAAGTGTAAGAGTAGTCATTGACAGACCAACAGGTGTACACACTCCCGGCTTATGTACTTTTTTCTACGTAGCTATGTAAATCTATGCACGTGCGTAGCTTACGTTAAATTTCTTACATAACTATGCAAAAATTGTTACGTAATTACGAAAAAAGTGAGCCTTTTTATGCGTGACTATGTAAGAATTCTTCACGTCAGATAAGCATGTGCATAGATTTACATAGCTACGTACAAAAAAGGACATAAGCCGGGAGTGTGTATGAATGGACGTTCGCTTACCTGCAGGTGTGCGACATACATTCGCTCAATTGCTGGTGTGCGACATTCGTACCCTTGGATATCCAGTGCACACTAAATGGTGTGCTGTTTATTGAACGTTCCGGAAGTGTCGAAACGTTGAAAACGAAATGACGTTTAGTAAAGCCCGACACCTTGAAGTGTGCAATGTTTGCATATTTGACATTGATCAAACCTTGCGAAGAAATGCTTCGCATTACGAGGAAAATCGTTCGTAAGCTGCGAAGCATTTGGCTGCTTTGTACTGCGAAGCATTTTCTTCGTGGTGTGCGAAGAAATCTCTTCGCAAGGCGGGGCTTGCAAAGAAAATGCTTCGTATTGCGAATCCCTACACTCTCAGTCTTCTACGGAGTATTTTGTTGATAGTTAGGGAAAATATTGTCAATAACTTATCCAGAATTCTACGCATGGATACGTATCAACAAAATTGTTTAAAAGTTATCAACAAATATGTTAGAGACCCCCTTTTCAGCGTGATGCCTTATAAGGACATATTATTATTTACTTATGAACAGAAACGATGATACTTATCAACAAATATGTTGCTGAGCTATCATGAAATATAGATACCGCTAATGACAAAATTCTCCACAATGCGGAAATACATTAGCCCATACAAATAGTTACACAGCACCCTCATTGAAGCCTTTGATACACAAACATATTGATAGCTATAAACAAATATGTACCCTGCATACAAACAATTACATTTTTTCTGTGTAAACACCTTTAGCACTATAACTAATTGATGTAAAACAACATAACTGTTGTTCAAAATAAACAAATTCATCCATCCAAACACGAGAAAACGTTTTCAAATAAAATCATTTTTTTAAAAGTAACTGTACAGTTTTAAATGCCGGTTCGAATAAAATCACTGATCCATTAGTATACTAAAAATACTAAAGAGCTTACCGCAACCCGATTTCATCAAAAATACAGAAGTCTCCTATTCTTCACTATTCTCATAGTTAGAGAAGACAAACTGGGAACCACACGCATCACCTCTCAACATCATTCCGTAGTCTATTTCACGATTTTCCAGATGGAGATAATCCAAATTTAATCACTAAATTTATTAATTTCGACTCAGTGTTACACTTGTCAAATTGCTTTGATACTGAGTTGTTGAAACCACGGCTTTGTCAAAAAAGAAAAACAAGTAAAATATACAACTATTGTGTCTGTGTCAGAATAAGTGAAGAAACAGCCAGCCAGAATGAGACACAGGGTGGAAATGTCCCCGACTAGTTTTTTGTAGGCACCTTACCTTCTATCGAATAATGCGTTCACCATTTCTTCCTCACTCCTTCACAGAAAGCCAAAGATCCCGTCTTATGTTAGAGAGCGATGCCGTACCCATGACAGCAGGGCAGCCTCACCTCCCAACATCATTCCATAGTCTTTTTCAAGATTTTGCAGATGGAGATAATCCAAATTTAATTAATCACTACGACGTCCATCGAACTAATCTCCAGAAGTCTGTTCACCCGACAAACTGCTGCTACGCTCTAAATCGAACTGTGTGTGTGGCAAATACATAGACTAGACCAGATAGACTCACAAGTTCAAAATCACAACAAACAGTGAAGGCCAGGGAAAAGGGGGAGAGGTCAAAGAACGGCGGCGGCGGCGCTCTATTCGCAGTGCGCAGTGCTGCGACGGCTCACAGCAGACGCCTCGCCTGGGCTGGAATGTTTACTTTCTCAATGGCTTATTGCCGACTTGCGATTTAGTTTTGTTTCAGTGTGTCGTTATCCGTCCTCGATTCTACACATTGAGAGTGTAAGTCCTGACAGGCGGAAATTGAATTCCTTCATGGCGCCCTAATTATTTTCTGCGTTTGTTTCTCTTCTAACCTCACTTACAAATGCTTGTGTATGTTTGCGTTTAACTGCGATTTCCTTTTCACCTCTCATATCCTGCTTTATTATGAGATTATACTGACACCATTCCTGCGTTTGCTGCCTCTTATTATTTACATTTTCATTTCTTGTCATTGGTGGTTGATAATGTGGTCCATCCGTGACTCATTCTTCTACTACACTGAATGCTAGAAATCACCAGTTTTGCTTGTTTTCTTTATAGTCTTGTACCTTTAAGTGTTTAGGTTTTCTCATGCAATTGTCTAACTTGAGTCCCATTGTTTGTTTTGTAGGTCAGTCTTCAGTTTGCTTCTTCTCTGGCTGGGGATTCTGACGTCGTTGGGTGGAAGGTTGAAAACGCAAGCAATGGACTGCAAAGTGACCCTATGCATGCAGGTAAGTGCTTCGCATTGCTCAAGAAAGGACAACATACTCAAACTAGTCTTACACATTTCTATGTTTAATTTCTTGTTATTATTACTGTTTCAGAAATGTGTCCCCGCCCACGCCCAGGATTCTACGAAGTAATCTACCCATTCTTGTAATGAGTTGGCTGTGTTGAAACATTAAATTAACTGTTGTCTTTTAAATTGATTTCTTAAACCTTCTTCAAAGTCAAAATATGAAGTGCAATACTTGTCACAATTTTAGGCAGAGTAAGGTGGAGAGAACAAAGAGGAAATAACCTGATTGTTTATATTTTGTCCCTTGCCCCCAGCCCCCCAAAAATAAAAATTAAAACTTTTAGTGTTTACATGTTAGATGGCTGACCTCTGTAAAATGTAGCTTTACGAGAGCAAAACGCTGCACATGTAAAACGTAGAACAGCACCAAGAACAACAAATACCCATTCTCACTCACTCTTTTGGAGAAGGTGTAGTAAGAATGGTTAATTCCAGGGAACCACGCTGTTTCAACATTTGCATATATGGGTTCTCTTCAAGAAAACTTCAAATAATTCCTTAATTTAAGTAACTGTCACATATTGAGTAGCAAGAGAGGAGTCAGAACTGTGAGATTAATGACATTTTATTTTCTAATACATATTCAACTCATTTTAAGAAGACAGTGATTTCTATGAGCTGTTGTCCTGGAAATCCAAAAGGAAAAATGTCTGAAAATTTTGTCAAACAATTATTGAGTTTTAGTCCCTACAATAAGCAAACAAAATTTACCAGAGAGAATTCTTCTTTTGCGGATGATAGAAACCCTTCATTAGGCAATGTTATTCGTTTCCTTCACAAACATCTCTCAAGAGACGGTGATAGTAAATCCTAGCTGAAAAGTAGTACTAAGAGGAAACACTAAAGAGTAAAACATGTTAACAAGTCAGCTTAGACAAACATGAAAAGAAACCTTATCAAATGAGAGTATTGGAGTACCGAAAAAAATATCATTGAGGTAGGAGATCAAAATATTAAGCCACTTCGATAAGAGTTCCATTAAAGTTTCCATAAACTCTGCAGAGACAGTTACAACGGATATCACAAAGAGTACCTGTGAGAAAACAATCATGAAAAAGCATCATTATATAAGGATAAGATTCAGAATATATCTTAGGGTGCTCCCACAATGTCTTGTACTTAGCTGGTTTTCTAGACTGAATTCTTAGAGATTAGGTGAAATTATTGTAAGGGCTCAAGTTGTTTAGAAAGAGGAAGGGTAATAGAAAGTAATAGAACCCAACTGACAACCAAATAATGCAAGTTTTTATTTTAAAAAATAATAAGAATAATATCATACTTAGTTTATGAATCAAAACTATAACTTGGCTATCCCTACAGATCCTAATTATATAATTTGGTCCTGATTTAAGTTCTAGTACATAGTATTACTCTTCGCCTTTCCAAAAGACTTGAAATCTAACAAAAACTCCACTTTGTCTCTGAAAATTAGGTCTAGAAAACAAGCTGAATACAAGGCACTCGGGGAGCACCCTTCAGATACAAAGTACATGGGAAGAATGAATTAAATACTTTTGGTCAGAGAGTATCAGGAGAAGGAAGGAATGAGACTTTAAAAGTCAATTGACTGATTCTTCAACAATTGAATTGCATGGCAAATACAGCTTGTTCACATGGATGATTTTGGTATATGTGCCAGCTGTAATTACTTTACATTGTGAACAAATGTTTTCACAACAGTCTCAAGTAAGGGTGACAGTCTTCTCCTCTGCATAACATTTTAAGTTAAATATCCTGAACAGAAAATAATATACTTTTTTTAAAAAGTTTACTAGTTGTTCCAAATAAATTAATATAACTTTAAAGAAACACTCACCATTTCAGAAGATAGAATTATGCAGAAGAATATCTAAGACCTTAAAGAAGGGCATCCTATCAAACTGCCTCCCCAGATGGAAGGTAAGAATTAAATTCCTTTTGGTCAGAGAGTGTTATAAAAAAGGGATGTGACTTGTACAGTCAAAAGACTGATACAATACATTTAAATTCCACTGGAAATACAGCATGTTCACATGGATGATTTTGGTATCTACGCCAGCTGAATTTCTTTACATTGTGAACAAGTGACTTCTGATTTTACAACAGTCTCAGTTAAATAAAGGGTGACAGTCTTATTCTCATGCTAACATTTCAAGTTGTATGATCTGAAAAGAAATTCACACTGTTTTATAAAGCTAACTAGTTGTTCCATATAGATTAATTAAACTTTAAAGATACACTCACCATATCATAAGATAGAATTATGTAGAAGAATATCAGAGACCTTAGAGAAGGGCAACCAATCAATTTGTCTCCCCGTTACCAGCATGTCAGGAGCAGTATTCGCTCCCTCACACCAAGGGAGTAACAAAAGTTGACGTAAACTCTGCAAAGCCAGTGACGATGGAAATCACAAGTACCTTCCAGAAAAACAATAAGGAAAAGCAACACTATAGAAGTATTAGATTCAGAGTATTTCTTACAATTCAAATTAAATGGGAAGGCAGAAGAAAATACCTTTGGCAGGATACCTTCAGGAGAAGAAAGAAATGTGTACTTGTACAGTCAATAGACTGCTACAATACATTTAAATTCCGCTGGAAATACAGCATGTTCACATGGATGATTTTGGTATCTATGAAAGCTGTAATTTCTTTACATTGTGAACAAGTGACTTCTGACTTTACAACAGTCTCAGGTAAATAAAGGGTGACAGTCTTATTCTCATGCTAACATTTCAAGTTGTATTATCTGAAAAGAAATTCACACTGTATTATAAAGCTTACAAGTTATTTCATATAGATTAATTAAACTTTAAAGATACACTCACCAAATCATAAGATAGAATTATGCAGAAGAATATCAGGGACCTTAGAGAAGGGCAACCAATCAATTTGTCTCCCCGTTACCAGTCCATGTCAGGGGCAGTATTCGCTCCCTCATACCAAGGGAGTAACAAAAGTTGACGTAAACTCTGCAAAGCCAGTGACGATGGAAATCACAACAAGTACCTTCCAGAAAAACAATAAGGAAAAGCAACACTATAGAAGTATTAGATTCAGAGTTTTTCTTACAATTCAAATTAAATGGGAAGGCAGAAGAAAATACCTTTGGCAGGATACCTTCAGGAGAAGAAAGAAATGTGTACTTGTACAGTCAATAGACTGCTACAATACATTTAAATTCCGCTGGAAATACAGCATGTTCACATGGATGATTTTGGTATCTATGCCAGCTGTAATTTCTTTACATTGTGAACAAATGTTTTCACAATAGTCTCCAAGGGATGGGTGACAGTCTTTTTCTTTGCATAACATTTTAAGTTGAATATTCTGAACAGAAAATAACATACTTTTTTAGTTGTTCCATTAGATTAATTTAACTCTTAAGAGACACTCACCACATCATTAAATAGAACTATGCAGATGAATATTGGAGACCTTAGAGAAGGGCATCTTATCATTTTGTTTCCCTGTTACCAGTCCGTGTCTGGAGCAGTACTAAGTTACTAAGTAAATTATAATTTTGAGGAGCCATAGACAGCTTTTGACTAGAATTAAAGTTTAGTTTTGTGACTATTATGTCAAACTGTATATTCTGAAATAAATGATCAACTTATCAAACACATTGATATTTTACCTTTTAACACCATTTTTTTTTTTAAATGTGAACTTACCAATTTATCATTTACACAAGAATGGTCCTTAGTGAGATGTACTTCTCTCTCTTTCCAAAAGGATTCCAGTGTGCATATGCCAGGTGGTGTTCCAGGTTTTTATATTCAATACAAAGAGGTTCTGCCTCCATGTCTGGTGTAATTCTGTATGCACAGTACCTTTTATTAATACGTTCATCTGTTTTCCAAGCCCTGACTATGAAGAATACTCGCCCTTCACAGTGGTATACATTCTTGATTATACCAAAGAGCAGCGGTATCTTTTTTAAAACTACAAACAATCCAGGTCGGAAATCCTCACCAGCTATGATTGCAGCACCAACATCAGTTACAATGTTGGTAGGTAGAAGTCCAGAACCAATCAAGAGCTCTGAGTAAGGTGAATCGTTTGCTTCAAGATCCTCTCCAGAGTGCAGTTCCAAGTTGTCTTTTCTTAAGGTGCGTTTAAGCACTCCATTTAGTGTACATAGTTGATGCATCTGGGCCATTGATTTTGGAACATTTATGAAGTTACACATATTAGTCGCGTACTTGACAAATATGTGATGACGTGCTTCGTATCTCATGCACCAGTACCTGATTGGTGGGCCCATATCACGGATCATTTTTGGGTAATGATGTATGTGGTGCAGTTTGTTGACTGGGGTTACAGCCACTTCTCTTTCAATGGCTGGACCAGCTGCTGCTGCCTCCATCTCCTCCTCTTCATCAACATCAAGAATCTCAATTGGGCCTATGTGCAGCTGCTGGAAGAGCCCAAGTAACTCATCAATAAGTACCTCTAATCTAGTGACATCTTCTTCACGGATTTCTGGAGCAAATATTATCATCATGCACTGTTGAAGAAGATTCACCAACTTCAAGTATGGATCTTCAGAGGGCACATCTGAAACTAAAAAGCCAAAGACTCTGATGAGACACCAGGTCTGTGAGCCTTTTTGAAGGAAGTGTGATGAAAACAAACGTTTAGTGGTGAAGTTAGCTGAAGGTTTGTTTTTTATATCAGGGATTCCATAGCTGAAAGCTGTCACACGATCATTAAATTCTGACAATGTGAAAAGTTTCTTGTTGACAATGAAACTGCGAAGTGCCAATAATGTCACAACATGGGCAACCCCTTCCAGAATATCATGAAAAATGTCGAATGGGGCATCATCAACAGCAGAGAAATAGCCAACACAATGGAGTGGGGTGTCTCTCACAACTCCACATTCGGTTGAGGTAATGACTCTGTCTTTAACTTGCTGGACATGATTGAGGAAAGACTCCTTTGTTCTTGGAACACCCATTGCTTTGCAGTTGACATGGAATTCTGGACGAGACACCATGCAAACTCTACAGAAATGTCTAGCAGACGGTGATAAGAACCCTAAGATATCATGGGCTGCAAGAGTATCAGCACAAAGAATGACAAGAATTGCTCTCAGAATGAAAATTTCATCATTAATCCTTATTTCAACACCCTCCTGCAAGCGCAGGAGATCCTCTAGAAATGGGTGTAGAATTTTGGTGTAGCCATCCGGCAAATTCTTGATATCTTCTGAGTAAGCCAGAGCAAGAAGGAAAATAGATGACAGTTGAGAAGATTCCTCAGGAGGCAAGTTTTGAATAGTGAAGTAAAATGCAGTCAATTTGTGAATGATTGTTCTACTTCCTAATGCACTGGCTGTTTCGATGTCATCAACATACAACTGAATCCTTATGACATTCGGATGTCTTCTGAGTATAGGGTTGTCCTTAGCTTTGTTGCCATCCAAGTAGGAACGTAGAACACCATCTTCACTTGCTTGGTCACTTTCAATAAGATGTCGTAGTTCAGGGTTTTTTATAATAAGTTTTAAGCTTTCAATTATAGGAATATACTCACAAGTCATAGAAACTTGAGTCGGTACATACTCATTGGTGTTGGGGTCAAGTCGATGATCAGTTCTGTAACCTAGAAAATATGTAACAGGTACCACAAGACCCATTTCTGTAGCAAAATAATGCAACTGTTGCTTGAGAGTTTTCAAACCAACAAATGGATCAGAAATGTTAAATTCACGCAGCAAAGCTTTAGCTGATGCTGTATGTACCAAGTTCTCGTTTACAAGGAATTTCTTCACTTTTATGCGTAATGTTTTAGCCACATCTTCAACTAGATCAGAGCACGCATCTTGACATCTATTGACAAGGGCATTAGTAATACCACCAGTTTGACGTAAGTCCAGCACCATTTTAGCTGCACATTTTTTTAGATCTGGCTCATCTTCAGATCCACTAGATTCCTCATCATTAGAGAGATCTTGTCGTTCGACACCACCATCATGGTCATCATCATCATTGTTTTGATCCGGAAGACTAATATTTACTTCAGAATTTTCTGCACTGCTACCCCCAGAGTCATCATGAGGCAGATGGTCCCCTTCTTCATAGTGGTCTTGTTTGCAGTGGCGCAACAAAGACGATCTGTGCTCAAAAGAACGTTCACAGCCATTGTGACCACATATCAGAGGTACAGGATGGATTACATTTCTGAAATGAGTGTTGAACTCCTTGGGTCCTGTAAAATTTTCACCACACCTCAAACATCTGAAAAAATAAAAAGTACAAGAACTATACACTTTACTTGTAGGCTTCTAAAAGCATAGTCTTGGTGAGACCTACTGCAGTTCAAAAGAATCAAAACCATCTTGATCACCGGCCATGATTTGTTTGCAAACTTCTGTGGAAGATGTAAGAACTGATGGCGCATCTGATTATTACTTGTGCAAAGGAATTTAAAACATACAGATTTAGAATGACTTCTCTGATCTAATAGATGCAAAGATGATTTCAGCCAAAGCCAATCACTTTACATGAGGAAACAGTGTTTAGAAGAAGAGGCTCCCAGCCCTGTAATATAAGAAGTAAGAGTAATTTCCACATCTACAAAAAGTAAGCAGCTAATCATGATCAAGCAGGTGGAAAAATGAATAAAATATGCTCACCAAAAATGTATTCAAAATAGTAGATTTCGAAATTGATTCTACTTTAATGCATTCAGCAGTTGATTTGGGATAACATAACCTCTTTACAGTGTTAAGTTCATGCAGAGATAACAACATATCCTGGCCAAGGCCGAAGACTTGTCTGAAACTAATACAGAGAAAATTAGTACAGTAGGAAGAAAACGCAGTATTCTACATTAGAATTGGACAAAATCGAGTAAAATGATTTAACCAAACCAATTAATACCAATGGTCTCAAACACGATCCGTGTTTCAGGCCAAATTCAACAGTTGTGATGAGAAAACAAGATTAAGTAATGCCAGCAGAACACACAGAATCTAATAAACAAGAAAACAACTTCCCTCTTATTCGTTTCTAAGAGGATGACATGCGAGGCACGTATACAAAAAATCTCAAACCATCCACGAAGGCTTGTACGGCGCCTGATAATTTGTGAGCAGTCCCTCGGCCGGGGGCGGCCTGCGACCTGATGGTGCAGCCAATCAGCGGCCATTCGTGTCACCCGAATGGCCAATCACGAAAGGGCGCGAAAAAGGGGTCGATTTCAAAATTCAAGAACCGTTGTTACAATCTCACAGCAGTGTATTTTCAATGTTATTACAGTTTACAGTTTACGTAAGGTAAATAAAATGAATACAATGAGGTCTGTTTCAGTCATTAAAAAAATACAGCAGTAGGAAAAATATCCAACTTTACTACTTGTTGAAGTTTGGCTCTGTCACAAAGTAGAAATTTAAGTGATATGTTATGTAAAACTTTTATAAAATAAAGTTATCAACAAAGTTATTTAAAAAAAAAACTAAGTTCTAAAACCAAACACGTTCATTAAAGTTAATATTGTTGATTCAAATATTTAACTAATTCATTACTTGTCATGAAAGTAGATTTTAGTTATAGACAAAGTTTAAAATTTCAAAAGGGAAAAAAACACAAGTTCATTACAATAAATAATGGATTGCTGATAACTTCTACCAACTCATTACTAGTCAAAGAAATGAATTGTAAGCAGCTCAGGCAGATGATAGCCTTCGAAGTAATTCTCTTCCATTATTGAACAAGGCCTCTTCATCAAGTTTAAAAATTCCATTTTCAATGAATTGGAAGACATAGGTCCAGGCATGGGGATATTCAACATTGAAGATGAAATATGCCTTGAAAAGCAGATCAAGTCCTTTTAGGAAGGTGGAACCAATCTCAATAGTTGCACTGTCACACACAATCCACAAATTTGTGATGGTCTCTTCAGGGACATAAGCAAGAAGGTAAGGCTGGACAGGCTTTCCTTTAGCTTCTTTTCTTTTAGATTCAATAACTGACTTGAAACTTGTACCTCGCTGTGAGAAAGAAGAGATTAAGTGATATGGTTACTTTGAAATATTGACTAAGTAAACAACTTTACTCAGAGAATTTTAGGCTTTAAAATGTGAAAGATATGTCCAAGTCAACTTGTCAAACTAATGTAATTTTCTTTCATAGTCAATTTTTGGTGGTTCCAGCGGTCACCTTAGATGCATTTGTAATTTCTTGTAAAAATAAAATCAAACATGGCAACCAAACAAACCACATTTTGACATTGAGAAAAAATTATGTAATTTATACAAAATCCTAATAGCTTGGTAGGTAGAAAAGAAGTGGTTTAAGGCAGAACTAAATACTTACTGGGAATGTGACGATTAGTTCCTCAATCTTGGCTTTGGTTGGTTCTTGTGAACGACCCTTTCTCCTTAAAACATTTGGTTTAGGTAGATTTTCTGCAATAGCAACTAGAACTTGCAAGTCCTCTGAAAAAAATTGAATCCTTGCTAAGAAAGAAACAACAACAACAACAACAACAACAACAACAACAACAACAACAACAACAACAATCAATTCAAATCAAAAACAAACTTAAAATTTAAAACCCATTTACGTACCACAGTTAAGACCCTCAATTTCCTTTAGAGTGAAAATTTTTTTTACATTTGCAGAGAGTACATCAAAGCCTTTTAGTAGGCAAGATGACTTGCCAGGATACATCAGAGAAAATTCTCGATCAATCTGAGGAAAAATAAAAAAAATAACAATACAAGAGAGAGTTAAAAACTGCTAAAACATAGGTAGTAGTTGTGCTCTCAAAAAAGTCAAGTCTACAGTTCTTACCACTTCACCTGCCATTGACTCAAAATGGACATATGCCTGGAGAATCTCAGTGACCGAGGGTTTCTTTTGAGTGATCCAATTTCTTCTAGCAGGAAAAGTTTCCTCCATTCCATCTAGAATGTCATCTCGGGTGTGTTTGTTAGCTTGTTTAAGTGAAAGCCATCGGTGTTCCTTAAAAGGCTGAGACAGAAAAAAACTGCTATAGAAAATTGCTTTAGTGGAAAGAAAACAATTAAATTCTGTATGCAGGCTACAATTGTACAGGCTCCAGGTTTTTGTAACAAAAGAAGAGAGTAAACTTACATCAAATGCGTCATCACTGGTAGAAGCACCAGCATTTACCGAGGAAGGCTTTTCAGAAATTTTCGCCTTACGTGGCCTTCTTTTCTCAGAAGAGTCAAATGAACGGTAAATATTTTGAACACAGTTAGCAATAAAACCAGAATTTTTCTTGCGGTAAAACAGCATGTGCTGTAACAAGAAAATAAAAATTAAAAAAAAACAATCAAAATAAAATGTAAAATGATAAAATGAGCCACATGAACAGAATCACAGTCTTAACCAATAGTTGTAGTTCACACACCCATGAATATTTTGTGGCAGATTCATCCTGAAATTGTGGCCATGCTTTGCAAATTGATGCAGCAAGGCCTTCCTTGTGCAACTGTGTGATTTCTTTGTGGTCTCTAAATGGATAAGAAACAGTTTATTTCCATTGCAGATAAATTTGTGATTATTCAATGCATTTGCTCTTATGTATCAGACTTACTTTACACTTTCAAACATAAGATACCTAGTAAGGGTCCGTATTAACAACTTCCTATCATTCCCATAAACAATTCCTTTGGTCTGCAACTCTTTTCTCACTTTCTCTAGTTTGTCACCCGCATCTTCTAATACCGCTTCAACATCATACTTAAGAGAAAAAGAAGATATGGAAAAGTACAGAAAAATGTGTAATTTATATTCTTGCAACTATATCTAAGTAAGAATAAACTCACCTCCCTAAGAGTTTCCAAATATTCAGACTCAGGCATGTCATTCGGTCCATAGCAACTCACTGCACTGATTTTCTTTTTTTTCACAAAAGGCACACGCCTGGTACTTTGGCTCACTGAAGAATTAGGATTATTTTCTTTGTTTTTTCCACTTGCTTGCTCAATTTTATCTTTGTTCTTCCGGCTCTTTGCTTTCTCCACTTTTTCTTTGTCCCTCTTGCGACTTGCTTGTGTCTTTTCACACACGACCTAGTATGGGAGAAAACCAAACATTATGTTTACTGCAAATAAATTGCAAGCTTACAAATTATGGATAAACAGCAATAAAAGAAAGGACACTTAGTTATTAAAATAGACCTTATTAGTTGATGGTTTTGGTTCCATGAAAAATGGCTTGGAAATATTTTTGGTTGGCTTGTTTTCTTTCTTAGCTGTAAAAGTAAAAAGTGATGAAAATTGATTCTCATTGACAAGTTTAAATAACTATAAAACAAACTGCTTGTAAGAATAGTTTGGAATATACCGTATGCCACCATCGATTTGTAGTTCTTAAGTAAACTTAAATTGAAATTCTTTTCATAGTCATCAAGTTCTTTCCATTCAGTAGAGGTAAAGTATTGTTTAAGGTCAATAAACTGTAACAAACACAGAACAAGTTAATATGTCCTTCAAGATTAGATAAATAAAATAAGACACAAGTTTACAAAGGAAGAGATCAACCTTTTCATCGTCGCTTTCCTGATCAGAATCATCATTATCAGAAGTGCTCTTTCTCTCCCGATTACCCTTTTCTTCATCATCAGAATTAAAATCAAGACTTCTCTTTCTCTTCCGATTGCTCTCTTCTTCATCATTAGAATCAAAATCAAAATCCAAACTTTTCTTTCTTTTCCGATTGTCATTTTTGTTAGTATCAGAATCAGTGAGCATATCAGATACACTTTATCTACTGCCTGCAATGCTCACAGTTGGGATTTCAGTAAAGACAAAGCAAATGGTAACGTGCGTATTTGTTTCTAAAATTGTGCTTGCTTTTACTTTCCATCTCCTTTACTCTGCAGAGAGAACATGCTAATTGGAAATGTACTTTTTCGTACACGTGAAATGTACGCATATAAACGTGCGGATTTATGTAAAAAATCATGCAGAATTATGCAGAACATTGTACATGAATCTTTTTATTATTGTGAATTTTTTCGACATGTAATAAATTCTGCAGATCTATGCACAATATTTAACATAATTCTGCACGATTTTGTACATAAATCCGCACGTTTAAATGCCTACATAACGTATCTTTTCGCTTGTCAAAAAATGTCCCGCAGTCAAAATTTCTAAGCTGGTTTTACTTCCATCATCCCAAGACTGGAAGGTTAACGTAAAGTTCATTATATGCAATGTCTTTTACCTCACGTACAGACAAAAGTGAAGCGTAACATGGGTTATTGTTTTTAAGATTCTGCTTGCTACTATTTTCCTCTTTCCTCTGGAATATGGTGTTTCGTTAACATCTCGAATCACCAAATGACACGGTCAACGTAAACCCTAGAATCCATTAGGGTATTCCGCTGGAACGAAACCGGAACCTAAAGAAGAAAAGCACGACCGTCGCCTCTGTTTCCTCCTTCGCGCTCATTCGCTGATCGCTATAGTGACGTCACCGTTGACCAATCAGAGCCCAGGAGGAAACAGATCTGTCGGTGGTGGTTTTCTTGTACAGGTTCCAGTTTCTTTACAGCGGAAACCCCTATTTCTTACGCAAAATGGGTGAGGACACTTTTTCCATGCTTAAAAGGAGTGAGAATTTTTAACCTTACCCTCTTCGAGCAACATATTTTTTAGAGTTACTCTATTTGGGTGAGGATTGTTTTGTCTCACTTTACTTTAGCAAGAATCCTCACTTTATCAGGGCGAAGTCACCAATTTCTTACTCAAATAGAGCAAGGAAAAAAATTCTTACTCTGCAGAGAGTTCACGCTAACTGGAAATGTACTTTTTCGTACATGTGAAATGTACGCATATAAACGTGCGGATTTACGTAAACAATCATGCAGAATTATGCAGAATATTGTACATGAATCTTTTTATTATTGTGAATTTTTTCGACGTGTAATAAATTCTGCAGATCTATGCACAATATTTTACATAATTCTGCACGATTTTGTACATAAATCCGCACGTTTAAATGCCTACATTTCACATGTACGAAATAGAACATTGCCAGTTACGGTGTAATAAAATTGCCCTCAAATTCTCACTCGTATGGGAGCGAGAATTAAGACTCGTGAATTTGCAGTGGATAGTTAAGTTACTATTCGTGTCAGAACGGACTAAAACCCGTCTACATTTGTGACGAGGGAAAGACGCGGGTTTCCTTACGTATGTTTACGCTCGTGGAAATTGTCTGGTCACATGCGTCAGCTGGTAAAACGCCTGGATTCTATTTTATTTTTCTGCACGGGTAAAACAAGTGTGCTATTTGTCACGCCTAAAGTGTGCTATTTACTACTACATAGTGTCGAGTTTTGCTCGACATTACAATTACGTCTAAACTTTGACGTCTCGCAAGTGTCGAATGTTTGCACACTTGGACACGTGCACCAGCTATTGCAAAGCCATAACAGATGTCGAGAATCTGCACACTGGAAATCCAAGTGAACGAATGTTGCCCTACTGCTGGTAATTGAATGTATGTCGCACACTGAAAGGTTAGCGCACAACCATTCGAACACTTGTAGGTGCGTGAATGACTATTCGTACACTTGCAGGTGTGTGGGTGACCTTTCGCACACTAGCAGGTGAGCGAATCTCAATTCACACACTTAGAAATCCTGGCCTTTCCATGGGATTTATCCAAGGCCATTCTCTAAACCTGCAAGTGTAAGAGTAGTCATTGACAGACCAACAGGTGTACACACTCCCGGCTTATGTACTTTTTTCTACGTAGCTATGTAAATCTATGCACGTGCGTAGCTTACGTTAAATTTCTTACATAACTATGCAAAAATTGTTACGTAATTACGAAAAAAGTGAGCCTTTTTATGCGTGACTATGTAAGAATTCTTCACGTCAGATAAGCATGTGCATAGATTTACATAGCTACGTACAAAAAAGGACATAAGCCGGGAGTGTGTATGAATGGACGTTCGCTTACCTGCAGGTGTGCGACATACATTCGCTCAATTGCTGGTGTGCGACATTCGTACCCTTGGATATCCAGTGCACACTAAATGGTGTGCTGTTTATTGAACGTTCCGGAAGTGTCGAAACGTTGAAAACGAAATGACGTTTAGTAAAGCCCGACACCTTGAAGTGTGCAATGTTTGCATATTTGACATTGATCAAACCTTGCGAAGAAATGCTTCGCATTACGAGGAAAATCGTTCGTAAGCTGCGAAGCATTTGGCTGCTTTGTACTGCGAAGCATTTTCTTCGTGGTGTGCGAAGAAATCTCTTCGCAAGGCGGGGCTTGCAAAGAAAATGCTTCGTATTGCGAATCCCTACACTCTCAGTCTTCTACGGAGTATTTTGTTGATAGTTAGGGAAAATATTGTCAATAACTTATCCAGAATTCTACGCATGGATACGTATCAACAAAATTGTTTAAAAGTTATCAACAAATATGTTAGAGACCCCCTTTTCAGCGTGATGCCTTATAAGGACATATTATTATTTACTTATGAACAGAAACGATGATACTTATCAACAAATATGTTGCTGAGCTATCATGAAATATAGATACCGCTAATGACAAAATTCTCCACAATGCGGAAATACATTAGCCCATACAAATAGTTACACAGCACCCTCATTGAAGCCTTTGATACACAAACATATTGATAGCTATAAACAAATATGTACCCTGCATACAAACAATTACATTTTTTCTGTGTAAACACCTTTAGCACTATAACTAATTGATGTAAAACAACATAACTGTTGTTCAAAATAAACAAATTCATCCATCCAAACACGAGAAAACGTTTTCAAATAAAATCATTTTTTTAAAAGTAACTGTACAGTTTTAAATGCCGGTTCGAATAAAATCACTGATCCATTAGTATACTAAAAATACTAAAGAGCTTACCGCAACCCGATTTCATCAAAAATACAGAAGTCTCCTATTCTTCACTATTCTCATAGTTAGAGAAGACAAACTGGGAACCACACGCATCACCTCTCAACATCATTCCGTAGTCTATTTCACGATTTTCCAGATGGAGATAATCCAAATTTAATCACTAAATTTATTAATTTCGACTCAGTGTTACACTTGTCAAATTGCTTTGATACTGAGTTGTTGAAACCACGGCTTTGTCAAAAAAGAAAAACAAGTAAAATATACAACTATTGTGTCTGTGTCAGAATAAGTGAAGAAACAGCCAGCCAGAATGAGACACAGGGTGGAAATGTCCCTGACTAGTTTTTTGTAGCCACCTTACCTTCTATCGAATAATGCGTTCACCATTTCTTCCTCACTCCTTCACAGAAAGCCAAAGATCCCGTCTTATGTTAGAGAGCGATGCCGTACCCATGACAGCAGGGCAGCCTCACCTCCCAACATCATTCCATAGTCTTTTTCAAGATTTTGCAGATGGAGATAATCCAAATTTAATTAATCACTACGACGTCCATCGAACTAATCTCCAGAAGTCTGTTCACCCGACAAACTGCTGCTACGCTCTAAATCGAACTGTGTGTGTGGCAAATACATAGACTAGACCAGATAGACTCACAAGTTCAAAATCACAACAAACAGTGAAGGCCAGGGAAAAAGGGGAGAGGTCAAAGAACGGCGGCGGCGGCGCTCTATTCGCAGTGCGCAGTGCTGCGACGGCTCACAGCAGACGCCTCGCCTGGGCTGGAATGTTTACTTTCTCAATGGCTTATTGCCGACTTGCGATTTAGTTTTGTTTCAGTGTGTCGTTATCCGTCCTCGATTCTACACATTGAGAGTGTAAGTCCTGACAGGCGGAAATTGAATTCCTTCATGGCGCCCTAATTATTTTCTGCGTTTGTTTCTCTTCTAACCTCACTTACAAATGCTTGTGTATGTTTGCGTTTAACTGCGATTTCCTTTTCACCTCTCATATCCTGCTTTATTATGAGATTATACTGACACCATTCCTGCGTTTGCTGCCTCTTATTATTTACATTTTCATTTCTTGTCATTGGTGGTTGATAATGTGGTCCATCCGTGACTCATTCTTCTACTACACTGAATGCTAGAAATCACCAGTTTTGCTTGTTTTCTTTATAGTCTTGTACCTTTAAGTGTTTAGGTTTTCTCATGCAATTGTCTAACTTGAGTCCCATTGTTTGTTTTGTAGGTCAGTCTTCAGTTTGCTTCTTCTCTGGCTGGGGATTCTGACGTCGTTGGGTGGAAGGTTGAAAACGCAAGCAATGGACTGCAAAGTGACCCTATGCATGCAGGTAAGTGCTTCGCATTGCTCAAGAAAGGACAACATACTCAAACTAGTCTTACACATTTCTATGTTTAATTTCTTGTTATTATTACTGTTTCAGAAATGTGTCCCCGCCCACGCCCAGGATTCTACGAAGTAATCTACCCATTCTTGTAATGAGTTGGCTGTGTTGAAACATTAAATTAACTGTTGTCTTTTAAATTGATTTCTTAAACCTTCTTCAAAGTCAAAATATGAAGTGCAATACTTGTCACAATTTTAGGCAGAGTAAGGTGGAGAGAACAAAGAGGAAATAACCTGATTGTTTATATTTTGTCCCTTGCCCCCAGCCCCCCAAAAATAAAAATTAAAACTTTTAGTGTTTACATGTTAGATGGCTGACCTCTGTAAAATGTAGCTTTACGAGAGCAAAACGCTGCACATGTAAAACGTAGAACAGCACCAAGAACAACAAATACCCATTCTCACTCACTCTTTTGGAGAAGGTGTAGTAAGAATGGTTAATTCCAGGGAACCACGCTGTTTCAACATTTGCATATATGGGTTCTCTTCAAGAAAACTTCAAATAATTCCTTAATTTAAGTAACTGTCACATATTGAGTAGCAAGAGAGGAGTCAGAACTGTGAGATTAATGACATTTTATTTTCTAATACATATTCAACTCATTTTAAGAAGACAGTGATTTCTATGAGCTGTTGTCCTGGAAATCCAAAAGGAAAAATGTCTGAAAATTTTGTCAAACAATTATTGAGTTTTAGTCCCTACAATAAGCAAACAAAATTTACCAGAGAGAATTCTTCTTTTGCGGATGATAGAAACCCTTCATTAGGCAATGTTATTCGTTTCCTTCACAAACATCTCTCAAGAGACGGTGATAGTAAATCCTAGCTGAAAAGTAGTACTAAGAGGAAACACTAAAGAGTAAAACATGTTAACAAGTCAGCTTAGACAAACATGAAAAGAAACCTTATCAAATGAGAGTATTGGAGTACCGAAAAAAATATCATTGAGGTAGGAGATCAAAATATTAAGCCACTTCGATAAGAGTTCCATTAATGAGAGGTGTTCGCTCTAGTTCCAGGAGAGTAAAGAAGTTTCCATAAACTCTGCAGAGACAGTTACAACGGATATCACAAAGAGTACCTGTGAGAAAACAATCATGAAAAAGCATCATTATATAAGGATAAGATTCAGAATATATCTTAGGGTGCTCCCACAATGTCTTGTACTTAGCTGGTTTTCTAGACTGAATTCTTAGAGATTAGGTGAAATTATTGTAAGGGCTCAAGTTGTTTAGAAAGAGGAAGGGTAATAGAAAGTAATAGAACCCAACTGACAACCAAATAATGCAAGTTTTTATTTTAAAAAATAATAAGAATAATATCATACTTAGTTTATGAATCAAAACTATAACTTGGCTATCCCTACAGATCCTAATTATATAATTTGGTCCTGATTTAAGTTCTAGTACATAGTATTACTCTTCGCCTTTCCAAAAGACTTGAAATCTAACAAAAACTCCACTTTGTCTCTGAAAATTAGGTCTAGAAAACAAGCTGAATACAAGGCACTCGGGGAGCACCCTTCAGATACAAAGTACATGGGAAGAATGAATTAAATACTTTTGGTCAGAGAGTATCAGGAGAAGGAAGGAATGAGACTTTAAAAGTCAATTGACTGATTCTTCAACAATTGAATTGCATGGCAAATACAGCTTGTTCACATGGATGATTTTGGTATATGTGCCAGCTGTAATTACTTTACATTGTGAACAAATGTTTTCACAACAGTCTCAAGTAAGGGTGACAGTCTTCTCCTCTGCATAACATTTTAAGTTAAATATCCTGAACAGAAAATAATATACTTTTTTTAAAAAGTTTACTAGTTGTTCCAAATAAATTAATATAACTTTAAAGAAACACTCACCATTTCAGAAGATAGAATTATGCAGAAGAATATCTAAGACCTTAAAGAAGGGCATCCTATCAAACTGCCTCCCCAGATGGAAGGTAAGAATTAAATTCCTTTTGGTCAGAGAGTGTTATAAAAAAGGGATGTGACTTGTACAGTCAAAAGACTGATACAATACATTTAAATTCCACTGGAAATACAGCATGTTCACATGGATGATTTTGGTATCTACGCCAGCTGAATTTCTTTACATTGTGAACAAGTGACTTCTGATTTTACAACAGTCTCAGTTAAATAAAGGGTGACAGTCTTATTCTCATGCTAACATTTCAAGTTGTATGATCTGAAAAGAAATTCACACTGTTTTATAAAGCTAACTAGTTGTTCCATATAGATTAATTAAACTTTAAAGATACACTCACCATATCATAAGATAGAATTATGTAGAAGAATATCAGAGACCTTAGAGAAGGGCAACCAATCAATTTGTCTCCCCGTTACCAGCATGTCAGGAGCAGTATTCGCTCCCTCACACCAAGGGAGTAACAAAAGTTGACGTAAACTCTGCAAAGCCAGTGACGATGGAAATCACAAGTACCTTCCAGAAAAACAATAAGGAAAAGCAACACTATAGAAGTATTAGATTCAGAGTATTTCTTACAATTCAAATTAAATGGGAAGGCAGAAGAAAATACCTTTGGCAGGATACCTTCAGGAGAAGAAAGAAATGTGTACTTGTACAGTCAATAGACTGCTACAATACATTTAAATTCCGCTGGAAATACAGCATGTTCACATGGATGATTTTGGTATCTATGAAAGCTGTAATTTCTTTACATTGTGAACAAGTGACTTCTGACTTTACAACAGTCTCAGGTAAATAAAGGGTGACAGTCTTATTCTCATGCTAACATTTCAAGTTGTATTATCTGAAAAGAAATTCACACTGTATTATAAAGCTTACAAGTTATTTCATATAGATTAATTAAACTTTAAAGATACACTCACCAAATCATAAGATAGAATTATGCAGAAGAATATCAGGGACCTTAGAGAAGGGCAACCAATCAATTTGTCTCCCCGTTACCAGTCCATGTCAGGGGCAGTATTCGCTCCCTCATACCAAGGGAGTAACAAAAGTTGACGTAAACTCTGCAAAGCCAGTGACGATGGAAATCACAACAAGTACCTTCCAGAAAAACAATAAGGAAAAGCAACACTATAGAAGTATTAGATTCAGAGTTTTTCTTACAATTCAAATTAAATGGGAAGGCAGAAGAAAATACCTTTGGCAGGATACCTTCAGGAGAAGAAAGAAATGTGTACTTGTACAGTCAATAGACTGCTACAATACATTTAAATTCCGCTGGAAATACAGCATGTTCACATGGATGATTTTGGTATCTATGCCAGCTGTAATTTCTTTACATTGTGAACAAATGTTTTCACAATAGTCTCCAAGGGATGGGTGACAGTCTTTTTCTTTGCATAACATTTTAAGTTGAATATTCTGAACAGAAAATAACATACTTTTTTAGTTGTTCCATTAGATTAATTTAACTCTTAAGAGACACTCACCACATCATTAAATAGAACTATGCAGATGAATATTGGAGACCTTAGAGAAGGGCATCTTATCATTTTGTTTCCCTGTTACCAGTCCGTGTCTGGAGCAGTACTAAGTTACTAAGTAAATTATAATTTTGAGGAGCCATAGACAGCTTTTGACTAGAATTAAAGTTTAGTTTTGTGACTATTATGTCAAACTGTATATTCTGAAATAAATGATCAACTTATCAAACACATTGATATTTTACCTTTTAACACCATTTTTTTTTTTAAATGTGAACTTACCAATTTATCATTTACACAAGAATGGTCCTTAGTGAGATGTACTTCTCTCTCTTTCCAAAAGGATTCCAGTGTGCATATGCCAGGTGGTGTTCCAGGTTTTTATATTCAATACAAAGAGGTTCTGCCTCCATGTCTGGTGTAATTCTGTATGCACAGTACCTTTTATTAATACGTTCATCTGTTTTCCAAGCCCTGACTATGAAGAATACTCGCCCTTCACAGTGGTATACATTCTTGATTATACCAAAGAGCAGCGGTATCTTTTTTAAAACTACAAACAATCCAGGTCGGAAATCCTCACCAGCTATGATTGCAGCACCAACATCAGTTACAATGTTGGTAGGTAGAAGTCCAGAACCAATCAAGAGCTCTGAGTAAGGTGAATCGTTTGCTTCAAGATCCTCTCCAGAGTGCAGTTCCAAGTTGTCTTTTCTTAAGGTGCGTTTAAGCACTCCATTTAGTGTACATAGTTGATGCATCTGGGCCATTGATTTTGGAACATTTATGAAGTTACACATATTAGTCGCGTACTTGACAAATATGTGATGACGTGCTTCGTATCTCATGCACCAGTACCTGATTGGTGGGCCCATATCACGGATCATTTTTGGGTAATGATGTATGTGGTGCAGTTTGTTGACTGGGGTTACAGCCACTTCTCTTTCAATGGCTGGACCAGCTGCTGCTGCCTCCATCTCCTCCTCTTCATCAACATCAAGAATCTCAATTGGGCCTATGTGCAGCTGCTGGAAGAGCCCAAGTAACTCATCAATAAGTACCTCTAATCTAGTGACATCTTCTTCACGGATTTCTGGAGCAAATATTATCATCATGCACTGTTGAAGAAGATTCACCAACTTCAAGTATGGATCTTCAGAGGGCACATCTGAAACTAAAAAGCCAAAGACTCTGATGAGACACCAGGTCTGTGAGCCTTTTTGAAGGAAGTGTGATGAAAACAAACGTTTAGTGGTGAAGTTAGCTGAAGGTTTGTTTTTTATATCAGGGATTCCATAGCTGAAAGCTGTCACACGATCATTAAATTCTGACAATGTGAAAAGTTTCTTGTTGACAATGAAACTGCGAAGTGCCAATAATGTCACAACATGGGCAACCCCTTCCAGAATATCATGAAAAATGTCGAATGGGGCATCATCAACAGCAGAGAAATAGCCAACACAATGGAGTGGGGTGTCTCTCACAACTCCACATTCGGTTGAGGTAATGACTCTGTCTTTAACTTGCTGGACATGATTGAGGAAAGACTCCTTTGTTCTTGGAACACCCATTGCTTTGCAGTTGACATGGAATTCTGGACGAGACACCATGCAAACTCTACAGAAATGTCTAGCAGACGGTGATAAGAACCCTAAGATATCATGGGCTGCAAGAGTATCAGCACAAAGAATGACAAGAATTGCTCTCAGAATGAAAATTTCATCATTAATCCTTATTTCAACACCCTCCTGCAAGCGCAGGAGATCCTCTAGAAATGGGTGTAGAATTTTGGTGTAGCCATCCGGCAAATTCTTGATATCTTCTGAGTAAGCCAGAGCAAGAAGGAAAATAGATGACAGTTGAGAAGATTCCTCAGGAGGCAAGTTTTGAATAGTGAAGTAAAATGCAGTCAATTTGTGAATGATTGTTCTACTTCCTAATGCACTGGCTGTTTCGATGTCATCAACATACAACTGAATCCTTATGACATTCGGATGTCTTCTGAGTATAGGGTTGTCCTTAGCTTTGTTGCCATCCAAGTAGGAACGTAGAACACCATCTTCACTTGCTTGGTCACTTTCAATAAGATGTCGTAGTTCAGGGTTTTTTATAATAAGTTTTAAGCTTTCAATTATAGGAATATACTCACAAGTCATAGAAACTTGAGTCGGTACATACTCATTGGTGTTGGGGTCAAGTCGATGATCAGTTCTGTAACCTAGAAAATATGTAACAGGTACCACAAGACCCATTTCTGTAGCAAAATAATGCAACTGTTGCTTGAGAGTTTTCAAACCAACAAATGGATCAGAAATGTTAAATTCACGCAGCAAAGCTTTAGCTGATGCTGTATGTACCAAGTTCTCGTTTACAAGGAATTTCTTCACTTTTATGCGTAATGTTTTAGCCACATCTTCAACTAGATCAGAGCACGCATCTTGACATCTATTGACAAGGGCATTAGTAATACCACCAGTTTGACGTAAGTCCAGCACCATTTTAGCTGCACATTTTTTTAGATCTGGCTCATCTTCAGATCCACTAGATTCCTCATCATTAGAGAGATCTTGTCGTTCGACACCACCATCATGGTCATCATCATCATTGTTTTGATCCGGAAGACTAATATTTACTTCAGAATTTTCTGCACTGCTACCCCCAGAGTCATCATGAGGCAGATGGTCCCCTTCTTCATAGTGGTCTTGTTTGCAGTGGCGCAACAAAGACGATCTGTGCTCAAAAGAACGTTCACAGCCATTGTGACCACATATCAGAGGTACAGGATGGATTACATTTCTGAAATGAGTGTTGAACTCCTTGGGTCCTGTAAAATTTTCACCACACCTCAAACATCTGAAAAAATAAAAAGTACAAGAACTATACACTTTACTTGTAGGCTTCTAAAAGCATAGTCTTGGTGAGACCTACTGCAGTTCAAAAGAATCAAAACCATCTTGATCACCGGCCATGATTTGTTTGCAAACTTCTGTGGAAGATGTAAGAACTGATGGCGCATCTGATTATTACTTGTGCAAAGGAATTTAAAACATACAGATTTAGAATGACTTCTCTGATCTAATAGATGCAAAGATGATTTCAGCCAAAGCCAATCACTTTACATGAGGAAACAGTGTTTAGAAGAAGAGGCTCCCAGCCCTGTAATATAAGAAGTAAGAGTAATTTCCACATCTACAAAAAGTAAGCAGCTAATCATGATCAAGCAGGTGGAAAAATGAATAAAATATGCTCACCAAAAATGTATTCAAAATAGTAGATTTCGAAATTGATTCTACTTTAATGCATTCAGCAGTTGATTTGGGATAACATAACCTCTTTACAGTGTTAAGTTCATGCAGAGATAACAACATATCCTGGCCAAGGCCGAAGACTTGTCTGAAACTAATACAGAGAAAATTAGTACAGTAGGAAGAAAACGCAGTATTCTACATTAGAATTGGACAAAATCGAGTAAAATGATTTAACCAAACCAATTAATACCAATGGTCTCAAACACGATCCGTGTTTCAGGCCAAATTCAACAGTTGTGATGAGAAAACAAGATTAAGTAATGCCAGCAGAACACACAGAATCTAATAAACAAGAAAACAACTTCCCTCTTATTCGTTTCTAAGAGGATGACATGCGAGGCACGTATACAAAAAATCTCAAACCATCCACGAAGGCTTGTACGGCGCCTGATAATTTGTGAGCAGTCCCTCGGCCGGGGGCGGCCTGCGACCTGATGGTGCAGCCAATCAGCGGCCATTCGTATCACCCGAATGACCAATCACGAAAGGGCGCGAAAGAGGGGTCGATTTCAAAATTCAAGAACCGTTGTTACAATCTCACAGCGGTGTATTTTCAATGTTATTACAGTTTACGTAAGGTAAATAAAATGAATACAATGAGGTCTGTTTCAGTCATTAAAAAAATACAGCAGTAGAAAAAATATCCAACTTTACTACTTGTTGAAGTTTGGCTCTGTCACAAAGTAGAAATTTAAGTGATATGTTATGTAAAACTTTTATAAAATAAAGTTATCAACAAAGTTATTTTTTAAAAAAACTAAGTTCATTAAAGCAAATAATTGATTGTTCAAAACTTGGAGAAATTCATTAATTGTGTGATTGACAATAGTTTAAAATTTGGGAAATAAAACCAAACACGTTCATTAAAGCGAATATTGTTGATTCAAACATTTAACTAATTCATTACTTGTCATGAAAGTAGATTTTAGTTATAGACAAAGTTTAAAATTTCAAAAGGGAAGAAAACACAAGTTCATTACAATAAATAATGGATTGCTGATAACTTCTACCAACTCATTACTAGTCAAAGAAATGAATTGTAAGCAGCTCAGGCAGATGATAGCCTTCGAAGTAATTCTCTTCCATTATTGAACAAGGCCTCTTCATCAAGTTTAAAAATTCCATTTTCAATGAATTGGAAGACATAGGTCCAGGCATGGGGATATTCAACATTGAAGATGAAATATGCCTTGAAAAGCAGATCAAGTCCTTTTAGGAAGGTGGAACCAATCTCAATAGTTGCACTGTCACACACAATCCACAAATTTGTGATGGTCTCTTCAGGGACATAAGCAAGAAGGTAAGGCTGGACAGGCTTTCCTTTAGCTTCTTTTCTTTTAGATTCAATAACTGACTTGAAACTTGTACCTCGCTGTGAGAAAGAAGAGATTAAGTGATATGGTTACTTTGAAATATTGACTAAGTAAACAACTTTACTCAGAGAATTTTAGGCTTTAAAATGTGAAAGATATGTCCAAGTCAACTTGTCAAACTAATGTAATTTTCTTTCATAGTCAATTTTTGGTGGTTCCAGCGGTCACCTTAGATGCATTTGTAATTTCTTGTAAAAATAAAATCAAACATGGCAACCAAACAAACCACATTTTGACATTGACAATAAATTATGTAACATATACAAAATCCTAATAGCTTGGTAGGTAGAAAAGAAGTGGTTTAAGGCAGAACTAAATACTTACTGGGAATTTGACAATTAGTTCCTCAATCTTGGCTTTGGTTGGTTCTTGTGAACGGCCCTTTCTCCTTAAAACATTTGGTTTAGGTAGATTTTCTGCAATAGCTACTAGAACTTGCAAGTCCTCTGAAAAAAATTGAATCATTGTTAAGAAAGAAACAACAACAACAACAACAACAACAATCAATTCAAATCAAATCAAATCAAAAACAAACTTAAAATTTAAAACCCATTTACGTACCACAGTTAAGACCCTCAATTTCCTTTAGAGTGAAAATTTTTTTTACATTTGCAGAGAGTACATCAAAGCCTTTTAGTAGGCAAGATGACTTGCCAGGATACATCAGAGAAAATTCTCGATCAATCTGAGGAAAAATAAAAAGAATAAAAATAAAAGAGAGAGTTGAAAACTGCTAAAACATAGGTAGTAGTTGTGCTCTCCAAAAAGTCAAGTCTACAGTTCTTACCACTTCACCTGCCATTGACTCAAAATGGACATATGCCTGGAGAATCTCAGTGACCGAGGGTTTCTTTTGAGTGATCCAATTTCTTCTAGCAGGAAAAGTTTCCTCCATTCCATCTAGAATGTCATCTCGGGTGTGTTTGTTAGCTTGTTTAAGTGAAAGCCATCGGTGTTCCTTAAAAGGCTGAGACAGAAAAAAACTGCTATAGAAAATTGCTTTAGTGGAAAGAAAACAATTAAATTCTGTATGCAGGCTACAATTGTACAGGCTCCAGGTTTTTGTAACAAAAGAAGAGAGTAAACTTACATCAAATGCGTCATCACTGGTAGAAGCACCAGCATTTACCGAGGAAGGCTTTTCAGAAATTTTCGCCTTACGTGGCCTTCTTTTCTCAGAAGAGTCAAATGAACGGTAAATATTTTGAACACAGTTAGCAATAAAACCAGAATTTTTCTTGCGGTAAAACAGCATGTGCTGTAACAAGAAAAAAAAACTTTTTAAAAAAATCAAAATACTAAAATGTAAAATGATAAAATGAGCCACATGAACAGAATCACAGTCTTAACCAATAGTTGTAGTTCACACACCCATGAATATTTTGTGGCAGATTCATCCTGAAATTGTGGCCATGCTTTGCAAATTGATGCAGCAAGGCCTTCCTTGTGCAACTGTGTGATTTCTTTGTGGTCTCTGAATGGATAAGAAACAGTTTATTTCCATTGCAGATAAATTCGTGATTATTTAATGCATTTGCTCTCATGTATCAGACTTACTTTACACTTTCAAACATAAGATACCTAGTAAGGGTCCGTATTAACAACTTCCTATCATTCCCATAAACAATTCCTTTGGTCTGCAACTCTTTTCTGACTTTCTCTAGTTTGTCACCCGCATCTTCTAATACCGCTTCAACATCATACTTAAGAGAAAAAGAAAATATGGAAAATTGCAGAAAAATGTGTAATTTGTATTCTTGCAGCTATATCTAAGTAAGAATAAACTCACCTCCCTAAGAGTTTCCAAATATTCAGACTCAGGCATGTCATTCGGTCCATAGCAACTCACTGCACTGATTTTCTTTTTTTTCACAAAAGGCACACGCCTGGTACTTTGGCTCACTGAAGAATTAGGATTATTTTCTTTGTTTTTTCCACTTGCTTGCTCAATTTTATCTTTGTTCTTCCGGCTCTTTGATTTCTCCACTTTTTCTTTGTCCCTCTTGCGACTTGCTTGTGTCTTTTCACACACAACCTAGTATGGGAGAAAACCAAACATTATGTTTACTGCAAATAAATTGCAAGCTTACAAATTATGGATAAACAGCAATAAAAGAAAGGACACTTAGTTTTAAAAAAAAATTAATTAAAATAGACCTTATTAGTTGATGGTTTTGGTTCCATGAAAAATGGCTTGGAAATATTTTTGGTTGGCTTGTTTTCTTTCACAGCTGTAAAAGTAAAAAGTGATGAAAATTGATTCTCATTGACAAGTTTATATAACAATAAAACAAACTGCTTGTAAGAATAGTTTGGAATATACCGTATGCCACCATCGATTTGTAGTTCTTAAGTAAACTTAAATTGAAATTCTTATCATAGTCATCAAGTTCTTTCCATTCAGTAGAGGTAAAGTATTGTTTAAGGTCAGTAAACTGTAACAAACATAGAACAAGTTAATATGTCCTTTAAGATTGGATAGATAAAATAAGACACAAGTTTACAAAGGAAGAGATCAACCTTTTCATCGTCGCTTTCCTGATCAGAATCATCATTATCAGAAGTGCTCTTTCTCTCCCGATTACCCTTTTCTTCATCATCAGAATTAAAATCAAGACTTCTCTTTCTCTTCCGATTGCTCTCTTCTTCATCATTAGAATCAAAATCAAAACTTTTCTTTCTTTTCCGATTGTCATTTTTGTTAGTGTCAGAATCAGAATCATTGCTTTCAGTACTCTTTTCACTTTGATTGTCATTTTCATGGAAGCTTGGCAGCTTTGATGAAGAGCTATCATCCTCCTGAAAAAAAAAGGATAGGAAGGATTTCATCACTAGAAGGACACAGTAAGGAATAACTTAATCAGGATCGAATTTTGGGGTAACATACTACTAAACAGAAAAGTAAGAAGCAAAATAAGTTTTGGAAA
>JAHWGI010001188.1:0-51688 GCA_029379305.1 Frankliniella fusca
ATTCACAAAAATTCAATAAAAACTTTTAAAAATTCACGGAACTGCAAAAAAAATATATAAAATTTGCATACCGAAATTCAGAGTTTTTCCCCCTCGGATACGGCAGGGCACGGTTAAGGGCACGGCGGGACACGGGCGGGCAGCAACAGTGAGAGCAGAGGAGAGCAGAGCAAAGGGCAATAACAGCAGCTGTTGCTACAACCTGGGCTTGGCTGGGCGCCGGGCCGGGCCACACCGCGCCGGGGCCTGGCGACTCTACGATCAATAAGGGTGCGTTTCTGCGTAAGGGTGAGCCCCTCCTGCCGCACCCCACCCCGCCCCGCCCCGCCCGACGTGCCACCGCCCTACCCGTCCCTTGGTCCGACCCGACACCAGCCCTCCCACACTCCCCTCGGGTAAGCCGCCGCCCCTCGGCGCTTAGGGTGGCCGGCGCGCTCGCCACCCCCTCTCCCCGCCCCGGCCCGCGCTGCAGCGGAGACGCGCCAGGCCAGGACAGCTCCACAGTAGTCGGCCACACCGAGTCATTGTCTTCCTAGACAGAGAGGTCACAGTCGCAGGCCAGGGATATTTCTCTTGCTCCTGATAATCTCTCCCAGTGAGAGGAGAGGAGTTCAACGCCCTCGACGAGCAGCGAACATCTCATCAACGACTTGATAAAAGACGTAAAAGCGTCGTTTCCGCGCGGGTGTCACACTGTTAAAAATAAGACTGACAATCATAACCGCAGTGCGTCTGTACGAGTGCTCGGAGGGACAGTAGAGTGCCGAGGCGAGCCGAACCGCAGTAAGGTATGATTCCGCACAGTGTTTTCGTCTCTTTGCCCTTGTCGCACTCGTGGGACACGGCCATCAGGAGCAAGAGAGAGGACGCTACTAAATGGTGTTCGGAATCAACCTGCAGGGCTGGCGTTTGCTTCGGGGAGTGGGGCCACGCCGCCCTCGTCGAGCGCTAGCCGCACGTCATGGAGAGGCAAGCGCCGCTGCCCCCCGCCCCCCGCCCCGCCCCGCCCCGCCCTGCACCGCCGCCCCACTGCCACCAGACGGAGGGTTGCGAGGCGTCCCCACGAGGGGCGGGAGAGGAGGGGCTGGTGGGAGGAGGGTTCAGCCAGTCCGCATGACCAGGTGTTGTACAGGCCGAGACAAAAGGTCTTGCTACAGAACTGTACAAGCGCGCCTTCAGCAATTAGGGCGGAGGGTATCAAACCTACAGCGAGATCTCTTCCCGAGGAGCTCTTAAAAGGAAGGACGGAATCTTCTGTTAAATACCCCAGATATACTCCTTTCTTCCGATTAATTGGCTGAGAAATTTAAATTGGTACTGACGCAAAATCCGCTTCTCCAAATTGGGACTACCACCTCTTAATTAAAACCTAAATTCGAAATTCTGGCTCCGTATGCGCATACCATTAACCATTTTACATACGGCTACGAAGTTAGAATCGCGAATTTAGATTCTCAATAGCCGTCGAGCCGCAGCTGGAGAGTGCAGCAGTGAATGATGCGCCGTACGGGCAGGGTGGGGTGCAACTGCAACGGGTGCATCAGGGCCACCCCGGGGCCCCGGGGTTACCCAGGTAACGCCTGCCAACAATCTCCCACCCTCCACTGGAGGTGGCGTGGCGTGGCGTGGCGTGACGCGGGCGCACAGTGCCGGTACCGGAGCCCCGTGTGGAAGCGTCTGGCCCGGCCCGGCCCGCCCACAGGCAAGCCTACAGGCCGGCAGAGCAGTACCGGTGTGGCATGTAGACGGGCGCAGCGGGCGCAGCGGGCGCAGCGGGCGCAGGCGGCCGGAGAGAGAGAAAGAGCGGCGGACCCCTTCAGGCACCGCGGGCCGTCCGTGAGGTGAGGAGCGGAGGCGGGCCAGGGGGCCGGGTAGGCAACCCGCACGCGCGCTCGCTCGACGGGCCTGCATCTCGCCGCGGCCAGGCGCCTCGCCTCACTCCCGCTCCGTCCAGCAGGTCAGCCCAGCCCGGGCCCGGGCCGGCACCATGTCGACGCAGCTGTCGCTGTCCTCGCAGCTCAAGCCGCTGCCGCACCTGAGCAAGGCGGACTGGCAGGCGGGCGTGTGGGCGCTCCGGCAGTGCGGCCAGACGGCCCGCCACGACGGCTTCCGCTTCCGCAACGAGGCCAGGACGCTCCGCAATGAGACGCGGGTCCGGACCAAGTGGGACGCCTACCACAACGACTGCAGGCTCGCCGACCGCGTCACCGAGGTGAGCAGGACGGACCAGGCTGGCGGCTCTGCCCCCGGGGTAGAGGGTAATCCCTACTCTTCCGATGAGTGTGTACTGATTCGAGGACTGTGTCGGGATTGGAGGAAAAATTTTACCAGACGTAGAAAATGGTCAGAAGCAATTCAAAATTTTGGCGATTTTAAGGTGTTAATCATGCTCTTTCGGAGCAATATTATTTTGTGACTGGAGTGTGATTGGAGCACAGGGCGCACACTCCTCCCCTCGCTCACCCCTCACCCTCTCCGGTTCCAGGTCGGGCGCTGGCAGGAGATCCTGGGCCGCTGCCTGCGCCAGGTGGAGGCGGAGCAGCGCGACCTCGCCGCCGAGAAGGAGATATGCGAGCAGGAGCTGGAGAACATCGCCACCTGCTTCCTGGTGGAGGCCGAGTGCCAGGCTATCATCGACCGGCGGGTCGCCCCGGACCTGGTGGACGCCGAGCGCGAGCAGGAGCTCAAGGATGTGCGTAGTGTAGCGGGGTCACCCGTGCACAACCACGGATTTTTTTATAATTATTATTTTACGCGAAATAGTGAGACCACATTAATCGAAATTATTGTTTGCCTTACTCACAACAATGTTGTATTTGAGACTGCCTTTTTAAGAAATGACTCGCATTCGTAAGGAAAATTTTAATTTTTGTGCAAAATCTTTTCTTGTGACGGGCTGGGGGCCCGCCCGGGGCCGTCCAAATCCTTCGCGTGACGCCCGGCCCGGTCTTTTCTCGGCTCGGCAGGAGATCGCGGCGCTGGAGGCCCACAAGGCCATGCTGACGGAGCGCTGCCACGCCGCGTTCGAGCAGAACAACCGCCTGGAGGAGGCGGCGTGCAGCCTGCGGCAGGCCACGCGGGACCAGGACGACACGCTCGAGATCGACCACGACAACCTGGCGCGAGACCGGAGCTGCGCCGCCATCACCTTCAAGCCCGACCCCACCGAGATCGTCAACAAGTAGGTAGTCGTGCCCGTGCCGGGACTCTAAACGACACTGCACCTCAACTGCAGCTGCAACGCAATTTTTCCGCTGCAGACTGATTCAGAAGAAGAGCGCTCTCCTCGCTCTTTCGCTTCAATATCAAATGCGTTGCGGCACACTCCACAACAGCAAAAGAAACAGAGCGGTCAAGGCCCCCCCCCCCCCAAAAAAAAAAAAAAAAAAAAAAAAATTGCTGAAGTTAGATGTCAAAAATTAGTACAACGGCTAAAACCTTCAAACAGCGAAAAAATAAACAGCAAGGTAGCAAGAAAATAAGCACCGCGTAACTAAAAAATTAGCTGCGCTTAGTATACAGCAGAAAAATTAGTATACCAATTTTTTATTTTTTTTTGCTCAGAGGCGAATTATGATTATTGTTATTATTGTTGCGTGAGACCGAGCCTCCTGACCCCACAGCATCGTGCCGTACGAGTCCTGGCTGGACCACTGCCGCTGCACCAAGCTCCGCGGGGACAACGAGCTGGCCAGCAGCGCCAAGCTGCGCGAGGCCATGCAGGCGGCGCGCGCCAGGGCGAGGAACGACCTCACGGCGCACAAGGACGCCACCGAGTTCGCCATGCGCAAGTGCGTCTACGAGACGCAGCGCGCCAAGAACGAGCTCGAGTGGCAGAAACTGAACGTGAGTCCCGGTGGCGGACCGGGTGGCCTGGCCTAAAGCTCAAGGCCAACTGCGGCAGCAAAGTTATGACCGCGGTAAACGATTGCATTGCAGCTCAAGGAGGCCATGGCTCGCCTGCACAAGGAGATCGAGGACCTGACCAACGCGCTGCGCGACAAGACCGAGTGCCTGATGCTGGCCGAGACCCGCCTGGAGAACCGCAAGTACCGGCCGGGCCTGGAGCAGGCCAGGGACGAGCCCATGGTGGGGCTGTGCGACGAGGTGCTGCAGCTGCGCAGGACCATGCAGGAGCTGCAGGACCGCCTGGACCACGCCAAGTGAGTGCCGCGCCCGCGCCGCCCTGACTACACAACACAAATGGCTTATTAATTGACGAATGATCCATATAAGCCTTCCTCTTTCATGAATTGAGTGAATCTTACACAATTTGGTTAAAATACTGCTTACAAATACTGTATGGCTGATTCCTCAACATATGACTACTGATTTGTAAAATGGTGACCGGGTCATTGATGTTCTAATATCTTGTAGAAATATAAACCAAACTCTTTTCTTTTGAATGGCTTGTATAATAATGATGGATCATTCGTGCAATTTGTCATAAAAAAGATGATCCGTTTGTGTGTGTGTGAAGTCATACAAGTCATCGGAGAAAAAGTTAGTAATAAATTTACAATGACTTTTAACAGCACCTCAAAACTCGGGGTTGCCACAGGATCCGAAATGTTGATTTCCCTGATTAATTCCTGACAAAAATGAGGATTTTTCTTGACTTCGTGCTGCTGCCAGCAGGAGAGGGAACGCAAGGCAGTGTTCTGCCGACACGCTCGCGGACGAAAAGTCAAAAACTAGCCCTGAGCCCATTCTTACTGACACTTTTCCCTAAGAGTTTTTCAAAATTCTGACATTTTTCTGTGGCAACCCTGAAACTGAGTGGGTGACAGGAAATTTCCAGGACGGGGCTGAGGGTGATTTCCACGTTGGCTGGACGTTAATTCTTAACTGACTGATGTCGGGGAAACGACTATAGAAAAGCGACTGGGCAGCTCTGTATACTACTGGGATGGGTGAAAGTGGTGCGCGGTGTGCACAGCGCCCCTCTGAGCGGCGCTCTTCGCCTTCTCTTTCAGGGCCACGTATAACGGCATGGAGGACCTGCTGGTGGCGACCGACAAGGACCTGTCGGGCAAGATAGTCGCCCTGACGGCCGCCATCCACTGCCTCGACACCCACAAGCGCTTCGCCATGGGCGACGCCGTGCCCTTCCGCACGGAGACGTCGCGTAACGTGGCACTCACCAAGGTGGAAAACGAAGTGGCCCGCCACTGAGACGAGCACCGCGGCGAGAGGCGCGAGCAATGAGGGAGGGATCATCGGGATCATTCAAGTCTTTCTTGAAAATCACTTCAAGTAAGCCTTCCACGTTTCTGAGTTTCTCGACCATCCAACATTCACGTAAGCAATAACACACACTTCCAAAATTAAGTTAATAAGTCTCTAAGTTATTGACATCCGTGTCCAGTACACATACCATATACCATAATAGGTAAGCACCACCTCATTCAAATAGGAAAGAAAAGGAACAATAAGAGCCAACAAATAAATTATAAAATGTGCTTTAATATTGCCAATCTTAAGTAGAGTGGTGGTACGGTAAAAGAACATAGTACAATATAGTACATAATGTTAAAAAAATTAAAATACTAACCTACTTACATAGCTTAATTACTGAAAGTTTAGGTGAGAAAACCCATCCCACTGTAAGCTTGATAGTGAACATAATTTTACTGCGGTAGAACAAATAGGATAATTCAGATGATTACCTTGTAAAGTACACAAACAATAGAATTCTTCAGGAGCTTGCTGATTATATTGTAACAATGACCAAAAAAAATCAACAAAAAAGAGAGAAAGACAGTAATAGTCCTTTACCTTACCATCACCTTACTCCAGCAAATTGGCTGATATCAAGAAGACTTACTGATTTCTCCAAGTATTAGGTTCTAAAAGAAAAACTGATTACACAAAATAATCACTTAGGAGGCTGAATTAACAGTGTTTGATACACTCCACTATCTCTAAATGCAAGAATTGTGAGCCACTAAAGCACCACAGAGCCACTCAAGATTATGCCTGGCATTATAAAAATATACCACAAGTGAAGATGACCAATCAATTCATAAAATGCAGCAATGAAAAGGAACTAAACAGGGGATTTTCAAATAAAATAAAAAAAAAATTAAAAAATGAAAAGAAAAAATAGGGGGGAAAAATACAGAAAAAGGGAAGGAAAATGAAGAAAAAGTTGGGAGCACAGAAGCCAAACAATTTTAGGATAAAAAGAAATTCTCACCAGATAGAATAGATTTTCTGCTAGTAGAATATGTTACGGTAATTAGAGGACAAAGCTTCAGTTCCACAAAATCAGGTACAATTCTCCAGCTGATGGACAGCACTGATGGAAATCGTTCAATTATTGAAAGAGACAGGTTTTGCAGTAAATTGAATGTGTACACTGCAGAAGTAGCTTCAAAGGTCCACCTACAAATCAGATGGATATGACTGCTCACTAGAGTTTAACAATAAATTCTACAGTGCAAAAACATTGAATTAGAGTTTAAGTCAGATCACAGAAATGTGTTACTCAATAAAAAGAAGACTATTCACATGCATGAGTTGTTGTCATGAAAGTTATAGGAGTACCTCCAAACTGACATTTAAAGCAGTTAATGAAGTATTTGTTGCTCTTATGAAAAGAAATGAAAGTTGTAAAACAATCCTTAGCCTAAGAAATGATCAGAACTGAGACCATACCCAAAAACAGCATCAATTACTGCACTCAATGGAGATCACAAAAACAACAGAGGAACAATTTTCCAATGAAGTAAGAAGATTGCTTAAGAATTTGTTTTTTTAAATTAAAAATGCGAATTAATTTACATAAAGTGGATGTGACTCACCCACTTCAAAATATGACATAAATTTGCTCTTACAACTCCCTGAAAAATAGTCTGCTCCCTCTCTTATTTGATAGTTGGGACACATCATTTTAATAAATAAGTTGTACTATGACCACGGTTGAAAAGGTACATTAACTATACATGATATCCAAATCCATATTACAACTGATAAACCCAGGAGGGATCAGGGACATAAGAAGAACGAGAAACACTCAGCAAACTTCATATTGCTGAGAGTAAGTAAACTGACATCAAATAACACAAACAATTTCATTTCAAGGATTTGGTGCAGTATCTTTTTTAGCATCATCACTTGATGCTACCTTCTCATCCTTCTCTTCAGCTGCGAAAGAGAGAGGGGGAACAAGTTTCAGTTAAAATTCCAAAGGCAGATTCAGTTCATAGCTGGTAAAATCTATGAATACTCACTCTTGCCTTCAGGTTTGGCGCCATCTCCATCACTCTTCACCTTCTCTTCATTTCCTTCACCAGTAGTCTTTGTGTCTAAACGAGGACGTTTCCTTCCCTTGAATGATCTTTCATTTCTTCTGCCACCCTCACCTTCATCTTCTGAGTCACTGAATTCATTGTCCGGAACAATACGTTTATCTAGGGATGCCTGGGTGAGTCGTTCATCTGGGTTAGCTTTATCATCATCATCCGATTCTTCTCTAACTGCATCTTCAGGAATGGCTGTTAGGCAAAAGCAAAAGCATGATTAGGACAGCAAAATTTAAAGAATTTAAGAAAAAAATTAATAATAATAATAAATAAATAAATAAAAAGAATTTTAAAAATAAATGGCAAACTGTTTCAAACCTTGAACTTGAACTCCGGGAGCATGCGGAAGCATTCTCAAGTTTTCAAACAGACGAGTCCTAAAATAGCAGAATAGAATGTTAGCAAATTAATTATATGGTTGTCAACAAAATGTACCAGTAAAATTAACTCACTTGATCTTTTCAAGGTATTCGGTGGTATTCTGATTGGCCATGTTGGAGGGGCTGATGTGCAATTTAAAATCTGGTCCAAAGTACTCAAAATAATCATTATAAGGTAGCTCATTGGCTATTTCAGTGCCAAGAGCAACAGATGTTTCATAGGTCCAGCATCTTGATACATTACGGATGGTGTAACCTCCTCCACCAACCATTAGGAATGGCATTCCATATTTTTTCACAAACTCCACACACTTCCCATGCCCTGGAAAATAAGAGAGTCCAAATATATCAGTAACTCTTTCACTGTAAACACACAACAGCACCAAGGGTTTGCTAACTCAGCGCCACACTGCCTTGCAGCTAGGCAAGCAGGCCCATATTCTGTTTTGTGTTTTCTGTTATAACCAGTACACTACCTCACACAAAGTCAAATGGAACAAAAAACAGGCAGAGATGCCAGAAGAAGATAAATGGTCCTAAGACAAGATGGTGAAAAATAAAACACAAACCTCTGACAGTGAGATTGAAGCACCCTAATCTATCTCCAGTAAGAGAATCTGCTCCACACTGAAGAACAACAGCACTTGGTTGGAAAGTTTCCATTACTTTGGAGATAATGGGAACAAAGATTGATTCGTAACTTTCATCATCCATGCCATCCCGAAGAGGGATATTGACAGCATAGTATTTTCCTTTACCAGCTCCAATGTCCTAGACAAAGGTTAAACTTAGAATAATAAAAATATTTATAATTTTTATTATCAGAGCACAGTTATTCAAGAAACAGAGCATCACATTTGATAAAATGTTAATGGTGTCAAGTTCATAGGAATAAAGAGTCACATTCATTTGAATGTGAATCAAGGTTCAGGCTTAGCTGAATCACGTGGAAACAAATATGACACAGTATTCCCTAGAATGTGACATGATTCACATTCTAATCACCATTCTGTGATTAAAAGTAAAGTAAAACAAGTTATTGGAAAGCTGAATACTTACTCGCAGATCACCAGTACCAGGGAAATATTCTCCATATTTATGGAATGACACAGTCATAACTCTATCAGTGGTATAGAATGCTTCTTCAACACCATCACCATGATGTACATCAATATCAATGTATAAAACCCTCTGATGGTACTTGAGTAACTCCAATATACCCAATACAATGTCATTTACATAACAGAATCCTGTGCAGAAGAAAAATAACAAATAAACATTATGGAAGCAGGAAATCAAAATCTAAAACCTGCAAATGGCTAATGTAATAAGAACTGATGTCATACCTGAAGCTTCACTTTTCTTGGCATGATGAAGTCCACCACCCCAGTTAATACAAATTTCTGAGGCTTGTTTGTTCAACTTTACTGCAGCAGCAACTGAACCGCCAGCAGATAATTGACAAAACTCATATAAACCATCAAATACTGGGCAATCCTCCCCGACATTAACTGAAAAATTAGATAAATAGTTTAAATATTTAATAAGGGACACTGATACGATTTTTAAAATATAGAAGGTCATGAAGAGGAGCTCACATCTCTGCATCTGTTTGTTATAGTCAGACATGTTATCTGGTCTGATACTCCGTAAAAATCTCACATACTCATCACTGTGAAATTTAGTCATCTCTTCAGCAGTTGCCTTGTGTGGTCTCTGTTCAGGCAATAAGGAAACATAATGATACATTTCTTTAACAAAAGTGAAAGAAACAATGTAAAAAATAGACTCACATAAATTTCCATCTTTCTATACAGTCCATAGTTTAGGAGTAGATTGTGGGTCATGCGTATTCTGTGTGGCTTCATGGGATGTCCTTGCCCATAGTAGTAGTTTCCTATATCACCTGCACAAATAAAAGAAAAGAAAATTGAAATGTATTAAGTAATGTGTGTACATTAGAAGTGTTTGCTGCAAAATTGTGTTTTTGATACAATAAATGAAATTTCAAACAACCAAAATGTAAAACACAAATGTCAATCTGAGATAATAGTAACTTAATATTTACATGAAAAGAGATACAGCCATTGAGTCACTGCTCAACCCAGATCAAACACAACAAACCAATAAATTTGGGCAGAAACGCTTCGATGAACCGTACTCTTCCGGCACATAAGTGCACAGCATTATGTTATGAGAGATTTAAAAATTGAAAACCACGCTTGCAGATCGAAATTAAGTAGAAACATTACCAGGTGGTGCTTTCAAAATCGCAGATATCTAGGGTAAATAACATGTGACAGTTCGTGTTATGATATGATGCCGCCAAACAATCATAGCGAGCAAAGGCGCCATGAACTACGGTTCCGCGAGCAAGATGGACCCGTGAATAAGTTTCCGAGGGACGCCGGAAAGAGTTCACTACTAATACTCATATTACATACGGAAATTTAGAATATGTGAAGCTGCTTACCGACTCCACTAGAAAAATTTTAATGAACTAGGAAGCAAAATGCGTCTAAAACCTTCCACAACACGGTAATCCAAGGACTTGGATGAAAAAAATAGCCTAAAACGGCAACCAAACTTCGGGTGTGAACCACTGATTATCGGAATAGACTTTAGAGACAACAGGAACATTTAAGACTTACTGTCGTAGTAGTAGCAAACACGCTTTTTGCTGTGAGCCTGCATTGTGCCGGGAAAATAGTAATTACTCCGATAAATCTAGAGCAATTAAAATTTTCGGCACACCAAACGAAGTGCACCTTCTCTTCAACCCGGCGCAGCGTCACTGCCCCCTAAAATGGCGATGGCGTGATTCAACTTCTTACACGAGTGCCAGCCTTACGAATTGAAACAGAGAATCGTGTGGGAAATGGAAACTGAGAACACCACCACAACTCTAAAAGAACATTATTTCTACGATCATTCATACCTCTGAATATTCAATAGAAATTGTAGACCAGGTCGAAGCATTTTTAAAATTTTCGTTGAAAGGTAAGTTCTTTCGACGGCAACACTGCGTAGCTGAAACGGTGCGGGCCGCGGGTCTTTTGATTTGTGTTCATAAAACATTTAGGGTATTTTCTTATTTTCTTCAGGTATTTTTGATGTAGTTTTGACTGAAAGTTATTGTTGTTCTCCAACAACTGGAGAAACAGAGACAAACTGTGATGCTGTACTCTCTGGCTTGTGTTTTCATTTTATAATGTTATTATCATTTTATAGATATCTGGTACTCCAGTAAATTCATAACTCACCAGCTGCAGCAATTTTATACCTTTATTTTTTTTTCTTTTTGGCTCTCTAATAGCCATTCAGTTACATTTTTTTTTAAATTAATATATAAAGGAAAGCAAGCAATTTGATTACATTTATCTATCACTGCTTAAAATTTGGGATAGCAAAAATCACAGCCCGTAAAAGATATCTGATTTTAATGCATTAACAACAGTGAAAAAAAAGCAAAGCTACCTTTAAATTTATGTCATTAACTGAAAAATTAAAAATTTATTATTTGCAAGCGGGATTTTTTGATTGAGCTTCAGCCTTTAACAGTCAACAATAAGACTAATTCATGTCCAAACACAACTGGAATTTTCCACAAATCCACAGGAATTTACTGGACTATACCTAATTGACAGTCATCAACTTCTACATTGTTTTGCCCCATGATATCAAGATGATGTTCTTACACATTATATGCTCCTTGTCTGTTTGTTGTATCCTCTTTTTTTTTCTTTCTCACCCAAAAGTCACAAAGTGTGATAAAAAAATGCATTGTAAACTGTTTGGAGATACACTGTGACACTCGCATGACAAAAACTGAAATGACAAACATTAAACTAACTAACCAGACACAGCACATGCTAAGTATAAGACCACATTGGAGCAGAGACTATATTAGGACTAATTAATTGTCCCTGGCTAATCAAACTAAACACATGTCAAAGACACAGAAAGACTAAACTGTCAAAAATTAATTTTAGTGGTTAGTTAAAGACTTGTGGAAGCACAATACATAAAATAAATTGAGAACTTTGTAGTATGAATGTCTTTTGAGTCACTTAAGAACAAACTGATTGATGAAAATTAGAACCTTGAACAGAATCTGATAATTTAAACAAAATCACAGAGTTGACTTCCATTGGAAGATTCAATGCAGGTCAAAAGTACTTATATTACTGTGAAATAATCTACAATACAGAAATAATGTAATCCTCACAAGGAAAACAAAACTGAAAGACATACAGGGAAAGTACTACTACACCATTTGAATGCCTGAATCAATTAGAGATATGTATGCTCTTAGTCCATAAAAGAGATTTTAGGTCTATGCAAGACTTGAGCAGAGTCTTATAATATTACAAAATTGGTTACAGAAGACTTCCAAACTTTGAAAAGGGGGAAAAAAAAATCAGCATGATTTGGTTTTAAGATGAAAAATACCAGTCATATAATAATGAGTTGGGCACATAAACTGGAAAACAAACACAAATTAATTTCGATTTGAATAGTAGAATGTACTTATTGCGACCATATAGCTATGCAATAGAATCCAATAGAAAGGAAAGAAATTAACAAGCACTTGCCTAAAAATACAACATTAAAATTCTACAAAATTCAGTTCAGTAATGTATTCTAAAAATACGGCACTTGCACAAATCAAAGATTAATGACTTAGTACAATCAGAACTACAGACTTCAATTAACTATTATGAATTCTTAAAGAGATAGTAATGACAAGAACTTTTTATTAGAACATAGGTCTAAATTTTAGAATGTATCAAAAATTATGCACTTACTCTAATGGAAAGGAACCATAATTTACATTCCAATTTCCTAAGGAAAAAATTAAGTAATAGAATGGATCTTTCAAAGAGTAAAATACTCAAGAACACGAAAATTTACTAAAATTTACTGACCATCCCAAATCTGAACTCGAAAATGAGTTGTCAGAAGGAAGAGGCGACAAAATAAGTTTTAGACGTGAAAAAATTGCTAATGGCCACAAGCCTAACACAAAAGAAACTATGATGAATAAATACTAGAATTAATCTTCTAATGAAGATAGAATTAAAAAAATAACAACAAAACAGCATTGATTAGGAAACCAATGCTAGTCCAAGTGGTTCGTCTTTAACACGAAGTCTAGCGCAGATCACAATGCACTACGATAGAGTCCAAATATAAGTCATCCATTCTCGCAACGGTTGGCATCACAAATGTTGTGCCACAGAATACAGTTGCCAAAGCCACTGTAGCATATCAGAAACACTGCGGCAACAAAAATGAGACTGCAGATGGAACATGGTTTGCGCTCCAAGAAAAAGCTAACCATGTAAAGTAACATAAACATTACATGAGTATTAAGAAGAGCCGGATTCAGAGGCTTGGGGATGAGTAAAACAGGGATCAGCCACTGTAGGCAATACATGATGATTTGTTTGCTTGGTTATGTGCACACTGGCTAAACCCTATCGGTCGGTCCAACTCATTTGCTTCTCAGCGATCCTCAGGGATGATTAGAGCGTTACACTCTAACGCACAATATATGATGTCAAAACTTGCAAAATCCTTAAATATTTCGATGTTATGCACTCAGTAACAGTTACCAAGTAAATGTACCTAAACATTTACTGGAAACAAGACCTTTCGACATGACGTTTGTTTGCACAGGCCTGCCTTTCGGTAGTGGTTGTGGTACTGTGTCCACAAGTCCACTTTAACTAGCAAAATCGTTCAGGAAATGTTGCAGTTTTCATTGAAATAATTGGATGAATTTTAATACTATTTAAAAAATTTAGAGACTCAATTTGAATTTTATGGTGATAGAGAATTTGAAAACATGTTTTTTTTCTCGAAAGAGTACGCTAGTTATGTCGTTAGTTTGGCACCACCGTTGAGGCTAAACGCGCAGCCCCGTGACCTGACGGACTGACCCGATGGCTCGCGTCGCGGTCGCACAGCGGCAAATATTGGTTTCTGGCGGGTTTGGGGTTTTGGAAAGAGTAGGCCCTTTGACGATACAGTAGTACTGATTCTGAAATCCCCGCCTCCCTCTTATTCACAGGAACACACTCGCGCGCGTGTTCGCGAGCACGTTCATTCGTAGGATACACTGTAGCAAAGCCGCGAAGACATTCCATGGCCTTAGTCGCCTTCTTTCAAATCTTTTTGTTGTGGAAGTAGATAATGATTAGGAAGCTAGTTGTGGAAAGAACCCAAAATTACATCAAATCACAATTTTTATTAATAAATAAACGCTTACGTCTCTAATTTGATTAATTTTTTAAAAAAATTACCCACTAAAATTATGTCCTCATAAAATATGCTGTTTAATAAAACATTCATTCACAATTATTCCGCATAATATCATGTAAAATCAGTTTCTTTAGGGTTAATACTTCAAGTACAAACTACAGTTCTGGAATGTCATCTTAAAAATGCAATGGCAGGAGAAACATGATTACAACTTCCTGACACAAGGGCATTACTCAAAGCAGGAGGGAAGGCAATGTATTTTATCAGATGTTACAAGTTCTTTGGTTTAAGTACACATGCTTGAAAATACATGCTGATTTATGCTGCACTGTTTGTGAGAGACCCATATAGATATTTTTAAAACTTGGATTCCTGATGGAGACATAACAAATATGTCAAAAGTGTCCAAGGAAAAAATTTTAAAAAGAGATTCCACACTCACGACAACATCACAATGTTTACACACTACCCTAGATGAGGTGAGATGAAAAACAGTTTGTGAAAATCCTTATGCAAATAAAAAGAGTTAATCAACCTTACAGTGAATAAGCACAAGAGAATCTGTGCTTAAACAAACAAACTAATTATACTGAGACCAACAAGGAGACATTCAAAAACCACTCTGAATTTTCTATACAGGTGTAACAGTTTGTATTATTATATGATCTCACAGATGCAAAATATAACATTGACGTCCGTTTTCTTTTCATTCAAAAGAAGAATGTGTACATCCAGGTACACATTTTGAAGACACAAAAAGAAAACAAATATACAAAAGTTCTTCTATTAATAAACCTGAGAGGCAAATGAAAATTCCAACTAAACAGATGCAGAAAGGTCATTATGAATGAAAATCTTCATTACTTACTAACTTGTAGAGAGCCATACATACAAATAAAAAGAAAACAAGAAGAAGAAATAAAGATGAGCGAATATTTAAGTCTGTCATCAACAATGCATCCTACTCTAAAACAGAAAATTTTGACTGTGAGAACCATTTACACAGAGAAGAGTTTGAAAAATAATAAAGACTTGGACTCCTGAAAGAGAAAATAACAAATGTAGAAGGAGAAAAACAATATATGTACAATACAACATACCGAGCCAGCGGCAGGCAAGCAACTTAAAAATGAGAAATTAAAATCATCAGAATTGATGTGGAAAATTGCCTCAGCTTACAGTTGTTAAAATGTAAAATTGTCAAGAGGGAGTACGAAAAAAATATCCAGTCTTATGATTAAATACCTAAGCATGGCCACTTCATGTATTTGTTACGACTGAGTCGGCTAATGTCTGCATTACCCAGCTAAAGTCGACATAAACCGGATAGAGTCTATATTACTCGAGCGCGGTGGCTGAAGTCGGTGGGGCCAGGAGGCCTATGCAATGGCGAAATGAGCCGGCCGAAGTTGACATTGACCGACAGAATTCGGCTGGTAAAGTGGGTGGTGGTAGGGTTGTGACACTGGCGGTGCTCTGAGTGGTCAAAGCAGCTAAGGGAAGACCTAGGAAGGGAACAATCAGAGGCGGCTTAAGAAGTACGCCCTCGAGATCGTCAACAAGGAAGCTTGTCTTAAGGTGTCCTCTCAATCAGTGCATATGGCCGTTCTGGACACACTTTGTAAGGTTTGGTGATGAAAACCTTAGCTGAAATCGGTTACACACCGGTGCGGACACTGGACGCGCAGAGTTTAAGTGCACCTCAAGGCCAAGGGTCTACCAAGATCACGATAGTGCCCCCACCCACTCCCACTTTACCCGACGAATTAGAGCGGCTCATGGCGACTTTAGCCGACTAATTTCGCCGCCGTTGCATAGGCTATCAAGGTCCCGCAAACTTAAGCCGCTGCGCCTCAGTAATGATGATTCTGGCGGGCTTGTCTCGACTTAAGTCGGCTAGTATCGACAATAGCCGGCCTTAGCCTTACCATGTCTGCACTTCCTGATAGGAGGAACAAGCTACAACAAGAACAATCTAAAGAAATAGTTGTGAACACAGCATATAATATGGGCTAATACAGTATCAAAGCAGCATCTCTTGCTGAAGAAACAATAGAATCAGCCCAGGTATGAGACTGAGATTTGTTATTTCACAGTCGCATTTTGATAGAAATAGCATTATAAATAATGACAAAATCCATAGGTTTATAAATAATGACAAAATCCATAGGTTTACAAAAATACCATATACTGTACAGGGTGGGGTAGAAAATGAGCTGTAGACCCACCACATGTGGGAAGTGTCATCATAAGATGTTTGTTTCCAGTGATAACATTTTACAAATGTTAGGAATCTACTCAAAACATTTGGCACAAAAAATTCAAATTTTCCAGTAGACATTCAGACAAAGAATAGAACTGTTTACATAAACAGGTCACAAATAAAAGCAATTCAAAGATACTCCACGTAAATTATTTACAAAACTGTCAAGTTTTAAATAACATGAGAGCTTACAGCGACTAGCTTTGCACATGTATGACTTGATGGTGACGATAAAACACAATGAGAGGAACAGCTAGGAACAGACCATTAAGGAAGAATTTGCTCCTCAAATGAAAGAACAAAGGCTCCTGTCAAAATGAGTTCAAGAGTGTGGTTGAACGGTTATCTTAACCAAAAATCATTTGAGAGGATGTAAAATTGGAGAAGGTCCATCTGACAATATACTGAGAAACAACATCTTAGTACAAAGTCTTAGGTCTCTGGTGGGGATGATGATGTATTATTTTCACAACCTCCCTCAGGCCTAAAGACATTATGAACCTCAAAGTGGGTGAGCAAAGTAGGTAATTGATTTTCAAAATGATAAGTACGCTCTATGGGGGCATTAAGCCTGCGCAGGAGATCACAAAAAGCCTTTTCTTCTTTACGTATCCAAGGTCTTCTATCATCATTTACCTGGTATGGTGTTACATGAACATGTATGTTAATGCCTGAAATAGCAAGACACTTGTTATTTCCATTTCAAAATATAAACCTTAACTCTAAATCAGAAAAGTTTAGTTTGCTGGCATGAACTCACTAAGTCTGGTTAAAGTTTCAAGAAGGCTTCTTGATGTGATCCATGTGTTCTTGCCACCAGAATGACCACCATCTAACCAATACATGTCTCTAATTCGGGATACTGTTTTGGACATGGTGTCATCATCAGGTGTAAGTGTTTTCAAATAATGGAATTCATAGATAATTTGGTTCAACACCACACACCCTTTACTGAAACCAATGAGAATAAGATGGGCACGATCCAATTGGATACCTTCTTTCCACCAAATCTTTTCCTGATCTTTTTCCAGCTTTTGGTCAGATGGCAATTTAGGTTCCTAGCACAATCAAAATATAGATTACAACATATTCCTTGAATTGAAAATCAAAAAAATATGGCACATACTTACTAGAGTACCTCCTTCATTTGGACAAACACTACTTGAAGTGCTTCCAACATCATTGCTTGACGCACTATCAGTAGCTGGTTTCGAAATATCTTTATGTGCTTGAGGCCTTAACTGACTCACTGACATATTACGTAAGCGAGCAGAGGCACATTGAAGGAGTCGTTCTAGGTGCTGTAAAGTGTAATGGGTGGGTGTGTGTTCTGGGGCACCACAGTTATTGCACGGAACAAAATTATCATAACAGCTAAATGTTTTAAATTCCATCCTGTAAAGAAAGCAGGACATAGATACATATTTAATGAGAGATGAAACCATTTGGAAAATAACAAAAGATGGCAATGAATGAGGTATGTAGCCGAAACAATATTGGAAGGAAGCAGAAGCAGTGGTACCAAACAAACCTTTAATCAAACAAATATAAAAGAATGTAATGTTTTTATTTAGTCTTTCTTATCATACGGAATAATAATTTGGGGCAAAGAAAACAGTAAAAAATTACTTATCCTTTAAGTTTTTAAATTGCAGAAAAGAGCCATTAGACTCATAAATAAAGTGGATTCAACCTCTCCTTGCAGACAACTATTTCAAAAAGGTAAAATTCTAACTGTAAATTCTCTCTCTATATATATTTTGCATCTATTTACGCTAAAAAGAATCTACAAGGAGTTGATAATTATAGAACCTCAAATTCACATAATACTAGATTTAGATCATATAAAATAGACATGAGCTTGCTTGCTAAAGAATCCATAAAATATAATGTAGCCAAAAAAAAAAAAATTACAAACTTCAACTTTCCTTAATTTTAATCAAAGAAATGAATCTCTTCAAAAAAACCAAAATACTTTTAATAGAAAAAGCATTCTACAATTTAGATGAATATTGGAATTTGAGGAGTGAATGATGTATACACTAGTATACACTTATGCTTTTATTGTTGAACTCTACATTGTCTACATCCTATTGAATTTTGACTGAATTTCATGTATGGCCCTGTGCTTGTAACATGAAATTGTAAATAAATAATAATAATTATAATAATTGTTCTGGTTTCACACCCACCAATTCACCAAACAATTGAAGGTTTGTTTGGCTCCACAGTTTCTTCCCACTTCCAATTTTGTTTCAGCTACATACCTCATTACCTATGTGCATTTCTCCAAAATGTCTAAGGTACACTACAACACTCCTTGTCAGTCAAGTGAGTTCCTTAAAGACAGGAGAGAGAGACCCCACACCAGAGAGCCAAAATGTTGGAGTAAAGCCCACCGGGCAGCCAATATTGAGTATACTAAAGTAAAAGCTGCCTATAACGTTCTGAAACTTACACTGAGATCACAACAATGTACGCAGCAAACGCTATGAAGGGACATTTTTACATGTAATAGGTATTACAGGTGTGTTATAAACACAACCCTGTAGGTAAGACATGTTACAAGCAGGAGACGTTATAGCCAGCTTTTAATGCATTCCACAACAAGCCATAATTTAAAATGTTTCGTTTCCCACTAAATTACAACACCCTCTTAACATAAGAATTACATAAGCTACCTTCCCTGCCTTGTTCAGCGTATGTGTTACGGCGAATGTCCGACGGGGGCCGATGTCGGACATTCTCCGGCGAAAGTCAGATTCACCGGTGGTGAGCGGAGAATGTCGGGGAGTCGGACATTCACCGGGTAACCGAGTGGCGAAAGTAAGATTCGCCAAACTAGACGGCGAATGTCCAAACTCCGTATTTTTGCTGTAATAATCGGAGATTCGCCAGAAATCTGGATGGCGAATGTCCGAAACTGAAATAATCAAATTAATTTTTGTCAAAGTTTATTTGTTACTGCAAGAATTAGCGTTGTGGCAGTGTGAGTTGCATTTGAGGCCGTCTCAGGCAGCCAGTTTGTTTTTGCACCTGGTAGAACAATTGCAGTCCAAGCTGTCGTCCGAGCCCAAGCCGCTGTCCATGTCCGTAATCCAAAATTCGATCTCCCTGCTCACAAAATTCACGCAGTGGTATCCACAATAATGGTGTTGTCTAGGCATCAGAGGTTTCGAGGACTTCCCCCACTTCCCCAAGCAAGTGTGACAGGTGTGACCACAACGCTAATTCGTGCAATAACAAATAAACTTTGACCAAAAATAAGTTGATTATTTCAGTTTCGGACATTAGCCAGAAATCTGGATCGCCATCTTACGATAAAAAATATGGATTTGGATATTCGCCGTCAAATTTGTCGAATCTTACTTTCGCCACAGGGCTGCCCGGCGAATGTCCAACTAAAATAACTTATAAAAATAAAAACCGACATTCGCCGGACACGCCCGGAGAAGGTCGACTTCCGCCGGAGAATGCACATCCGTCACCGTCGAACATTCGCCGTAACATATGCACTACTATCCATCAAAATATACGTGCAGTTTTCAAATACGAATATAATACAAACATGCAATGATCAATTGAATAAAAGTGCAACCTTGTTTTTGAGGACTCATATAAAGATAAAAATTAAATAAATAAAAATGGCTTTTGATAGAAAACAAAATGAAATGTAAAAAAATTTATCAGGAAGAAAAGGAACATTTTACTTGCCTGTTATGATCCATTTCAGCTGATACAAAATCCATGAAGGTGGCAAGTTTAGGAGTAGTCGATCTATTTAAACAGACAAACATGAATTAAAAATTAAACTGATAGGTTCAAAAAAGATCCCTAGATATCTGTGTTAAGCTGATAGGTTCAGAATAGAGCCCTAGATATCTGTGTTAAACTGATAGGTTCAGAATAGATCCCTAGATATATATGTGAAACTGAATAGATTCAAAATAGATCCCTAGATAGTGTAAAATTGATAGATTAGTACTCTGGAAATCCAAGTGTACGAATGTCGCACACTTGTAGGTGTGCGACGATTCATTCGTACACCTACAAGTGTGCGACATTCACACACTTGGGTTTCCAGTGTACAGAAACCTGATTATCAGAAGTCTAAAATTAAACAAACTTTCGAGCCATTCAATACTGATTCAAAGTTGATTGATTTAAGAGCCAGCAGTAGGGATAGACAATTTTACAACAGAAAAACTAAACCTAACATGCCACCTTATAATTTCTCAAACAGCAGGAGCAAGTAAAAGCGAGGAAGGGGTATCAATTCAAAGAAAATTTTAGGACATGTCGCATCAAACAAAGCTTGGTCTTTTCTCTAGAGCATTGTACAGGATGAACTTAAGATTTAAATTGCTACTCATGCATTGAACTACAGTTGCTGAGTCATATGTCCTCCACATGCAGACCAATGGGGAAAAAGTGCATCAGCAACTACAAAAATCTAGTGGATGTAAAGCTAGGGAGTGGAGGAAATGGAGTAAAATCAAACTTTTAAAGGTCAGCAGTATATCTTCACCAAACCTTTCTTTCATGAACTATAAGTAAAATTACCTGACAGGACGAACAACAACAACATGACACGTAGGGAAGCGTTTGCTCAGCCTCTCGCTAGTATCATCTAGACTCCATTTCATATAAGGTTTGTTATCCCTGTGACCTTCCATATTTTCACGATAATCCTGGAAATAAGAAGTGGCTTAGAAGTAACTTTACAAAAAGCATTTTAAAAAAAAATAATTAAGTGTTACTAAATTTACCTGTACATCTCCACCAAAATAAATTACTGCTGAATCTTCCTCTGAACGTGTTTGGGGAGGATGGTAAATGATATCATTAACTCTGCCTTCATATCCAGGCACAGCAAGAAGCCTAATGGGTCCATTCGGTGCGGCTGATCCAAGCATGTTGGACATTTCTTAGAGCTGCAGATACTGATTAACAGGACAATATTGTTACGTCCATGAAATAAGAAGTGATTCCAAATACAAAATTTGATTTGATGAGCATTACCTTACAATGGATGTCTCAAACAATTATTATGTCATGGTCAGCAAGAATATACAATATTTAAAGGCCACAAATAAATCCATCTGCAAGAAGAAAAAACAAATACATAATTATAACTTCATACCGTACATAGCAAGAGAGGAGGTGATAGATTGTGAGTTGAGAACAAAGGATAAGCAATTGCCTATCAATCAGGTTGAAAAAAGAGGGCATAATATTTAGAATGAATAAACCAACACTGACATAGAGAAGATGGTGAAATGATAACAAAAACCAGACTACAATAAAAACATAATGCAAAATCTGGTGAAAGCACTCACTGCACCAATCTGTTTTATAAAGATGACAAGAAGGTCTACACCAGAAAAATATATAGTTTCCTACAGTCCTCTGCATTTTCTATTCGCTTGTAACTTTTTAATGGTGACGTTGATTTTCAGCCACAGATGTCAGAGTGTTTCAGTGACTGTTGAATACACAAGCACAGTCGAGCTCCCGGTCGGCCAGCAACAAGTCGGATGAGGTAATTTTAGAACGGCTGGCGGGAAGGCGCTGTGCGCCGTGCCGCGAGTGGGGCGCCGTCAGCAGAGCAGAGCCGAACAGAGCAGGGGCCGGGCCGGGCCGGGCCGGGCAGGGCACGAGGCTGCATGGAGTGGTGGGGCGGGGCGTTGAGCACAATCATTTCACCAATGTTAGAGAGGCAACCAATAAATGCAACAAAAAACAGTACTGTCTTGGTGTCCCGGGCCGTGCCGGGGTGTAAGGCTGCCCGCACCCCAGGCCTGGCGGGGTCAGTACATGTAGTCCTGCTCGGGGCTGGGGCCCCGGTAGCAGGTCGCGGCGCGGAGGTGAAGCTCGTCCAGGCAGTGTCCCACGTCGTCCTTGAGCTGGCGCACCTTGACGCGCACCTCCTCCCGCATCAGGTTGTAGCACATGGCGATGAGTCCCAGGCCGAGCAGCAGGTACACGAAGTTGATGACGAGGCGCGTCTGGTTGCTGGTCTCCTCTTCCTCCTCCTTGGTGACCTTGTGGCCACCGTTGATGGTGGCGGCGCCGGGGACGAAGTCGCCAAAGCCGATCTTGCACAGGCTGGTAACGCAGAAGTAGCAGCTGTCAAGGTAGCTCCACTGCTCCCACTCGGCGAACATGATGGTGCCCGTGAGCACGTAGCCGCTAATGACCCAGAGGCAGGCCGTGGACGGGACGATGACCCGCGGCCCCGGCCCCGTGGAGCCGGCCGGCCGCTCCGTCGAGCACTCGTACAGGCGCGTGTACAGCCAGCGGAACGTCTGCGCCAGCACCTTGCCCATGTTCATGAAGTACAGCACGTACAGGGGCACGCCGAACACGGCGTACACCACGGTGGCCGCCTTGCCCCACGTGGTCCGCGGCACCAGGTTGCCGAAGCCGATCATCGTGAAGATCGACAGGGAGAACATGAGCGCGGCGGGGAAGGACCACATGTCCTCGGCGGTGCGGCCGTCGTAGCCCTTGCGCGCCGCCTCCACGATAGCGCCCTGGAAGCCCACGAGCGCCGCGTCCACCTTCTGACGCCACAAGGACTCGTTGAGCACGTTGAGCTCCTGGGAGATGAGCCAGAGCTCTACCGCCGTCTGCTCGCTGCGCACGCGCACCTCCTCCAGCTCGGGGTACTCCTCCTTGATCTCGATGGAGCGGAAGCCGACGGCCCCTATGAGCGCGTAGCCAACCACCAGCCCGCCCACGCCCACCTGCGTGCACATGAAAGCCACCAGCTTGCGGCAGCAGTCCTTGACGCGCTCGCGGGGGTCGGACGCCGTGCTGGACGACGAGTCCTTGGAGCCCATGGAGCCCTTGGAGCCGCGGCTGCGCACGGACCCGCGGCCGGGGCCGCGCGCCAGGTCGCCGGGGTGCAGAGCTGCCGCCATGGACCCCGCGTGGGCCCCAGACCGGCCGCCCTGACGCATCGCACTGGCGCCCCCGCCGCTGCGCCAGGCCCGCCAGGCCGCAGGCCGCAGGCCGCGCCCGCAACGCGCCCACCCTCCCCTCTCCTCGCACTGTCTCTCTCGGACTCATCGAGAGCGCCGTATAGGTGCGAGAGATACAGAGCGAGCAGAGCGCTCTGAATTCCCCTGCCTGCACCCCCCCTAACCCTTTGAAGCCCCCAGTAGAGTGATTCCGCGCAGTGGTTTCGTCTCTCTCTATCTTTGTCGCACTCATGGGGCGCGGCCATGAGGAGCAAGAAGACACTGCTAAATGATGTGTGGAATCACCCGCTGCAACTCACGGTAGACGTTCACACTGCCCCGCACTCTGCCACTGCCCTTCAGACTGATTCAGAAGAGCGCTATCCTCGCCCTGTCTCTCTCGCTTTCATCCGGTGCTCCGAACAGGTGCGAGAGAGACAGAGCAAGGAGAGCGCTCATCTGAATCAGCCTGCTGCTCCGCCCCACGTCCCTTGCCACGAAGAAGAGCCCCAGGCCCAGGGCCCCCTGCTCCCGCTCCGCGCCGCACCGCGCCTCGTCTCAACATCTTGCTGGCAGACCAAGGCGCTATTCCTGGCCATGCCTTCGCCATGCCCAGGCAGTTCTGGGCAGTCCCTTGGCGACGCAATGCCATGCGAGAGGGAGGGCAACACCCGGCTGACAGGGGTGCACACCCGCCCGGCCCGGCGCCGCCGCACAATCCATCCCATCATGGCAAAACCAACGGAGGGAAGGAAGGCAGAAGTCCAGAGGATACTTCTGTCATTCTCTTGTGTAGGATCTGTCAATCCGTAAGGTACTAGATGCAGGGAAAAATGAAAATCAGCAAATTTGTGTGAGACAATCGATAAATGGAAATGTGACTCAAATTAGAAAAAAATGAATTCTGTCAAGACTAGTGGACTAATACAAAACACGACAAACTGTCTTTTGAAAAGCTGCACACTTCATGACGACCAAACATGGAACAAAATCCATACAGATTACAGAGGGTATTTGGAGTGTAGATAAAAATGAACACTTAAACATTCCAAAGTTATGAAATAGAAGACAGAAGGGAAACATGGTAAGGACCTGAAAGATAAGAGTGATTAATACGAATATGTTTGAATGGAACAGAACCCACACAATCACATTGTTGAGGTCTCGACGATGTCAAAACGAAATACATACAAGGACCAGACATTAATAATGTAGCCGCATCATGAAGGTGGACCTAACACTGCAAACCATACAAATAAAAACTTCTGCATCATCAACTGTTTACATTTGATAAAATATTGGACATAAAATAAGGTTTCTCCCAAAACAAACAACTACTACTTTGAGGATAGAATAAAATGTTGGGAAGACTACTGAACAAATAAAACCCACTTATGAGAAAGGCATACAATGTATACCACAAAAACATGTAAAACAAGGTACATGACTATCCTATTTCTTAACCATAAATGACTTATGCAAACCTCCAAAAAAGGAATTAAAACAACCTACCGCCAAGGCGTTACCAGACGTTATTCGTTATCATGTATAGAAATGAAAAATGCCTCTCCCCCAAAAGAGACTGACAGTATTCTCTCAGTGTTAGGCACATCAAATAAATATGACTTACAATGAATTGGCGAAGAAAAACGTTTACTTCGATTAAAAATCAAATTCCACAATTTTTCTGGCTCCAACCGTCACGATCGCCGATTGGGTCTGTTCTAGAAAGACAAGATGGACGGACGAACATATCTGGCTGACCACATTGACCACCGGCGCAGGCGACATATTCCGTCATATGGAAAAAGGAAAATGTTTGTTCACTGGCATGTCCTTGAGCAACATGCAACTCCACTCTTTCCAATCAAACGCCTGTCTTCAAAGTGCGGGTTTAGACGGACCCCTAACATTTCGTAACGGTTAGGTAATCACGAAAATCCGTCAGAAAACCTCGTCATGCCCGCATGGGGGAGGAGGTAGTGGAAGGGTGGTGAATCTACGAAAGTCAAAACATATGTTGCGTGTCAGAGAGAAGAAAAGAGGAACTATTGTGCCGTATATGGTGACAATTAGATGAATCAATCGAAAACTGACAATCTCCTGAAGAGGAAACGACATTGTAGGCAGAAGCCGGCCGGTTTTCATGCGGATTGACCGCCGAATTGCGAGTAGCTTCACATATTTTCCAACAGAGTGCGTGGTGTAGTTCAGCTGACGGCCTACAGATGGCTCGCGCGAGCGGAAGCATCCGGGAGGGGAAGGGACCCTCACCGTAGTAGACATGGCGAGTATTTTCGGGTGAATGATGTTGATTGGAATACAAAGTACGAATATTGAGTTGTGTGCGTAGATCACTTCGTGTACGAAACACTGCAGATTGATGTGATATCATATAAAGTTTAGTTAAAAATGCAGAATGTTGCACAAGGATCCTCTTCTGATGGCCAGAAAGTGGAAAAAGTGAGCATCCTCGACCTGGGGAAATCGTCGACACCCCATTCTTCCAACTCGAGTCCTACCAAATCAGAAACGGATACATTTTCGGAACATCAACCGAGATCTATGAGTGATTCATCGGACAGCGAAGAGGACGAAGTCTCCGAGGTATAATATTTTGTGCACTGCTGACGAAGTTGGTGGGTCTAGCCTTAATTGAGGAGTTTCTGCATCCTTACACCTCGCTTAAAGACATCTTGTGGCATAGTAAAATGATGAGACAAAGTAGGCTTAAGTTAGGCCTATTCGAAAGATGAGTTTTAATCAGTGAAACAGACATACGCGGGTGTAGTGTCGATTACTGGCAAGGAATACAGTTTCTGGTCGCTTACATTTTGCTTTCTGGTCGTTGTGCCGTGAAGTACGTGAATTCACAACGCCGAGGACATGGCCTAGCCCAGGCCATAGACCCCGTATTCGTGTGTTGTTTTGCATAATACGGTTTGAATAGCAATTGAGTGGAGCGGAATTTTCATTTGCCATGTTTTGAGGCGTTTTAGTTGTTTTAGTAGCAGCTGTCATTGGCCCCTGGTAATTAGGCCACTCGGAATAAATGTGGTTAGAGGCTCGCCAGCACTGTACAACAGTTTGGTCACGTTTTAAACTCATATTATCCTTATTTTCTACGTATTTTACCACGCAAAATCAGTTTTTGCCTATTTGCTCTTTGCTTGAACCCCTGAAATTTGCTATTATTCTTTATTCTCAAGTTTTCGAAGGGAGGGGTAACCTAGCCTAGGCATGGGGGCACCACCTCATAGTCCATGGCAAGGGCAATGTTTTCGTAAGTTACTGATTAGTATGTGTTTTTCTGTCATTCAGTCTGCTGTAAAATGATGATTTCAATTTTTTTCCTTTGTATGCAAACAATTTCTTTGCTTCTCAAAGTACGATTAGGTCAAAATTAATGAATGAATGAGTGTGAATAGTGTGAGTGAGAGAGATAGATGTAGGTACTATGAGTAACATAAATGTTTGATAATTATGTTCAGTGGTCATAGTTATTATTTCAAATATTTCAATATTCTTTTAATAATTCATAGTATTCTTTTATTGCCTGCTTGAAGTGGGTAGTGTTTCCTCCTTTAAAAGTTGCTATGTCACTAACCTTATTTTTTGGTTAATTGAGACAGATTAACTTTTTGGTACCAGTGCAATTTACCCCATGTAATATTTTGTTCAAGTTAAGAAAGAGGTGCATCTTTTATTTATTTCACTCCTATGAGCTTGTGAAGACATGGTTTAAAACAGTTGGTTTATGTATATTTTACTTTTTCACCCTGAATTTTTTATCTGCATAACATTTTTCACACATCTCAAGCAGATTTGATCTACTGGCAATTTTTTTCCTATTTCCTAATATTGTATATTTAATTTCTTTTGAAACATAAAATAGTCAAAATTGTGTTGTGAAGCTTATTGAGTGTATGATAATACTTTTCAAATTATTGTTGAGTTTAGCTTTGAAATCTCTGAACGTGTGTGTGTTATTTTGCTCCAATCACATTCTATTCCCCTGTGCTTGATTTAGGATTGGGCTTTTCTTTAATCGAATTTGAAGACTTAACTTATGGTTCAGATTCGTTTACTCATGCTGTACCCAGATGCACTTCCATTTTACTCTTCGTCTGCCACATTTAGATGTATCTTCGGGGCTTTTTTATGTCTCCTTATTTTCTTTACATCTATGACTTGTGATTTTACAATTTTTCTGTAGAATTGTTATCTGTTTTATAAGTTGCTTGGTAAACCATAGAACAATGTCATTGCTTCTTGTAAGGTGGAGTCGTTCGTTATTGACCAGGAATTGGACGATGAAGTACGATTGGAGGCCTCAAAATTCCTTTTGGCATCTGATGAATCAGAGCATGCTGTTGATCCAGAAACACAAGCAAGACTAGAGGCCCTCTTAGAAGCTGCTGGTTAGTGTCAAAGAAAAGTTTATTCTGGCCTCCCAGTTTTCTATTGAGTTAAGTGTATTGAAACCAATTTTTCTCCTCCTAGGTATTGGCAAGCTTTCAAGTGGAGATGGAAAGCACCTGTCTGATCCAGAAGTTTTGAGACGACTGACATCTAGTGTATCTTGTGCCTTGGATGAAGCGGCTGCTGCACTTACTAGAATGAGGAATGAAAATCAAAGACCTCAACAGGAAACCAGGTTAGCAGCACACTGATTTATGAAAACAACTCTTAGGTCTGTTATAATTTCATTCCCAATTCCTCTTTTTCTATCTTTTAAAGGTCATTGGTTGAAGCATGTAGTGATGGTGATGTGGGAACAGTGAAGAAGCTCTTAACAGAAGGGAGGAGTGTCCATGAAACAACGGAGGAGGGCGAGAGTCTTCTCTCCCTTGCATGTTCAGCAGGCTACTATGAGCTAGCACAAGTAAATTTTTCTTACCTTAATTTATGCTTGTTCTTGTGTGGATTGCTGTAGTAAATATTAATTTTCTTTCTACCCTCCAGGTTTTGTTAGCCATGAATGCAAATGTTGAAGACCGTGGGATCAAGGGGGACTGCACCCCTTTGATGGAGGCAGCATCTGCAGGGCATGTTGACATTGTCAAGCTTCTTATCACTCATGGTGCTGATGTTAATGCCCAGTCCTCATCTGGTAAGGAAGTTGTCATGTATACTTGTCTTTCATTCCTTCTCTCTTTGTCAGTACTTTTATTGAATAAGCCATTTTTTTTTAAAAAAAAAATTTTTTTTAATTACAGGCAACACACCCTTAATGTATGGCTGTGCTGGTGGGTACAGTGAGGTTGTTAAAGTCTTGCTTGAGGCAGGTGCCAATGTTGAAGATCACAATGAGAACGGGCATACTCCCTTGATGGAAGCAGCTAGTGCTGGAAAAGTAGCTGTTGCCAAAGTAAGGAACTGAGATAGCACTAAACGTAACAAATTAAAAATCCTTGAAAAAAAACACTGGACCATTGCTTTTGTTTTAGGTTCTGCTGGAACATGGAGCTGGCATTAATACTCATTCTAACGAGTTTAAGGAGTCTGCCCTTACTCTTGCATGTTATAAAGGTCATTTAGATATGGTAAGGTTTCTTCTTGAGGCAGGTGCAGACCAGGAACATAAAACTGATGAAATGCACACTGCACTTATGGAGGCCTCCATGGATGGTCATGTGGAAGTAGCTAAACTTCTTCTTGATTCTGGTGCTCAAGTTAATATGCCCACAGACAGTTTTGAGTCTCCTTTAACTCTAGCTGCCTGTGGTGGCCATGTAGACCTGGCTATGTTGCTTATAGAGAGAGGTGCCAATATCGAAGAAGTCAATGATGAAGGCTATACACCACTCATGGAGGCCGCACGTGAAGGTCATGAAGAGATGGTCGCACTGCTCCTCAGTCAGGGTGCCAACATCAATGCCCAAACAGAGGAAACCCAGGAGACAGCCCTGACCCTAGCCTGCTGTGGAGGTTTTCTGGAAGTGGCAGACTTTCTCTTAAAGGCTGGTGCTGATCTGGAGCTAGGTTCCTCTACACCACTGATGGAAGCTGCTCAAGAAGGCCATCTTGAGTTAGTTAAATATTTGCTAGATCAAAATGCGAATGTTACTGCACAAACTCAAACAGGGGACACTGCTCTGACATATGCCTGTGAAAATGGACATACTGATGTGGCTGACTTGCTTCTTCAGTATGGCTCAGATTTGGTGAGTATTTCTTAATGCATGTAAAGGGTTTACTAATCTTACAAGTTCCTAAAAATGTTGTGTTTCTTTGTAGGAGCATGAGTCTGAAGGAGGACGGACGCCCCTAATGAAAGCTTGTCGAGCTGGACATCAATGCACAGTGAAATTTCTTATCCAGAAAGGTGCTGATGTCAACAGGCAAAGCACAAATAATGATCACACCCCCCTTTCTTTGGCTTCTGCTGGCGGACATCTTGCAGTAGTACAACTACTGCTTCAGCACAATGCAGATCCTTTCCACAAGTTAAAGGATAACTCAACAATGCTGATAGAGGCTGCCAAAGGGGGCCACACAAAAGTTGTCGAGCTGCTGCTTGATTACCCGCACTCCATCATGATGGGCGGTCAACAGCAGCAGTCTCCACCTCAGACACAACCTCCTCATTCCCATCCTCCACTTCAGCTTCAGGCACAAACCCATCCCCAATCGCAGCCTACTGTGATCCAGACTCCAACTCAAGTTCAGCTGTCAAGCCACCCAGTTTCCCCTGAGCAAGCTCAACAGTTACACCAACAGCGCCATGTCCAACAAGCTGGACTGATTGCTGTTCCTGATGCAGTGCAAGCCCTCCCTCAAGAAGAAGTTAGTCCGGCTGCTGTTCTTAACATCAGTTCTTCCTCAAAGACTGGCAGCCCAACAAGTACCGATCCTAATGTTACCCTCTTTAGTGCTAGTAGTTCACCTGAAGGATCAGACAACCTGAAGAAATCTCTTCTTCGCAAAAGTCGAATCGCAGCAGCTCTTGAAGACAGTGTGCTCACATCTGCAGAAGCTCAGCAAGCAAAGAATGTTCCTCCGGGAGAGGGAGGTGCTGCGCTCTCCAAGGAGGAGAGTAACATCCTGGACAAAGGAAGCACTGGTGAGCAGTTACTGCGACAGCAAATCTATGCAGACCTACAGCGAGTGGAGGAGGAACAACAGAACCAACTTCTTCTTGCAAGTTACGATGCTAGTTCTGATGCCTCAGCAGGAGTAACCCCCGAACAGGTTCCTCCTCAAACACAAAGTCCTGCCACTTCATTTTCAGCTACCCCTCCTGAGCCTCAGCCCTCTTTATCCACCCAAAAGGGGGCTGTCAGTTCACCAGGGAGTACGTCTGGTACATCATTGCCTAAAGTGCAGGTTCCTTTACAATTACTAGCAGACTCCCAAAGTACGACAACTACCACCGCAACTGTAACCACCAGCAACCCAGCTGCAATTTATTTGCCACCCCCACCCTCAACACCACCTCAAACTGTTACTAGTTCTGCTGAAGTCAACCAGTCAACAGCAATCAGTGATCGCCCTAAAGCCAAACCAGCCAGCAAGAAAGAAGGTCAAAAAGCAAGAAAACAGCAAATTGTTCAAGCTGTCACTCAAGAATTGGCGTTGCAAGCTGCTCAAATGGCACAAGCTGCCCAATTAGGACGGAATGCTGGAATATGTGCTGCCATGAACATGGCGCAGATAAATAACCAGCAAGCAGAACAGCGTGTGCAAACCCTTGATACTGAGGTAAAATATTGTTTCTACATTACTTTTTTCTTCTTCTTTTTTTTTATGTTGTCTCTATTTCTTATTTCTGTTATTAGGTTTTGCAAAGACATGAGCAACTTCACCTCCACCAGCCACCCCCTCAAACAATACGTGTAGATCCTGCTGACCCTAAAGTTGCTGCTGGTGGTATCTTAACGCCTAGCCAGCTCATTGCTCACCTTCAGCAACTGGATCCCTCAATCACAGCAGCTACCCCTCAACAACTTCACCACCATGTTCACCAAGTTCTGCATCAGAAACCTAATTTAAGAACCCTGCAACAAATGTTGCCGGGTGGCCCTGATGAACTGGCTGAACTACTTTCTGATCAGGTTGACCATGGTACCTTGGACAGAGAGCACTTGGCGAGTGCAGTTGTAGACTCCCTTGAAGCACTTCAGGCACTGGCCTTGGATGATATGCATGGTTAGTTAAAATCATTGTTTTTATTGATCCATCCCTGGCTTTTGAATGTATTCAGTTAGGTATATCTAAGTGATGAACTGTTCATTCTTTTACTTTTCTTAGCTGATGCCTGTGCTCAAGCCGAAAATTTCCAAGCAATCACTGCTATGGCAGCAGCCCAGGTCCAAGGTGACATGAGCCGTGTCGAGTATTATGCAGTGCCAACGTCAGGTGCCCAGCATCCTGCTCTGCAGGTGAGCACTAGCTTGAGTGGATTAGATGGAGATAAGGTTTGTTTTCCCCATATCTGCCCTATGTCACCTCAAATGGACATGGCTTTATCAATCTGTTTCTTATTTCAATTTGTGCCTTAGCAACTCCAGTATCAGCAATACCAGCTAACAACTGGCAATGCACCCTGCAGTCTGGAAGTGATAGCCAATGCCACCAATGCTCAGATCCTAGCCAATCGAGCAGCTGCTGCTGCGGGAGCTGCCTCATCGACATCAAGTACCATCCCAACTTCTTTCCAGCCTCAGTTATTACTGCCCCCACTCAGTCCTCAACTTGGTAAGTCTTTTAGGGGAGCTACAAATTCTCAATCAAAAGATACTGCATCTGTTTGCAAAAACAAGTAATTTTCTTTGAAAGGCATGTGCTGTTTTCTTTTGCATTTAGCCAGGCCTGTTCATTTTCTGTAATTCCTCTCATTTTAACTTCAAAAGTTTAACCTAGGTAGTTAATCATACTTCAAATAGTGAAAGTGTTTTTCTTTCTTGTGTGAGTTGCTTAGGCTCTGTTAGATTAACCACTAATCTAACAATACTGCTCATTGGAACAGTTTGTTATATTCATTTGTAACTTGCTTAAATTTAGACTGGAAAGTATACATCTGTATATACGACAGAATCCAGAGAGGAAGCTATAACATCAATTTTGCTGTTGCCTGTTTTAATACTAACATATTTTGTTTGATGATGGCGCAGCCACCTCCCCTTCAGACTCCTCAACTCCACCACTGCCTGTGCCTGCATCATCTGCTGCAGTAGCCATGCAAGCAACAACTGTCCCTGTACCTCCACCTCTCCCAAATCCTGCTGCATCCAAATCGTCAGTGCGTGTGACAACCTCTACTGCGCCCACAACTGCATCTGCCAATGCGACTGCTACAGTCCAAACAAGTATGCCCACTGCCTGTACCCAGCCACACCATCACCATGGTACACCTTGCAGTAGTCATCAGGTGCAAGCCTCGACTCAAACCCTAAGTGCTGGAGTGACTGTACCCCTGAATGACAAAAAGGGTCTGACTGTGACTCAGACTCAGGCTGCTGGTAAGGGGAAAAAGGCCAGATATCAGGTCCAGCCCCAGGCTCGACAGCAGCCAGCACTGCAGCCTCAGCCTCCTCAACAGCCTGCCACCGCCCAGCAACAGGGTGTAACCCATCACGATCCAAGCACAGGTCTGTTCACACTTCTTGCACATCATTTAGTATCACACCCTCTTGTATTAAATTTGTAATATTTGCAGTGGGTTGAGGCATTGAATAGGCGGTGGTTAATAGGAAAAATCACTGTTTACTGTCTAGCCCTCAAATCCAGCTGCAGCTCCCAGCTATTTGAATTTCCCCTCCCCCAGTTCTGTTACATGAAGCTTTATGGAATAATAGCCCTGAGATGCTTACAAACAAGTTAATGCCTTCCAATATGTCTGCATGCAGTAGACCTTTTATACACACATTTAATCTTATTGTATTAATCAGCATGAAATTGAGTGTCTTAACCCAACCATGAGTTTTTTTCACCCCTGGAAGTTTCTGACTTCTTGACTTAGCCATATGGGAAGATATTTATCTGCTAATATTCTGAGAACTGATTTCTTCCAACAAATTACTTTGAGTTTGAATTTATTTATTTTTAGCTTTTTGCCTCAACATAGAACTTTTTTCTCTTCCAGCTCCTGGACAGTATGCCACACCGTGTGGTCAAGCCCCTGTTTCATCCCTTAATGTTGATAGTGAAACAGAAAGTAATCACGATACTGCCTTAACCCTTGCCTGTGCTGGTGGCCACGACGAACTTGTTGAGTTACTCCTCAATCGTGGATCTGACATAGGTAAGTTTATGAGTTGTAAAGGCCTATATCTCAAAAGTCTGAATAGCTCAATTTTTAACTTAATTTTTTTCAAATCTTAGAACATCGAGACAAGAAGGGATTTACTCCTCTCATTCTTGCGGCAACTGCTGGTCATCACAAAGTTGTTGAAATTCTCCTTGACCATGGAGCTGACATTGAAGCCCAATCTGAGCGCACCAAGGACACCCCGCTCTCTCTCGCCTGTTCAGGGGGTCGTTATGAAGTTAGTATTTATTCATCATACTGTCGTGCTTTTTCAACCTTGACATTATGTGATTTTCACAACTGTTAATTATTTCAGGTTGTGGACTTACTCCTTCAGAGAGGAGCCAACAAAGAGCATCGAAATGTATCAGACTACACTCCGTTGTCTCTCGCAGCATCGGGTGGTTATGTCAACATCATCAAACTCCTCTTAGCTCATGGGGCAGAGATTAATTCAAGAACAGGAAGCAAATTGGGTATTTCTCCTTTAATGTTAGCAGCTATGAATGGTCATACAGCTGCTGTTAAATTGCTCCTGGATATGGGTAGCGACATTAACGCACAAATAGAGACAAATCGCAACACAGCCCTAACACTAGCCTGCTTTCAAGGAAGGCATGAAGTTGTTAGCCTTTTGTTGGATCGTAAGGCCAATGTGGAACATCGGGCAAAGGTATTTGCACTGTTTTCTCTTTGCTCAATGAGACATACACTTTGAACAATTAACTTTGATTATAATTATTTTTATTGTTGCTTCAGACTGGTTTGACTCCCCTCATGGAAGCTGCAAGTGGTGGTTATGTGGAAGTTGGTCGAGTATTACTTGATAAGGGAGCAGATGTCAATGCTCCTCCTGTACCATCTTCAAGGGATACTGGATTAACTATTGCAGCTGACAAGGGGCATGTCCGCTTTGTAGAGCTTTTACTTACTCGTGGTGCCCAAGTTGAAGTAAAAAACAAGAAGGGTAACTCGCCTCTTTGGCTTGCTGCAAATGGGGGTCATCTTAGTGTTGTTGAACTTTTATTCAATGCTGGGGCTGATATTGACTCCCAAGATAATCGCAAGGTATTTGCCTACCTTTATTCTGTCTTCAAAAGTCACAAGTTGAAAGGTGTGTGTTTTATCTTTGCCTATTATTTTCTAGGTTTCCTGCCTTATGGCTGCATTCCGCAAAGGTCACATTAAAGTTGTTAAGTGGATGGTACATCATGTACTACAGTTCCCCAGTGACCAGGAAATGACAAGATACCACTCTACAATAAATGACAAAGAGCTTGTAGACAAGTGCCAAGACTGTGTCAAAATAATCCGAGCAGCTAAAGATCAACAAGCTGCCAAAGCCAATAAAAATGCCAGCATATTGCTGGAAGAGTTAGACATGGAGAAAAACCGAGAGGAAAGCAAACGCCTTGCTGCCCAGCGACGTAGAGAACGCAAGAAGAAAAAGAAACAAGAAAAGCGAAAGCAAATGGGTAATTGTAATGACAATGACAATGATAATGAGGATGATAATGAAGACAAGGGAGAAGAGAGTGAAAGAGGTGGGTGAATTTTTGTATTCGGGAGCAACCTATTCTAAGTTCTTGAAGGCTGAGTCATTTTAGGTTTTATCTGTAACATTTTTTATCTAATTTTTATGCATGTATTTTTTTTCTGTATTTTCAGAATTCAGTGGAAGTGAAAACTGCACCGCACCCGACTCTGAATCTCCAGACAGAGTTGCTGCCCCCACTGAAACAGTTGACAAAGAGGAAGGTGACAGTGGGATTGATGCTAATAGCCAAGGCTCATGTAGTTCCAGTGATGTGAAAGCCAAGGACAGACGAAAGGATAAGAAAAAGAAAACAAACGGAAGAAATAATCTTAATACTAATCTCAAATCTGAAAAAGAAAATAATCCTCCAGAAAGCACTCCCACTAACAACAGAGTTCCTCAAACTTCGACCTCAAGCTCAAGGTTTGTAGAAGAGCGACCTGCTGAGCGACGTACTGCCATTCCTTCCACTGCCTCATCTACCTCCACCTCCACTACCACAACTGCTTCCTCGAGATCAACAATCCAAGAAAGACAAGACAGAAAAATTAAATCTGATAATAAACCTGTCCCTACCAATACAACCCACATGGTGTTTGAAGCTACTGCCAGACATCCTGCAGATAGAGAGGACTTTGAGGCAACAGGAAATGAAACTTATACACCTGTCTCAAAAACAAAGAAAGTGTCACAATTGTAAGTTTTGTGTTTGTGATTTATGAACCTTTGAAGATTTGCTTATATGTGGTGTCACACTGAAACAATTTTGTTATTATTCAGATATAATATAGGAGATGCTGGTAGATATGAGAGTGAGACAACAACAGTCGGAAAAGCGTCATCTTCTACAAGCCCTAAGCAAGGAGGGAAACGGGATGAAGGATGGAAGGAAGTTGTGAGAAAGTAAGCATAAAACATTTTGTTTGCCATAGCAAACTTCTCAAAATGTTTGAAAATTTCCCCTTTAGTCTTGAGTATTAATTTGCAAGTGGGCATCATGTGTTTTCATTTAATTGCTAACACCAAATGGAGGCATTTCCTACCAAAAGTGTTTTTTTGGCAACAGTCAATTATTAAATAGTGCATGTAAAAATTTGTGTTACAGATTTACAGATTAGAACTACTTTCTCTGCTAAAAATTCAAATTTGGCAGATTTGTATTCCTTTTCCCCTTCAAAATTGATCATAAGAAACTTTCAATATTGTGGGTTTGCGCTGCTTTTATTTTCATATTGTTTACTAATCGGTAACTTGTGGGATTGGCTTTGAGTTATTAATGGAATGAAACTTGTTCACATTTTGATTGATACATTAAGAGAGAAGCAGTGAGAGCTCCTCTTTTACAAAATTCTGGTTGTCAATCACAATTTTTGTATGTTGAAAGAATTTTCATTTGTTATTATGAACATGTGAATTTTAGTTTGGGCCTCTCTCCTACACAGTCAGATTTTTGGAAGGAATTTCAATGTGCCCTTTTAATTTTAATGTTCTTTTTATGGTAAAAGCAGTTACAGTTCAGACCCTTATCTATGGCTTTCAAACATATTGAACGATTATTAATGTGTTTTGGTATTTTAATTTCTAGATACTCGCCTTCGGTTCCAAACTCTTATCCACAGAATTCCTCTTCCCACTTCAGGTGGGTGAAGTATTTAATACTTATTTTTGTATATAGCATGCTGCTTACAAAAATACTTTAACATATAGGTTCTTACTGCTTTTTATTGTATCTTGGTTTTGATTGCATGTTTGAAGTACAGTTTAATTTTGCTCTGCCTTTTTCATTGCTTTTACAGTTTTGTGTGATTTAAGATGAATTATTTGTATACATCAAACTGTTAGTCTAATCTTGTTTAGTTTGAAATTCCATCTGTTTGTTATGTAAATTTATTCTAAATTCTCAAATTTTGTCTCTGTGGCCTTCCTAGAGATGTTATGTGATTTAAGTTGTAGCAAAGTTTTGTCCTATTTTCTCAGCATGGCTTTCTTAAGCTTTCTAAAACTGACAATTCTAATTTGTACTCCATTTTTCAGGTCTAAAAAAGTGTCTGTGCCACTAAATGCCATTAGTCGTGTTATTGGCCGAGGTGGGAGTAATATCAATGCCATTCGTGCTGCAACTGGAGCTCAAATTGAGGTTGAAAAACAGTGTAAGGGACAAGGAGAGAGAATCATTACCATCAAGTACGTATTACTTCTTTGTCTACATTTCAAAACCTGTTTTTACTTAATTTTGTCCATGGTAATATTATTACTGGATTGTATTGAACATGTCTCTTGAATTTCAACTGATCACCAATTTTTTCATCAGGGGTTGTGCTGATGCCACACGTCAAGCTCATATGTTAATAGCTACCCTAATTAAGGACCCAGATGTCGATATTATGGGAATGCTACCAAAACCTATCAAATCTGGTACAACCCTTGGACAATGGGAGAAACCTGTACCTGCTGTATGTTGTCTTGTTCTGTCACTCTTTGACCTTGCTCTTTTACTTTTCTATTGTATCTCAAACCTGGTTTTTAATTGTGTGTATAGACTTTGAAGATGAAACCGGCAGCTGTTGCGGTTGGTTTAAAACCTGCCTCTGCTCCTGCAACTGCTCCTACACCACTGCTAGGACCGGCAACTTTCACCAAAGTTGTTCCTTCAAGTGAGTTTTTTCACATGATTTTTTATGGTTGAGGTTCTTACTCTTGTCAATAACTATCCTAGAATTTAAATCAAGCCGTAAGGTTATTGCTATTGGAAAGATCTCACTTAAACCAGTAGCTATTTACGATATGTGAGGTTGTTCAGTTTTCTTGAAGTGGATGAAGAGTTAAATGTTCTAAATTAAGCAAATAGCCGTGCATAGGGAAGTTGTGATTGACCAGACCGGTTTGGTATTGCAGCTGGTCCTCCTCCACTGCTGCCTTCATTGCGGTCAGCGGCTGTTTGCAAGCTCATGTCGTCCTACTCTCCCCCAGTGACCCGCGGTACCGCACCACGCCTCGTGGCCGCAGGTAATCTCATATCAGCGGAGAGGGGAGAGTAGTGTGAAGGGAAAAGGAACTATCTTCGTCAATCCATAAAAGAGACCGCCCCTAACAATTTTTTTTCTTTTTCTTTTTCTTTTTCATTTTCAGCTGAGAAGCGAGCTGCTATCCTTGCTGCCTCCAACACCAAGACAACCATGTCATACACATCGGCCATTATGACGTCTGGGCGCAACGCGTCCAGAGGACACGCGCCTCTCACCACTCAGACGTTTGCAGCCAAGCTGAGCGAGCCAACGGGGGTGCCTTCTCCAACCCCCTTGGCGAGCATTGCGCCGCCAAAGACGAGACAGCCCCAGGCCGCGCCGCCGGCCACAGCTCCAGTCACTCCTTTGGTATGATTGCAACTCGCTCTGCTTGCCCTCGCCATCTGTTTGATCAATTTTACTCAAACCGCCGTAATTTGTCGTTTAGGTGTCTACTGTGCCCTCACCGAAGCATCATCGTCCTCCTCCCATCTCGTCGGCACCTCCGAGTATGACATCCCATTTCAAGGCTTCACTTGCTCACTCCTCAGTGAGCACCTCATCATCGGTCACGCCGGCCTCCGTCGCACTGGCTAGCTCCGCTGTCAGGAGCAGCAGCCCAGCGCAGCCCGCCTTGTCGCAAGTGTCCGGCGAGGCAGAACCCGCCAGTAGCACCACCACTACGCCACTAACCTATTCTCTCTTCAACTCTGACAAGGTTAGTCCAATTGCGCTCCTTTGTTAACTACGAAATGATGCTCACCCTAGGAACTCTCTAATTTCACCCCCTGTTTCAAAGTTCACCATTTTTACAATATTTACTCATTTTTTATTGTTTCTAATTGTCAAAGTAGCCAGTTAAATTTAAAAAAAAATCAAAATCTAAAGCCCCTCTATATCCTGTAGAGAATCAGCTGGTCGTGACCCCTTTCTCTTGTGTTCTCGCAGACAATGTGGAGTCGAGACAGTGACGGCAACTCCAACCAGAAGGGCATGAACTTCGCCAGTGTGGCGGCCGCAGGCTCGGCGTCGGCTGCCTCGTCGCTGACGCCCGCGCCCGCCCAGTACCTGGACTCCACGCCGCCCCAGGTGGACATCTCGAAGGCGCCGGGCTACCGCAAGAACACGACGTGCTCGCCGGTGTCCTCCAAGCCGTGCAGCACGGCCAGCTCGCCGCCGTCCATGAGCGCGGAGGCGCACGCGCACCGGGAGCGTGACCGGGAGCGGGAGAGGGACGCGCCGGCGCACAGCAGCGCGGCGCCCTCGCCCGTCAAGCCGCCCTCGCTGCTGGCCATCAGCAGGCCGGGCCCGCCCCCGGCCGCCGGCCCCGGCCCCGGCCCCGGGGACGCCCCGCACCAGCACCCGCAGGGCCCGCCCCCGCCCGTCTCGCAGCCCGGGCCCGGGCCCGTCATGACCAGCCAGCCGTCGGCCATCTCGCGGCCCTCGCTGGAGATCCAGCCCCCGGACGTGAGCCTCGGGCTGGCCGTGAGCCGGCAGCAGCCGGGCATGGACATGGCGCACTCGCCGGGCGGCGGCCTGGGCCTGGTCGTGCAGCGCCCCAGCAAGGAGGCGCAGCAGCACAGCCAGCAGCCGCTGGTGTCGCCCGGGCAGCACATGTCGCTGCCGCACCGGCAGTCCACGCCCCCGCAGCTGGGCCACGGCCTCGGCCACGGCCACGGGCACGGGGCCCCGCAGGGCCAGGGGCCCGGCGCCATCGGCAGCGGGCTGGGCGGCCTGGCCGTGCAGCGGCCCTCCATGGCCGACATGCAGCACTCGCCCGGCCGCAGCACGTCGTCCGTCGACATGCAGTCGTCCATGTCGCCCTCGCCGCAGGGCGCGGGCCAGGGCCAGGGTCAGGGCCCGCCCGGCCCTCCGCCCAACACCAGCATCCCGCCGCCGGGCCACGGGCCCCACGGGCCCCACGGCCACGTGGGCAACCACATGCTGCGCCCGATGAGCATGGAGATTCCGCCCTCGGCGGGTCTCAACCACAACATGGTCGTGCGGCCCAACAGCATGGTTGAGGGCCTGAATCCCCAGCAGCAGCAGCAGCAGCACCACCAGCAGCAGCAGCATGGCTCGGCCCAGCAGAACCCCAACCAACCCCCGCCCCAGAGCCAGCCCCAGAGGTTAGACCTTCCCCCATCTGACTTTGGTGTCCGTTCCGTTCCCGTGTTCCCAGACGACAACTCGGGCCTGTACGGCGCCCACTCGCACGCGCACTCTCACGCCGACAACCTGTTGGGCATGGTGCCGGGTATGACTGACGCTCTGCTCAACACGGCCGTGAGCATGTCGCGGCTCAACCCGCGCGCGCCCGACTTCTCCAGCGCCATGCACCACACCAACAAGCCCCCTCCCCATATGTTCCAGTCCGCTCCCCCGTACCTCCCACCCAACATGCTCCCTCCCGGCTCCCTCCCCAACAAGTTCCACCCCCCTCGGCCTGGGCCTGGACACGGCAGCTCGCACAACCGCTGGCCCTTCATGCCGCACGGCGGCCACGGCGGCCACGGCTACCAGCCGGACGCCTCCAACTTCAACGTGCTGGGCGGGGCGCTGGGAGCGTCGCTCAGCCATCCTTCTGCCTCCGTGTCGGACATGATGCCGCCCATGACGGAGAACGGGAACTCGCCGCCCTCGCCCAACCACGGGCACGGGCACGGTCACAACCACGGCCATGGCCATGGTCACGGCCACGGCCATGGCCATGGCCACGGGCCGGCTGGGGACGGCGCGGGCGCGGGCGCGCCCATGAAGGCGCCACCGAGACCCATCGGCACCGAGAGGCACTTCAAGCACCACTCCATGGCCGGCGACGGCGTCACAGGCGCCGACTGGCTCCTGGGCATGCCAAACCAGCAGAACCAGCAGCCCCCGCAGGCCGACCCCAAGATCTCGTGGGCCGGGCCTCAGATGTACCGGTCAAACCCCGCTCCCTATGACCTGCCTCCCATGGACACGTTCCAGGTACAGGATCTCTGCTGACGTGAATGCTGATAGATTGTGCTGCTCTTGTTCTTGTCCTAACTAAATTCGTTCGTCTCTTAGCTGGGTATGGACAACCAGTTCCATAATGGAGGCAACACGGCCGCCGCTGCAGCCGCGGCCCTCTCAGCGCTGCATCACTCAATACCCATGATGACCCCCTACAGCGGTGCCGGTGCAGGATCATTCGGCACTGACCTAGGTCACGACACAATGAAGTTGGACCCTTCCAGCTGGGACGGTACCAACAGGCTAGGCATGCCTGAACTCAATGACAAACAACACGTAAGTAACTTCAACTGCACCAGTACTGTCTATTTTTTACCACAATAATATTTATTTATTTATTTTTTGTCTTGCTTTAGGGATGGACTAATAAGTGGAGCCATTAGTAGTTCAAGGTGTCTTCGTTCTTGGGATTTGATTATGAAGAATAGCGCAAGGATACTGAACCAATAGAAATCAATTGTGTTTTCTTTATGATTTTTTTTCTAGAATATGGCTTTTAATTTCAGTCATAGAGCTGTTCTTACTTGAGCTTTGTGAGCAATCATGTCAGTTTGGTAGTGATACCCAATCAATCATGAATTTTTTTTACTGCACTTGCTTTTGTGCAGATCCTTAAATCAGTGAATCTGATGTCAGCTGTGCAGTTGGCACATACTCTTTACCTAAGACTTGGATTAAGTACCCATTGTGGCATTATTAAACCCGTAGAGAAGGTGTCTAGATCTAAGATTGAATTAGGAAGCATTGTGACTCTTAAACTTTCTCTTTAAAATATTCCCTATGACTTTGTGGGTTTGATAAATGCTTGTACTAGTACCATAAGTATCTTTACAGTGCAGTGACTGCAGGTTTCAATCTTTCATTCATATCTTGTAGTCATGTGTTGGTAATTCTTTATTTTCCTGTTAGTGATGGGAACTGTTGGTCCTCAGTTGTAATGTATCCCAGGAACTTTTTTAAAAATGTATGTTCTACAAATGTAGCTTTGATGAGAGAAATGTGTTGAGGTAATTAGGCATATTATTATGCTGTAGTAGTTCACTGCAGTTGAGTTGGGCGACATAAAGGTCAGGGTTAATGGTGAAATGAATTTGTTAACCAGATTGATCATACAATCTTTGGTTCATTCTTCAATTTGTATTTTGATGATAATGATTGTTTATTGCAATGCCATAATGGATCAATAATCTCTTGTGGCTTAATGTAGCAAACCAATATTATGATGTTGCTGGTGGTGATGTTAGTAGGATGGAAGCGTGACGGGTGGCATGCTTCTACTCCTTATATTGTACAGATGCTCTTTTGAGCTATAGTTAATGGCTGCATGACAGCCAGTCCAGAGCAAGAAATGCAGTAAAGAAATGTTATATTGCTTGTACATGAAGACTAAAATAAATCTTTATGCACTGTGAAAAATCTTACATGGTTCATGTTTATTGGAAAAGTTTATAATCTGAATGAAAATAACAAACTCAATGAGATAAGCAATTTATATACAATGTCAGAACATCTCATATACATCATTTTTTGGAACCACCAAATCCAGAGAAACCCATGATGGCAGCCAACTCTGACTGACCCTCTGACTGATCTTGATCAAGATCATCATCCATCTTCCTTTTCTTTTCCTTCTTCCGCTCCTTCCTATACTCCTTCAGCTTATCCTCCTGGAATGGAAGAAATCAAAGTTGATTATTTCTAAATAACATATTAGCCCATATAATTTGTAATGTGTACAATAATATCTCACCTCTTCCCTCATTTCCTTCATTCTTTGTTCAAGATCATAGTCTTTTTTCTTCTCCTCTAATTTTCTTTTATTGAGTTCAAAGCGTTTTTTGACTTGGTCTAGTGATGACCGTTCAATGCGCATTGACATGCCCAAGTTTCTTTGATCTAGAAGCATTGTACATCAAACCAATCAACAACATTTCTCAAAGTACATTGTATCACAAAAAACAACATTACACAAGGCTACTTACGCTTCTTTCCATTGATATGGTCAAGGAAATTGATGGAATCTTTTACAACACAATCGCACACATTACAATAGTATCTAAAAAGAGAGCAAATGGACAAAACTGAAGGACAGTTCCGATGAAGGCATGAAAGACTTGTAAAATGTAAATACATACCCTCCTGTTTGTGACGATGGGGTGTTTTTAGTGATAACGACGCTCTTTCCAAGCTTTCCCTCAAGATCCACGCGATAATCTCTTTGACGCAATAATTCCCTTGTAACTGGTGCTGGTTTCTGTTTCCCATTTTCCAGAGCTTCTAACTCTTCTAGCAATCGCTCTTCGGCTAACTTTTCGTATTCTTCTTTGTCCCATTTCCTACGGTGGTCCTCAATCCCTGAGCCAGATGCCTGAAAAAATATGGGGTGTTTAGACAAACACAAAGATTAATGTGTGTGCACTGTTAGAAAAGGAGTTCTGGATTATGTAGAGAGCTGACTATGAGTAGTTGGTTCATGATTGAAATCAATTGTCCGTTTGCCTTTGTTTATTGTTTGATGAAAAAAGAAACGAAATGACATGTTAGTTTCGACAGGTTAGGTTTTGAAAGATGGTTGAACTTTTCACACAAAATGTCACATTTCTTTCAATTAGCAGAGGCAAGGCAACATAAGGAACAGAAAACAAAAACTTACGCCTGATCCAGATGCCATTTTGCTGCTTTCAAATGGTAACAGGCACCAAACCAATTCTTTTCCGTATTCCCCAAACGTTTATTCTGCTGCCTTCACAACTATCCTCTGTTTATCTACTGTTGACGACGACTTCTGTCATTTTAAGCAAGGCGCTTAGGGATCAAGAAGAAGATGTGAAGAAGTTTCGAAACAGGGATGTGGCAGACTTTAAATTTAATCGTCTATTCTCAAACTTTGGTGTATAATACTGAACTTCTCATTGATTTTCCATTGCTCAACAGTTCCCAAGTTCTTAAAGTGATTGCCACATCCCTTAACCAATCCTTAACCAATACATCTGTCAACACCTGTCATTAAGGTTAGGTTTTCGTTTGCTCCAGATGAATACAATGGAAATTTTAACTGGTAAGTCTTTATATCGTGCTTCTTATTCATTAAAATTATGTACTATTTCTTATTATTCAAGAAGTTTATGAGAAATTTTAGTTTTTTTCTTTTTTATTGCATCTTTTATTGTTTGATGGTAGTTTTTAGTTGCCCACTCTTTGTTATTTTTCTTCAGCAAAAAACATTAAGACAATAATTCCATCACCGCATCGGACTCAGGGTGATGGTATGGAAAATGTCATTGACGCTCAAGGCAAGGCTGAGGCACAACCTAGCACATTTTCCAAGACACCTAAAAAGCTGCTGGTATGCAAATATAACATAACTTTGTTTTCGTCAACTGCTATCTTCTAAAGGAAAATTGTCCTTACAGGTTGATGATTTCTTATACCGGCCTTCAGGGGCTAGTTTGAGGAGCATTCCTCCTCCTATAATACCTCCAGGCAGAATGGTTAGCCTGACTTCAAACAATATAGTCCATTTGAAGAAGGACAAATTAAGCAATGTTGGATTTAAGACAAAAGAACCAAAATTTGTTCCATATGAACCTTATAAGGCAGCAGTTAATCCAATTGTGCCTATTCCAAGACACAAAGGATCAAGAAAATCAGTTAATACAACAGCTGTGTTCAGTTGTGCAGCCTCCAGCAGCAAAGAACAAACTAAAAGCTCGTCCTCTCTGGAATCAAAATTTGAAAAGGAGGACGTTGTTTGTGAACCATCAGATTGTAGTAGGGATGAGGCTGTTGGTGCCGTTTTCAGTAGAGAGTGGGAAGAAGAAAAGAAATCAATGGAAGCTGAGATACAGCAACTTAAAGATGACAACAGTCAGCTAGAAAATCAGTTGAAGTTACAAGCCCAGGTGAATGGTGAACTCAAAAAATTGCTTGTTGCTGCAGTTGGAGAAGACATTGAAACAAGAGTTAACCACCTGACAGAAGATAAGGTGCATCTTGCAAGGGCTCTGCTTACATCAGCTCAGAGCTTATCAACTCATCAGGAGCAAACTGAGTGGTTGGCAGGCCAATGTGAAGTTTGGAGAAGCAAATTTCTTGCCAGCAGGTACTACATACAGGACCAGTGTCTTCAAGAATAAAGATATATAAACCCATGTGCCCGTTTATCTGATGTTTCCTTTCTGTGTTGTCTTATCTAGTTTGATGGTGGAAGAACTTGCAAGATGGAAAGCTGCATTAAGTCAAAAAGCAATTGATCTTCAGGAAAGTGTGCAGCGCTTACTAGAAGAAAGATGTAAAATTCGAACTTCACTTATTGATTGTCACAGGTATTTTGTGGTCTTTTTTGAGTTCTTATTATTCTCAATTGCCATTTCTTTAGTAAAAATTTCCCATCTTCAGGAAGCTATCTGTTTTGAGAGAGAACTTTGACATGGTCTCTGCTATGGGTGGTTCGCGGGGTGGCCTGCGACGAGATTTGAATTCAAGTAATATTGCTGATCTTACTGCAGCAAATCAAAAGCTGTGTGATGTAGTCACCACTCAGTTACTTGGTAGTGCTATTGACAAAGTAGCAAAATTCTCTCTTGATTACCAAAGTCTGGACCAATATTCTCCCACTGAGAAAGTAGCCTTACAGGTAAGACATCACCATCATTGCATCTAAGTTTTAAGACAAATTTTAAGCAATTCTCCTCATGGTGCAAACTTATAATGATGCTTAACAATTTTTTGAACAGTTACTGCAGCAACCAATAACAGCCCTTTTGTCTGGAGGCCCGGATGCAGCGTGTAATGCAGTGATGGGAGCAGCTCTAGCACTTGGAGGATCACAGCTGTTCCCCCAAAATCCCAATCTGGCATGTTGTGCTCATTGTAGTGGAGAGGTAAAACAATTGTGAAATGTGAAACAATGATTCTTTATTTTTGTGTTATTTATTGGATTCAGAATGCAATCTCGCTGTGTGGTTTAATTTAGTCATGATTTTTCTCAATTTGATGAATTTATTTAATCAGGGATGTAGAGCTATGCTTAATGTATAATTTTTAATGGAACCCCTAATTGGAGGTATTTTTGTATGTATTACAAATCAATTTTATCAATTGATAATAATTCTGCATTGCTGGACCTGTGATTTAGTACTAGTGGCAACTTTGTATTTTTGTGAGATGAACTAGGTTAAAATGGGTAATAATCAGAGTGCCTCGCTCCCGTCGTCCCTACCGATTTATCTTGGTAGACTAGACCTGTGCATGTATCCCCTTAATAAATGACTGGCATGACTTTATGCTCTACTAATGTGTGTTGTACGAAGCTTTTGTCTGGTCTGTGATGTTTTATTATTTTTAACAATAAAACCATAAACGTTACGCCGTCATATTAACTGACCGCTTCACTCTGAGCCGTCGCGGGCGAGCACGGTGGTATACTCTGACGAATTGCGCGTAAGGTTCTATGTGGAACAATCGCCGGATAACTCCAAAAAAGCCTTTTGTCGTCTTCCCCTATTATTTCTCTTTTTTTCTTTCTTTTTTCTTTTTCAATCTTTGTCTGTAAAGGAAACTACATCATACCGCTCTATGCTTACGGCCATCTTGACCCGTGGGAGCGCATGCTTTTCATTTTTGTTCCGAAGAATTGGTGTGTATTCGGCTCGGATGACGCTGGTTGTGGCCACAAACAGGAGCGCGCTGTACTGAGGGCGGCTAGCGCCTGCCGGCTAGGCACACCCGTGGAGCAGCTGAGCGCGGCGGGACTGCCTACCTCGCAGGCGCTTCTTGTCACTCACTGCCCTCCTCATTCTGCCTCACTCGCACCTATACGACACACCCCATGATTGCGAGAGAGAGAGAGACAGAGCGAGAAAAGCGCTCTTCGGAATAGGAATCAGTCGACGGGGCAAGAAACCCCCCCTCTACCCGTCTCTTTTTCTCTGGCCGTTTTCCTTGGAGCGACACCGTCTTGCTCGGCACTCCTGAGCGTGTCCGTTCCGAGTCCATCGCTCGGCTGGGGCAGCTCCGCGCCGCGGAGGTGAGCTGCCCGGCGCTCCCCACCCGCCGCGCTGCGCCGGGTACCGCCTGCCTGGTGGTCGCTTTTGCCCTGCGCGGCCCTCCTCTCCTGCCCGGCTTGGCTTGGCTTGGCAGTCGGTAGTGCAGTGCAGGCGGGCAGGCGCAGGCAGGCCAGGCGGACACCGCACAGCCCGCCGCCCCGAGCCCCGGCCCCCCGGGCCCCCCGCGCCCTCGACAGGCTTTGTTGTGAGGCGAGGCCCCGCCAGGCCCGCCAGGCCCCGCGCTGCTGCTCCAGTCCGGTCCAGTCCTGGTCCTTCCCGCTGCAAGAGCACGGCGCTGCGCTGCACTCTCCGCCACTGCATGTCGTTGGACGCGCGCGCGCGGCCCTATACCTACAACCTCATCATACAACAACAATAAAAGAACACACCAAGCGGCGTGTCAGTCCGATTGTTATTTTTGCGATTCGGTGTTGTGTTTTTCTCTGTGTGGCAGTGAGATAGCAAGAGAGAGGAGTGAGAGTGAGATGGACGCTAGGGCGATTATCGCCGTGCGGTGACGAGTTAATTACTGTGCTGAGGATCATTCTGCGCCCGCTGTCACGGATACGCCAGCCGCCCAGCCCAGCTCGGCCCAGCCAGGTTCGACGTGACGTGTGAATCGGGTGAGTTTTAGCGTCATCATGAACCCGAGCCTGGTTCTGGTTCACGCCAGTTTCCAAGATTTCACGCGGGGGTAGTCTTTTGCGTCTCCGCGGGAGAGAACCTCGGCTTTCGTATTGGTTTCTAAGGAAAAGGGCCCTTTTCAACTACTTCGTCGTCGTTGAATTTTGTTCGCCAGATTTCAAACAGACAGAACACGTTGTTTGCGGGCGTGCTGTTGCGGTGCGGTGCGGCGCGGCCGCGGCTGGCTCCCTCCCTCCGGTCGTTGTTCGGCTCGCGGTTGACCGGCCTGACTTGACCCTCTGCTCATCCCGGCCTGTGACCGCCTGTGACCCGTCTCAATCGTCAGCGTCCTTTGAGCACGGAGGGCGCCGGCCGCTAGCGCCAGGCCTCGCCCCGCCCGGCCCCGCCTGTGGTGTGGTAACTCCGAACGACACCTCACACTCACAGCTGCATACTGCAGTACTGCTGCTTGCACGGCGCGCCTGCTCGGCCCAGCGTTGCCAAGTGTCTTTATCCAGCGGCTCCAGGATGCAGGCTCCTCCAGGATCCTCCAGGCTCCTCCAGGCTCCTCCAGGCCGCAGCCCCAGGAACCGCCTCCTCTCCAGCCCTGGCGATTGTTCTGTTTGTAAATCTGCGGTCGCGCGGACACGCCGTGCGGACCCCGGGCCCCGGGCCATACTCTGCGATTTGGTGAAATGATCGCCGGGCTGAACGTGACAGAGAGTTAGTATTTCCCCTCCTATCCGCTCCCTCTCATCCCCTCCCCTCCCTCGCCCTCCTCTGCAGCTGTTGTTACATCTCTACACCACTTTCTACCACCGAAATGTCATGTATTCCCCGCTCGGCTGGGCCGGCCCGCCTGGGCGCCTCTGTCTGCACCCTCTCCCTCTCCAGCAGCCACGGTGTGCTGATGACTGGCTGCACGAAAACCAATATCCCTCGCCATACTGGACGGGAGCTTTCTACTCTCTTAAGCCATATGTGTATCTGCAAATGGGAGAAATATAACGACGGTGGCTGAAGCCGGCGGGGCGGGGCGGGGCGGGGCGGGGCGGGGCGGGGCGGGGCGGGGCGGGGCGGGGCGGGGCGGGGCGGGGCGGGGCGGGGCGGGGCGGGGCAGCTCTGTCTACGGGAGCGTGTGTGCGAATGCGAGCCTGCTCAGCCTGCTCCCGCTCAGGAGGCCGCCGGATGGAGCCGTTTTATCCGTGGGCTCCGGCCGTTTGGAACTCCTGAAAGTAGAAGCAGCGAGGGTCTCATTCGAAAGGATCTTTACCAGAACATGAAGCTGGCGCGCGCTTGTGTGTGTGTGTGTGTGTGTGTGCGCGCACGCTCCAGCTCCAGCGTGCACAATATTTTTAACGAGTCACGAGGGACCTCTATAAAAGGGCCCACTGCAGACACACACGCTGGCGCAGGCCTGCCGAAAGGTCTGAAACAGTAACGAGCAGGAGGCGAAGCGGGAGCGTGGCGGAAAGCGAGCCGGGCCGGGCCGGGCCGGGCCGGGGGCTCACAGTCGAGTCCTCAGGAAGCAGGCGGAAAGGTCGATAGGCTGTCGTGCGCTGCGCTCCCTACGGCCCACTACCAGCGGCCCGATCCGCGCGGACGCGACCACGCGACGCTACTCGTCGCGACAAAGTGAGAACACAATGCAACATTGAAGGCGGCGTGCAGCGGACGTTGCAGCGTGACTCTCCACGTCACCGCTGCCCCTTCCTGCATTCCCCTCTCCTGTACCCCCTCCCCCTCCCCTCCTCCCCTCCTCCCCCTTCCCTCCTCCCCTCCCCCTCACGGCCTCCAAAGCGACCCCGGCTCATCCCAATGGGTTGAAAATCCCATCGGATAGTCTGTGTGGCCGCTTCGTGTCGCTGCTTTGGGCGTGTAGGGGCGGGGCGGCCGCGCTGTGATTCGCCCAGCGCCACATCTCTTCCCGCGTCCGTGGACCATCAAGGTCACCCCAGGCATTCAATTCGATTCGCCCGAGCGACTCTCTGCCCGTTCATGGGCTCCGGCCCCAGCCCGGCCCGGCCTGGCGAGGCTTGCGCTGCACCCCCCCCCCCTCTCCTCTCCGCTCAGCGAAACAGCTCTGCTGAGCGGAGCGCCTTCCAGGTGGGCAGGTAGGCAACCCTCCCGCAGCGCTGCCGAGCGGGTCGGCCTAGCAGCGGCTGAAGCACGTCGGCGGTGCGGCGCCTCGAGAGCCTCTGAGCGCCTTTGGCCAGTAGGCAAGTAGGAGGCGGGTACAGTGGCCGCCGGTGCCCGCCCACTCCCGGCCCTGCCCCACCCCGCCCACGGCCGCCGCGTGTATGTTCGTCGCGGCTGCTTGTCCGCATATGGCTCTGCGGTATTGTTTGGTTTATTCTAGAGCCGCGGGCGGCAGCGACGGTGCCCCCCTTTCCTCCCCGCTCGCCCCGCGGGAGGAAGCCCAAGTAGTATTTCAAGTCAACACACAGCACTCGGCGCGGTGGGCACTCCGCTTGTGGTATGGTGCAGTTCGCGCGGAAAATTTAAGGAAATAGCCAGCTGCGCAGGACCGGGTTGGCGAGTGCCCGTGGGGCCTGCTGGGGCCCTGGCCGCGGGGCGGGGCGCCCCCACAGGGACGTAATTAGGGCATGTGTGAAGGGGGGGCGATGCATCGCGGGTTGCCTAACTTCAGGGGCAAACCTCGTATTCTACTTTAATGTCTAGTATTCCGTTACGTTTCTGTGTATTGTATTCTGTGGACTCAAAAAAGGCGGGGGCGGGGGCCGCACACGGGGCCACCACTGCGGCTCAGTGCGCCCCGTATGACAGCCGAAAATCGGAAATTTGGGTCCCCTTCGGGGACCCGAGGGGGGGGCGATCGCCCCCATCGCCCCCCCCTTAATTACGTCCCTGCGCCCCCACCCCGCCGCCTCCCTCACCTTCCATTTTCATAATTCAGCCGTGGGGAGGTGGGGGTAAGAGCGCGCGAAACAATTGTCAGTGCGAGCGCCGGCCCGGCCGTGCCCTGGTGGGTCGGCGTGGCGCGGCGTGGCGGGCGTGGCCGCGCCGTTTACCCAGAGGTGGTGCTCGGCAGGGTGGGGCGGGGCGGGGCGGAGTGGAGCAGGGCGCACCGTCTCCCGCAGAATCACACTCTAAATAATTCGCGTTACTTATTTATACACACGGCGGTTTTATTTCTGCGCGGCGGCGGAACGGGAGGGCGCAGCGCGCAGCAGCGGCACAGAGAGCGGCGGGGCGGGGCGGGGCGGGGCGGGGCGGGGCAGGTGGCCTCCCCTCGGAGTGTGGCTGCGGCGGTGAAGCCCCTGAGCTGCGGACGGCGCGGCCGGGCCGTGCGGCCCCGGGCCCCAGCATGCGTTGCGTTCGACCACAGCGCGCCCCGCTCGCCCCGCCCCGCCCCGCCCCGCCCCGCCCCGCCCCGCCCCGCCCCGCCCACAGTCGTGTACTTCATGCCCCTCACCCAGCAGGTCCTTGTCCTCGGCGCGGCCTGCCCGGCCCGGCCCCGAGGCCACGCAGGTCCTCGCCCTGCCGCATTCCAGCCCGAGTCCAGCACAGCGCACACGAGACACTTGCGCCGCCTAATGGACACCTGGCTGGACGAGGCATGGAGGATATTGGTGCGGCGCCGTGCCGTGCCGTGCCGTGCCGTGCGCGTTTGTTGCTCCGCTCCGCTCGGGCGCCGTGCGGGTCTGAGACCCGACGCGACGGCGGCGAGTTTGACGCGGCGCGGCCGGCCGGCCGGCCGTTCACCTTCTGGTGCTACGCTAGTGTCGCCAGGCGCACGTGGCGCACGAGGGTGAAAGCCGTGGGGGGGACTCGAGGACGCGCAGGGCAGGCCTGGCGCCTCGCAGCCGATAATGATACAGAGGACCGCCAAAGGTATCTCCGTCTTTATCGCATTCGGTAAACAGCGTCTTATAGGGTGCTAGTCTAGTGTCCAATGTGGGCGACACAGACGAGGATAGGAGAGCTTTACTTTTGGAAAAGTCGCGGCTGTGCGCGCCCTGGCGAGTGTGTGAATTGTGCAGCTCCGGCTGGAAAGGCCCCGACTTCCTTTATCTGATGGAA
>JAHWGI010001189.1:0-16549 GCA_029379305.1 Frankliniella fusca
GTCGTTCGCTTCAGGCTTGACGGGGAATACAGGTCCCAAGCAAGATCCAGGCGCTGCTTTTGCAAATCGACTGACTCACGGACCAGCTTCGGCTTCAGATCCTTCTGCCAGTAGTCTATAAATGTGTTGGATGTACGAGGGGGAAACAAATGGGGAAGAATACTTGCGTCTACAATTAGACAGTCGCGTGACTCTGGAGCTGCTGCAGGCTCGGCTCTGCCCTCGACTAGCAAAGATAGAATTTCACTCTTGTTTTCAGGAAGTCGCAGGTCCCCGTTCTTGCTAACAGATGGGGGGCAGACCTGGTTTTCGAACGAAAAAAAGACTTCAAGGTCAAGCTGTCGGTGTTCGCTCATAATGTACAGACGAAGAAACAGTTGTGCATCCATCTGCAGGCTTTTAATTTCCACAGCTTTCCCCTGAATGTTCTTAGTGCGTGAAGTAAATATCTTTCGGTTTGTCTTCTTAATTGGGTCAAAAACAGAGCGTGTGTTGCTTGTGAGTCTCTCATTAACAAAGGTATGAAACGCAGCAACCCCGTCAGACTCCATCTGGGCTAGAGCTTTTACAGCATCCGGTCCGAGAACGTCCCGCGTGTGCACGTTGATCAGCTCAGGACCTGTTTCCATGAATGGATTTCCCCGCTCGAGAAAACTGGATCTCAGGGAATGCACCTGTTTCTTGAACGAAACCTAGAAATAAAAGTTATATTATAGGCCTAATTCTACTCTGCAAAATTAGGAAAAAATAAAATACGACAATTTAAGGAGACACAAATTCGAGGGGTAAATAACTCCGAATTTTGATGTACACCACTAATTCAAAATTCACACTAATTCAAACTAATTCACGCGAATTCAAAACTAATTCACACGAATTCAAAACGAATTCAAAACAAATTCAAGAAAATTCACAACAAATTCACAATAATTTCAAAAAACTTCGCAATAAATTCAAAAAATTCAAAGCTAATTCAAAACGAATGCAATTTAATTCAGACAAATTCAATTCAAATTCACGAAATTTGTACACCGAATTCAGAGTTGTTTACCCCTCGCACAAATTCCTGGAGAGGAAACTGCAACTGTACCTGAAAAGAATTGTACTGGTCATGGCGTGTTTCTAGCCCTTCCGTCGAATTAGTGTATTTTACGGGGTTGAACTCATCCAGGAGCCTTTGTATCTCTGGTCCAGCCAGCATCCAGCGCAAAAGAGACTGCCTGTCTTCAGTCAGACCAATGGCCCCTCCCTGTCCTTTTATAATCTTGTTGTTCTGCTCATGAACTTGATCTGGCGAAATTCTTGTAAACGGGTCGTTTGTCTTGGGGAGGGAAAAAAAACCTTTCGAAAAAGCTGAAGCTACATCGGGTGCTGTAAGTGGCAACTCTGCTAGATCTTTTAGGTGTACAGATAGCCACCTTGCATAGTTAATTTTATCCCATGCGAAAAACAAGGGTAGCATATCTCGTATGCTTGAAACATATTGGTCGTAACAGCCGCTGCGCAGTGCACCAACAAAACCGAGCAGTAGCATCTCCAGTTTCAGGACGGTCCACCAAAAAATAAATGTAGGGGACTCTCTCTGCTGCTCTGCCCACTCGGTGACTGGGATATTCGTGTCGCACAACTCGGCGTGCGCGTCGTGTAGGAGAGTGTACAGCGCCGCTGCCGTCGCCTCATGAGAAGCTCGAGATTTCTTGATGTGATGGACTTTCAGCAAACCTTCAGCGCCTACTTCTGAAGTTACGCCTGCCTGTGCAAATATTTGAGCCCATCCGCACTCTTCCATGAATGAGCCCAGTAAGCGAAGAAAAGCTTGCTCAATGTGCAGTCCACCCATGATCAGCACGATTTTATGTTCTCCGTATGTCTCCGGCCAATTCCACTGCAATATTTTCCCAAGTGCGTACAGCGGCTGGTCCATACACATCACAGGCGTCTGCCCGGCGTTTACCATGCTGGTAATACTGATCACTATATTTAAACCATGTTTAACCATAGAGGGCGTTTCGGCAACTTCGTGAAAAAGAGGCAGCAACGTGTTGACGATAGGGAGGACATCAAGGTCTCTGGGATCGTTTGTAGCGTGGAACGCAGCCCAAGTAAGGTCCAGTCCGTGCTCACGGCCCTGCACTACCTCCCTGGCGTAGTTAAGCCACTCTTTTTCCCGCTCGACCCACACAGTACCTTTCGTTGACATTGCGTCGCGAGTGCCTGGATGTGCGGCCGAGGGTGCTGGCTGTCTGGTTTGGAGAACAGCACTTGGAACGACCGCGTAGCTGTCCGGCAGACTTGGTATGTCAGTGGTGGACTGCGGTAGGGACTCGTACGAGGTTTCGAAGAGACGAGGCTGTCCAGGGCACTGCCGTGTCGGAACCTGAAATATGGATATGCCCGTACCGTGGAAAGAGCCTGTCGACGTGGAGCTGGTAGGATTGTGGTCAACGTTGTCAAGCGCCCCGATGGTGAAAAGTCCACGGCGTAGATCAGCGGGGCAGAAGAATCCTTCCTCCTCGGCTCGCTTTACGGACAGGTGGCATAAGGCGGACGAAATCTCGTACACTCTGGTTGCGGAGATGCCGAGGCCCAGCTCGTGCAGCTCCGCGATGGCTTCCTTGCTTCGAGACCTCGCGTAAGTTGACAGAGACAGAAAAACTGGTAAACTTGGCTCTCTTGTTCTCACATTTCTTATTTGACTGCCTTTTGGCTGCCTTTTAAGCATATTAAATTGCAGCAGCTGAGTGAGTGAGAGAGCAGGTTGCGTGGCTCGGTCCATGTCGGCTGCGCTAGGACCGTACAGCAGCATATTTACGGCGCTCAGCGTAGCTGGAGTGCCCGCTGCCTGCTCCTCTCTTTTTAGAGATCCAGCAAAAGTGGCGGGGTGGTCCAGCATCTCCGTCCGTAGCTCCCGCACGAAACGCTTGAAGGCGATAACGTCCCGGCCCAGCTCCAGTTCTGTCACTAAAACAGGTGCAAAACCACCCTGCACAAACACATACTCATGCGCTGGTCTCTCCAGGCGAAGAAATGGACAGCTTTCCACGATCTTCTCGCGGAGTCTAGTGGAGTGCACAGCGGGGAGAGACTCAATGGCCGCTCCAACGATGTGTGCCAGCCGTCTTTGGTATGATTTGCATATGACAGACATAGGAAAAATACAATTAGAACCCTTTTCCCCCACCTCTCCAACGATGGCGCTCACCACGTCCGCAAAAGCGATGGCCTCACACGCGCGTAGTGACTGCTTTTCTCTGGTCTCTGTCGGTGTCGCGGTCTCGTCGTGCTTTACCGTGCGGTACAGGTTGCTGAGGCACCCCACATGGTACCGGCTCTCTTGTGCTCTGAGTGGGCCGTCAGCGAACAGGGCAGCAAGCTGAGCCTTCAGGTCGAGATTTGAGGTCTTTTCTGCCACCTCGGCGATCTTCTGCTCGACCTCCGCCGTGGACACCTTGCAGAGGCCTCGACTCCATGTCCCCTTCTCCCCGCAGACAAAGCATTTTTCCTCTAAGGGCATGACAGAGAGAGCGGGGGCACCTGACCGTGTCAGGTGCCGCTTAACCGGGCTTCGAGGAGGTGGAGTTGTAAGAGCCTCCAGCTTTTTTTGCCTCTCCTGCACACGAGACAACTCCTTGCGGTTAACCTTCAACTCACACCCCTTATGCCACTTGGCTGAACGGTTAATTAATGTCTCCTGCACAGTTTTGCCCCCCTCTGCTAGAGCCGCGAACGGTACAGAAGCTGGAAGCCGCCCGATGTTGTTGAAGGCGGCCAGCATCTCCGCCATCTGCTTGTAACCGGCCAACCTGGTATCCTTGCTGAGGTTGGCGGCCGGACATTTCAGCGCCCCCAGCGACTGCACAGCTCGCTGGCACAGGCAACATCGACTCCAGTCGATGGGCGCGATGTTCTCCGACTCCGGCCGATCCGCCAGCACCTCGGCAGACACCAGCCTGACGCGCTTCTTTGTAGGAGACGCCATGTGGGTAGAGAGGGGGCAGGCAGGGCGTGGGGCGCGCGAGCGCGGGTGGGCTAGGCGCTGCTCTGTTCCGCACCCAACAATGCGGCGCCCAGCGGCACCACCAGGCGCGGTTTTAAGTGAAGGGGTGATCGCCCCCCCCCGGTCAACCCCAAAATCCGCCTGTAAGTAGGCAATTTGAGGTACAAAACCCCTGTATATAGGCAATTCGCCCCCCCCCCCCCCCTGTCAGCCGATCCGCCTCTGCCGTCAGCTCGACTTAAAACCGCGCCTGGGCACCACGCACCAGGCTAGGCACATAAAGTACTGTACCCGGATAAGCATCATAGGTTCGATTTTTTTACGTCCGTTTTCTGTGCCAAAATTGCTAAACAACGGTTGTTTCCAAACGTTGCCCCTGGAGGGTATGCAGGCCCGCCGGACAATCCAATTCTAAGTTAGTCTGCTTTCGAAATACGCAAACTAACGATTTGGTCTTCGACAGGCAAGATGCTGACGAGTACGAAAATGAAGAATTACTCTGACACTATTTTTAATAAAAAAAAATCCACCCCTGGAGGGTATGCAGGCCCGCCGGACACGCCCTTTTCCTCTTATGGTTCCTCCCAACGAGACCCCTGACCTTAACAGACCAACCAGTGACCCCAGGTGACGTTTTGGGCCGATAAGGCCACCGCTGCGTGCCACGTACGGGAAACCTTTGGAATCCGTGGAGCGCAGCGCGAGCGACTAGGTCACCTTTGTGGACTTCCCCTGACCTCAGTTTTGGTGCTAGTGAGCTCATTTTTTTTTCAACTTTCGCGTCACATAGTGCTCTGTAAGTTTTATAGAAGTCATTTTTGCCGAAATGTCGACCGTTCTCCGAGAAATCACAATAAACCGAAAAGTTTGCATTTTTGTAAAAAAAAAGTTTTGGGAAAAAAATATTTTAAACGTTAAAAAAATGAAAATTTTCACTGTTTGACGAGCGGAATCGTGTTCCACGGGTCTCTTTTAGTAGGAAACGACCCCAGATTCACCAAAATCGGATCAAAGGCACGTGCAGGGCCGCTAACAGGGGCCTAAGTCGTAAAATCGGCGCCATCTTGGAAACCGGCCGCCATCTTGAATCCTAAGGGACAAATCGATGGCCTCCCGTTCTTAAATCGACCCACAGGTACCAATGAACAAGTGTTCCAAAGCTCATGCTTCTACTCCGATTTGCAGTTCTTTTTGGAAAATTGTTCTATACAGACCCCACTAATCAGAGGGGGCACTGACCGGAGGTGAGAGAGAGGTGTGCGGAAGGAAGGTGGCGAGTGTGTGTGAACGCGTGTGAAGTGCGGTGATTGAAAAAGGACTACTGAACGAGCTGCAAGAAGATGCGGAAGACCGGTGAGTCCTGTGATGTCGCGCCTTAAGTAGAACAATGAGATGGTAGGATTAGAATAGGTGGGATAGGCAATGAATAGTTAGGGTGATAGCCCAGGTAGGCCAGGTAGGTTAGGGCACCACGTGTGAATTCAGCTTAATAAATATGGTTATTCTAAGTACGTGTCTCTGTCCCATACCCCTGAACCATCGATTAGATTAGGAGAACTACACGCAAGAAGAGAACTCACAAAGGTAGGCCTTTTATACATAACAGTTGTTTCTTCAATATTACCTTCCCACAACAATTAGACAATGTTAAGGGACACCCAGAAAAGCTGTAATCCAAATTTGGTGACAATTGGAGACCACATATTTTTGTTAAGAGAGTTACATACATATGCTAAATTTTGTTGATATCTTTAATCAAAAGGTGGAAAACACAATTCCCACTTTTCACCATTATTGTTCTAAAACCGTTTTTAATCCTCGTTCAAATGGTGTAGTCAGACCGAGGGGTCAACAACTTCGAATATTTATCGTACAAGTTGGTGGTAATCAGGTCAATATTCACAATATTCATTCGATATTCGTAATATTCATTCGTAATCACAATATTCATACATAATCATAATATTCATTTATAATCACAATATTCAGTAAATATTCACAGTATTCAGTCAATATTTACAATATTCAGTCAATATTTACAATAGTCAGTCAATATTCAATTAGTATTCACTATATTCAGTCAATATTCGCAACACCACATATTCAATGCTTACCCTTCCCCTCCCGGTGCCGCTCGTAGAGAAATCAGATTAACAAACCAACGCCGCTCCGACGTTTTCGCTGTTAGAAAGGTACACCGGCACTCGGGCGATAGCTCGCGTAGCCCTTCCAGACCAACAGTGTGACGCACTAGGATAGCTAATGCTCGTGTATGCTATCTGGGAGTACAATTATGAAATTTGTTTCAGGAAATTGTGATTCCGGACAGAAGGCTAAAGGCGGGAAGGGACCTGTCCAGTGGCGGATCCAGAACCAGCCTTTGGAAGCGCAAAAGTAGTACTTTTTGCCTACTTACAGGGGCAAAGTAGTACTTTTTGCCTACCTTTCAGGCGGCTACCGAGGAGCCATTGGGGCAAAGGCCAGTGCCCCGGATCCGCGCATGGACCTGTCGAACCAAAGCGACATCCGACCGTTGCGAGAGGCGATTGGTGCGCTTTCAAAATTGGTGGACGAAAGCGCGGAAACATGTTTGTTGGTCGTATAATTCAGTTCTCATACCTCTCCGGGAAGGGAAAACAACGCCAGTACACAAGCAAGCTTGCCCCAATAGTCCGCCCAAAGGTCGCAAGAGTGTCCGTGGCATTGGAGTGACCTGTGACTGGTACAGGCTGGAGGAAGATGGTGTTCTCAAAAAAACACATATAGATGGCAGTGTTCCCCTCGACAGCACTTACATGGCCACGAGTCGATCATCGAGGGCCTCGCGGTAGAGGACACAACGTGGATGTCCCATGGACGGATCCGCCCAGACACGTCGTATCGATGAGGAGCGATGAGGGATAGAGCCACTTATCCATGGGCCTTCCCCGTGGTATCTACGTCGTTGAATTTTCTGTAAACAGGCTAATTCGGGCTAATTTTATCATCCTTCAAGAATTTCATTTATAAAAAATCTCTTCTTTACTTTTTGAGTTCACGTGTTCTATCTATCGTCCTACCGTCATTGTACCTTCTGGTTACTATTACAATCTAGATCTAAATCCTTATACCTTACCGGGGGTTGAACCGCAGACCTCCTGCTCCGTAGTGGACGCTGCTATCCACTCCGCCACTGGGACATCTGCTAGTAAGACCCGACTTAGAGCTATATATGCGGTAGGGTGCGCCGTGTTTCCATCCACAGGCAATCCGCGAAGTGACGACGGGGATAGCAGCGGATAGCAAGCAGATTGCTATTACCTCTCCTTGATTTTTTCAATGCATAATGTCCGGCATTTTATTGAGTATCGGTAAGGTCACGAATACGCGAGGCGATAATTTTTACGAGTTACATTCGCATCCATGACTAAAAAGAGTATGAGTGTAGTATCACTGTTTCCGTAGGATCCATGTAGATAGCCAGTAAAGGCAGTCGACAGTGATGAAAATAAAAGGAGTCCATGTCTTTGTCTCATATCGTTTTCATGTAGATATTTCGATACCTACAATGCAAATAAACGTAGTTCCCGACCCTCGGGGCAAACAAACGTACTTCTGGGACCCTCAGGGCAGACTAACGTACTTCTGAGACCCTTGGGGCAGACTAACGTAGTTCTTGGTTAAAAAGATAGGAACTACGTTAGTCTGCCCCGACGGTCTCAGAAGTACGTTAGTTTGCCCCGAGGGTCTCAGAAGTACGTCAGTCTGCACCAGGGCTCGGGAACTACGTTTGTTTGCATTGTAGGTATCGATTTCCCTCTGAACAGAAGTTGGACGGATAGTAGATACATCTATCTAGAAAACGATAGGACATATCCACGGGGATAACTCATTTCTGTATCCACATCGACCATCTCCCTGAAAAGCCACGTGGATTCTTAATTTTTGTATCCACAAAGAGTCCTCCCTGATAAATCTACGTGCATACTACCTAGACATTTTGTGGGTAGATACGCAACCACGTTATTCACAAAATTAAGGTGGAATCCACGCGGATAGGATGTGATGTTCCCATGGGGTTATCGAACCTGATCGACACATGATCATCTAGGAGGATGGCACGGAGAGCAATCCACATCGATCATTCCATGTGTGGTCGTGGTGAAATCTACGTCGATATCAAATGGACAAGTCCCCGTATCCCAATCCACGTCGGCTATGTTGCATCCATGTGGATACCCCGTATGGTTCACATGGGGTCACTGCAATGATTCATACAGAAATATCTATATCAGCTTTTAAAGCCGTAATATTGGTCTCGAAACTTTAAAAATGTATATCTTCGAAACCGTTGGAGCTACAGACCCCAGATTTGGAGTGGGTTCATGTTTTATGAATACCTTTAATATTTGAGAGTAAAAAATATCCCAAACCTTGTTTAGAAATCATGGGTCGATCAGGTATAGAACTAATCACAAAGCCCCCTCGCCCTAAATTTGAGTGATCATAATGCATTCAGTCTCAGTGATGGACTCGAATTTAACTTACCTCCAGCTCCAAAAACTATTGAGGCCTCAGGTTTGGCTTTGGAAGATCTAGATTCCATTAATAGGTCACCAGATTCATAACCTTGCCCGCTTGTTTCACTTTTGTCGTAAATATTTATCAGACCATCTCGTAAGTACATAACAACGACATGCAGGGATTTGCTCATTTTTTGTCAAAGGCTCAATTGGAAGACCAAAAGCTAATAAAATAGGAAAATTCGCGACTAAACTGCGACACGACTAGGAGCGACCTTCTCTTATGGGAACTAGGCGCTGGGAGGGCGTTGCATCCTTCCTTGCAAACATGGCATGTCATGAGACCGCGCAGCATGCCGCTTTGCAAGGCTCACTGCAGGCCGTACACGGAAAATGTTGAGGGTACGTTTTATAGGGTACAATTTTTCGAGCTGTACGGTATACCGTACAGCTCAGCTCCTTGTACGCTGTTCTCGGGCAGCTCATCGCAGCGACGCGGGTCGTCGGCCACTGTGTGCTAGAGCGTCGTGGCGTGGCGTAGTGCTGGAGTGGCGTGGCGTAGTGCTGGAGTGGCGTCGCGTAGCGTCTCTACCTGCTGCCGCCTCTCTGCTCCTCCCCCTTCCCCCCTCTTATTGTCGAACACACAGGCCTTGACCCGCTAGGATGAGAGACCATAAAACTGCGTTGGCGACTGTACCCTATTCCTTCTCTCTGGTCCGAGTCGCTCACCACTTGTCATACCCTCGTCAACGCCGGCCGCGCGGTACCTGGTAAAAGGACCCACCCCCGCATGCCAACCTATTGTTTCCCCGGAAGGATCGTGTCATTGACTTGGCCTTCCTCAGCGCAGGCCGGCAGCCGACTGATTCAGAAGATCGCTCTCATCCCTCCCTCCTTGTTACACCTACAGCGGTGCCCTATGCTGGCCATGGCAGTGTTCCGTGAGTACGACGAGGACAGAGGTATAAAAGCGATCTTCGGAATCGCTCGGCAGTGGGAGCCTCCAACACAACGTCGCCCTCAGAAGGGGCGGGGGTGGGAGGGGAGGGAGGAGCAGGGTGGGAAGGTGGAGCGGGGAGACGTGGAGGGGGCCGAAGACAGGGCGAGGCAGGGCGGGGTGGAGGGGGGCAGCATTGCAGAGACACCAGGCAGTGTTTGTAATGTGATGGGTCGAAGAACAGTCTAATGGCACGATGGCTCCGTAGCTCAGTAGGTTCCGACCGAAGCGTGAGCGCTGAGTTTGGTATGGCTGGGGATCGAATCCCGGCACTGCCAAACAAAATGCGTATCTCGCGGCCAGTAGGACTGACCCGGCTACACATGAGTCTTAGAGGCGGTGGAATGATGAGGAGGGGTGGTAGGGGGAAGAAGGGAAAGGGGGAGAGAGGGAATAAAGGGATGTGGGCGGGGTGCGAGGAATGACAAGGAAAAGGAGAAACGCTTAAGGAGAACTATTTTTTTTAACCTTGTGATATGCTAATAACCCGCCGGAGGTATTCGAGTGCGCCCGGCGCTCTGCGGGCATGATCCGCGCGGCGGAAAGCGGTCGGAGACGCGCGCCGCGTAGTCCGCCAGGAGTGCGCCAGACGCACGCTCGGCGGACCGGCCGCGCGGTACGTATCCTGGCGTTGTGCGCACGCACGTGCCCCGAGCGCACGTAACGCCGGTCAGGTAGGCAACCAGACGCACGCGGCGAGACACCCAGGACGCCTAGTAGGCAGGCCACACATCACACATCACTTGTACGCTTTGTGAGGGTAGCCTTTTACGCTATGCGAGGCAGGTCACAAGCCTGGGTGAGTGTCAGGTTTATGACTTGTTTATACCGCATGCGGTAACGGTGACCGATTAGCCTTGACAGCTGGCCGTTGACGAGGGTTGCCCATTAACGCGACCTGAGGCGAGCTGTACGCTACCCCAGGACAGCTCGCCTTCCGACGCAGCACTGTTAGAAATTTTGTCGTAAATTAACGACAAATAAGTCGCTAAGTTTTATAGCGACTGCAATCGTTTTGGAACGATTTGGTCGTTACCTAACGACTAAAAAATCATTCCTCTACGACATTGTCGTAAACTTTTCTTGCATTGAAGGCCTAACAAGTTCGTAAAATGTGACGATTTTAGTCGTTTACTTACGAGTTGTGTCGTAACTATACGATCAAAATCGTTCAGTTTCGACCGAAGTCGCACATTTACGACCGAAGTTGTAAATTTACGAATGAAGTGGTATCTGTGTGAAATCCTGCGCAAGGAATTTACGATCAATCGTACATTTAGGATCAAAGTCGTAAATTTACGACATTATTCGTTTGAAAACGAACTGTTTCGCTTTAAAAATTATACTCTGTCCCAACTGGGAAGAAGCCTGGCGAGGGTCCGCGCCTATCCCTATGGAGCGCACCTTCTTCACCAGCTACCACTGCAACATTCTGACCTGCTCCAGCAGGCGAGGCCCTCGTACACCCTCCCGGGGACCGTCCCGAACCCGCCCAATTGTGCGGGTGGCTCTACCACCGCAGCAACACTCAGGCTTCTTCCCAGTTGGGACAGAGTATAGCGATCACTTCGTCGTTTACGAACGACACAAGTCGTAACTTGAAAGTGTTGTTTAAAAACGACATTATTGTTCTGAAATATGTCGTAAATTTACGAGTATTTTTAACAGTGAGGGCCCTAGGGTATAGCGTTTGTTAAATGGAGACCCCCGGACAATTTCGTACCCTAAAACCTAAGAGTGTACGCTGCACATGCGCAGGGGATGCGTTGCACCCTCCCTTGCAAACATGGCATGTCATGAGCCACCGCGCAGCATGCCGCTTTGCAAGGCTCACCGCAGGCCGTACGCTGCACATGCGCAGGGGATGCGTTGCACCCTCCCTTGCAAACATGGCATGTCATGAGCCACCGCGCAGCATGCCGCTTTGCAAGGCTCACCGCAGGCCGTACGCTGCACATGCGCAGGGGATGCGTTGCACCCTCCCTTGCAAACATGGCATGTCATGAGCCACCGCGCAGCATGCCGCTTTGCAAGGCTCACCGCAGGCCGTACGCTGCACATGCGCAGGGGATGCGTTGCACCCTCCCTTGCAAACATGGCATGTCATGAGCCACCGCGCAGCATGCCGCTTTGCAAGGCTCGCCGCAGGCCGTACGCTGCACATGCGCAGGGGATGCGTTGCACCCTCCCTTGCAAACATGGCATGTCTTGAGCCACCGCGCAGCATGCCGCTTTGCAAGTCTCGCCGCAGGCCGTGCGCTGCACATGCGCAGGGAGGGCGTTGCATCGTCTCTTGAGTTTTAATTCCTTGCGCTCAAGCAAGGCATCTCTTGTAGAAATACACGATGAGTGTTGCATTCGAACTTGCGACTTTGCATGCAGAGGCTAAGCGCAATACTCTGTTTGCACAGACGCAATGTAACACATGCTTTCTTCAGAAACGCAACTGACCACGCAACACAAGCCTCTTTTGCAACTTGAAACTTGCATTTATTCTTGCAATATCACTTGCAGAGCAGGTGGAACGCAAGACACAAGCTTACAGTGCGACATACAAAGGAAATGAAGGCATTGTGAATCTTACGAAGATATGATTTGTATTACAAAGAAAAATTCTTCATAGTACGAGGAATCTCTCCAGAATACAAAGCAATTTTACAATGCCTTGATTTTCTTCGTAGTTTTAAAGCAGATTCTTCGTAGACTTTATACTGTACGGCGATCGGATAAAATATTAATCAAATTGCATAACTGTTTCAGCCGGCCCCAAAGATAGGCATCACCCGCCTGCCAGCACCTGTAAACAATGAGGTAAGTCTACCTTTCACACTGCTTTTAAACCCTGCTCAAGGTTTGTGTTGTATTGCGAAAGATTTGGCTGCTTTATAAGCCTGCGAAGAATGTCTCTGGTGTTACAAAGGAATTTATGCGCATGACAAAGCGGCCAAAAATCCGTCGTAATAACGAGCATGGTAACATTCCGCCACGGTACAAACAATGTCAGATTTTGTGAGAAAAAAGGGAAAACTTTGAGGAACGTCCGTAATTTGAGGAACACCCATCTCATTTTAAGGAAGACTACTCAAAAAATAAGGGAAATCTCCACAAATTTTGAAGAGACTTCTTAAAAATCTAAGGAGTTTACGTCAAAGTATACAAGGTCCTCAAAGTTTTCCCTTTTTCTTCAAAAAAAAATATCAATCAAGATTAGTATTGAAAGCAGATGATACCGCAAGAGAAATTGCTATGGGGTGCGCTTTGTGCGACAATTTGTTGTGAGAACGCAAACTAAGCGACGCCAGCAGCGCCGCGCCGCGCGCCTGCGGGGTTAGGAGGAAAGGGGCGGGGGGCGGGGAGGGGGGGGGCGTGGCGGACCGAAGCGGTCGCTGGCAGGGAGGAGCTGTAAGTGTTGTTACACGCTGCGCGCGGGGCGGAGGTGTCATTGTTCCGCGCAGACTACGCGTCAATGAGCCATACCCTGGCAGCGCCGAGCTATATTATTGTAAGGTTACGCGATTGGTTTCTGGACTCGAGAGTACAAGCTAGCTGACACCTTGGTGTCTTGTACTGTTCTGAAAGTAAAGAAGTAAAGGTATCATCTGCTAAAAATTAGACATCGTTTTACCGTGCGACGAAAAGTGCTCTTTGAAGTCGTTTGACTGCAATGCAAGAAAAAAGAATTATTGAGCTATGAAGAACTTTCTCGATGCGTAGATTATTTGGGACATGGTTCGCCCTTTTCTCATCTAAGTGTCTGATTGGTATCTACAGAGGTCATCGCAACCAGCTCTGCACTGTGGGGAATCATCCCATCCCGGGACCTATCTCAGGAGGAAACTGATTTGGCGGCTTCGGCACTGGTGGCTCTTACTGGCTACGAGCAACCTCCAGCCTCCGAGCCACTTTTGGTACTCAACAATTTAGGCTAAATTTTTAAAAAGTGCAATTGGCGGAAATTTGTATTTCCTTGTGATATTGGGACGCTATATGATCGTCTAGTCTGTACGGTCATCTAGTCTTAAATATCGCCTAGTTTCCCACTCGTCTAGTCTGTAATGTCGTCTAGTCTTTAATCTCATCTACCATTAAAGTTCGTCTAGTCTGTACAATCGTCTAGTCTTAATATTCGTCTAGTCTATAAACTCGTCCAGCCTTAAAGTTCGTCTAGTCTGTATAATCGTCCAGTCTTTTAAACTCGTCTAGTCTGATACATCGCCTAGAAAAACCAGTCGTCTAGTGTTACACATCGCCTAGTCAGTAAGATCGTCTGTAAAAAAGCGTTTTGCAGTCCGTCTAGTCTGTAAAGTCGTCCCAGCTTTCGTTCTTTGCAGCTCGTCTAGTCTGTCCAATCGACTAGTATTAAAAGCCGACTAGCCTATTTATCGTCTAGTCTATAACGTCATTTAGTCTGTAACGGCGTCTAGCCTGTAAAGTCGTCTAGTCTGTAAAATCGTCAAGCCTTAAAGTTCGTCTAGTCCGTAAAATCGTCTAGTGTTTAAACTCGTTTAGCCTTTAAGTTCGTGTAGTCTGAATAATCGTCTAGTCTTTAGACTCGTCTAGTCTTAAAGTTCGTCTAGTCTGCATAATCGTCTAGTCTTTAAACTCGTCTAGTCTGTAAACTCGTCCAGCCATAAAGTTCGTCTAGTCTGTATAATCGTCTAGTCTGTATAATCGTCTAGTCTTTAAACTCGTCTAGTCTGTAAACTCGTCCAGCCATAAAGTTTGTCTAGTCTGTATAATCGTCTAGTCTGTATAATCGTCTAGTCTGTAAAGTCGTCCAGCCTTAAAGTTCGTCTAGTCTTAATATTTGTCTAGTCTTTAAACTCGTCCAGCCTTTAAGTTCGCCTAGTCTGTATAATCGTCTAGTCTTTAAACTCGTCTAGTCTGTATAATCGTCTAGTCTTGAAACTCGTTTAGTCTGTAAACTCGTCCAGCCTTAAAGTTCGTCTAGTCTGTATAATCGTCCAGTCTTTAAACTCGTCTAGCCTTAAAGTTCGTCTAGTCTGTATAATCGTTCAGTCTTTAAACTCGTCTAGTCTTTAAACTCGTCCAGTGATAAAGTCCGTCTAGTCTGTATAATCGTCTAGTCTTTAAACTCGTCCAGCCTTTAAGTTCGTCTAGTCTGTATAATCGTCCAGTCTTTAAACTCGTCTAGTCTGTAAACTCGTCCAGCCTTAAAGTTCGTCTAGTCTGTATAATCGGCCAGTCTATAAACTCGTCTAGCCTTAAAGTTCGTCTAGTCTGTATAATCGTCTAGTCTTTAAACTCGTCTAGTCTGTAAACTCGTCCAGCCTTAAAGTTCGTCTAGTCTGTATAATCGGCCAGTCTTTAAACTCGTCTAGCCTTATAGTTCGTCTAGTCTCTATAATTGTCTAGTCTGTATAATCATGTAGCCTTAAAGTTCGTCTAGTCTTAATATTCGTCTAGTCTTTAAACTCGTCTTGCCTTAAAGTTCGTCTAGTCTGTATAATCGTCTAGTCTTTAAACTCGTCTAGCCTTTTAGTCGACGTCCACCTTGTCTCTCTGCTTGCGCAGAGGGCTTTCAACTTTAGTAATACCCTGCACACGACCAAGCACCACTCTGTTACCCCCAATATTATGCATTAATTCCCGGTTACACCTAGTTATACTCTGAAATATCCGGTGATACATGCTAATACACCGTAATACACGGTTTTACAGGGTAACGCCCCTGTAACGACCTTGCCTGAATCAGCAGCGGGAGGGATTTAAATGAGTTGTAACACCGTTTAATACTCTGTAATATATCGTGTAATACTCTGCAATACCATGGAATACCCTGTAATATCCTGTAAGACGAGGTAATACTTTTCAGCAACCAGTAGTGCTGTTATATTCAGTAATACCTAGTCATACGTAGGAATACCCTGAAAGACTCTGTAATACCGGGTAATACAAGGTGTTACCCGGTAATGCCCTTACAGTGACCTGAGTCAACGGCGGAAGGGATTGAAATGGGTTGTGATGTGCAATACCCGTAATACGGAGTAGACTGTATTTGAAACCCGAAGTGAAAAACCCCTCGCTGCTGGCCTCATGCCCAGCCCTGACATAAGCCCGCAATAAGGTGATCATCGCTGCCATCAATTATAGGAACGAAAGTATTGATATTGCCTCTAGTGTTTTTAGCCAATTATGAGCGTTTTATGTGTTGGTGGACTTATGCTGCTCATGTAGTTGTGTTGAAATCTAGGAACCCTTACTTAAGCGCAGTCGGTGAGGTGGGTGTGCCTGGGGAGTTGCAAAATTTTAATTTCATGGCTGCCACACGTGTAAGGTAATCGTGAAAACACTTGCAGATTCGTGATTGAGAACTGAGAAATTGCTAATATTTAACAGTTGAACAGCATGTCACTGAAAATGGAGGAGTCGCCTTTTTCGATCTTGGGAGAGCGACTTTTCTGTACCAAATTTTCATGCTCCTGGGAGAGCGACATGGATAAATGTCGCTCTATTAGAGTCACTTTGATGATTCTTTTTGAGTCAAATCACTAAACGTCACTCTTCTGGAGCGATTTAGAACTTCCAGGAAAGGCTCCATTTGAGTCGCTTTAGCGAAAGTCACTTTTACTGAGCGATTAAAAACAGCTCCGCTCATTACGGGCGAGAAATGTGACTAGTACATTTTCAGTGGTCCTATTGCCGAAACCTGTGCGGCCCGATGCGGCAGCAGGTAAAACGCCGACCAGAGGCTAGGCCGCCGTTCCCCGACATGTAAGAAGCTAAGCTGGCCGGCTTATCAGGACGCGGTAAGGGGTGTGAAAACCGAGGTGAAAACTGAGTTCGGGCTATAAGGAAGGAGAAGTCCCACGACTTAGTGGCACCGCGTAAGTGCTTCGCGACGACGGGTGTGGGGGTGGGACGGGGTTAGGCTCAACTGAAGACCAAACCCTCTCTACCTCCTGCCCTCTACCGCTCCCTCTTTCATCCCCCTACACCCCCACCCCCCCCCAAAAAAGAAAAAAATCCCCGGACCTCTAAAACAAAAGCGCACTCTCAGATTCTTACTAGACCTTTTTCACTACAGGGGTT